>BLSH010385270.1:1501177-1524455 GCA_018402905.1 Glandirana rugosa | reverse complement strand
AATGAATATCTCCTAAACGTGCACCGTTTAGGAGATATTCACCCTGCATGCAGCCAGTGACATCACCGGTGCATGTGCTCTGAAGGTTTGCCATACTGTGCTGGACCTTCAGAGCTTTGTGCTGGAACCAAGGGCTCCCACATGCATGCGTGGTAATGACGTCATTGAGGCTCTGGCCACTCACAGCGCCGGGGCCCGCGAACCCGGAAGAAAGACTGGGGGGGGGGGGAAATGTCAGCCCTCTTTGCGGTGACAGTGCGCTGCTGGAGGGCTTCGTTCTAAGGTAAGTATTTCATAGCACATTATATAATTGTCTTACAGGTGGTTTTTTTGTAACTGCGCAGTGGTTTACTACCGCTTTCATTTTCCGTAAAAAATGTGCAATTTCAGAGTGAGGCGCTAATGTTTTCAATTTTACAAGACCACTAACCAAACCAGACCAGATCAGATCAGACACTAATCATTTCATTAAAACATACAGGATGTTTCATGATTTATACTTCCCCTTTAACTACAGTTTTGTTTGCAAAATCCCTATTTCTACACGTTCATATATTTCGTTTTTTGTGTTTTAGTGCAACTTAGGAAAGATTTTTTAAAAAATGTAGTTTTCTCCCAACATCCAACAACAATTCCAGGCTGTCAGATCTCTTTCAATGGCACACATGATGATTCCACTCTAGTATATGTGCTGTGTCAATAACATAGATCTTTATTTCCCCCTACTGGTGAATAATATTCGGACATTTCTCGTGCTGCTGTTAGTTTATTTGAAGGAAAAACATTTTTCCCCTTTTGGATAGAGTGGTAAGTGGAGAACATCTGTTCAATATAAGCTAAAAAAATGCCAGAAAAATGCTGGATGAAAAATTCTGATAATAGCATTTTTGTGCCAGCTTCTAGTAGCATTTTAGTAGCTTTTAGGAGCCTAAGGCTTCATGCACACTACCGTTTTTTTCTGCTCCTAGAAGCTATTAGCATTTTTCTACTGCTCCTTGAAGCTAAATAGTGTTATCCTAAGGCTCCATTTACACGGGACACAGTTTCAACCTCCCCTGAGGCTGGGTTCACACCTATGCGAATTGGATGCGGCTTAAACCGCATCCAATTCGCAGGACACTTGAAAACACATTGTTTTCAATGTGTCCGGTTCACATATGTGCGGTGCATTCGCACTCCGCATTGCACAAAAACCGCACACGATTTTTGTGCAATGCGGTGCGAATTCCCAGCCTGTTGAGTTCAATGGGAGCGCATCTAACACGGAGATGTGCTCCGCATTGAACAGCGATTTTGCAGGGATTTTAACCCTCCTCGCTGCACCCCCCCCTCCCTCCCCCCTCCCTCCCCGAGCAGCTGATGCGCTGCGAGAACGGACATGAGCCGCCGAATGGCGGCTCCGCCCCTTCTCAGCAGCAGACAGGCTGGAATTCGCACCGCAATGGTGTGAATCCAGCCTGAATGTTTTATCTTGACAGCTAGAAACTGACGTCTAAAACGTCCATTTTGCTGCATTTTGCATGCCACGTTTAGCCGCGTTCACGTCTAGGAGCGTTTTTGAAAAAAGAAAACATTTTTTTTTAAATGGAAACGTCTGTAAACGAAACGCTCCTAGACACAAGTTACCGCATTTAGGCATGTTTACAAGCTGTTTGGCGTTTCAAATGCCTCTGAACTGGTATCTGAACCCATTGTTTTGCTTTTCTAAAAAAGCTTCTAAACTCAACTGCCTGGAAACGACCTTAAACGACCTTGTGTAAATGTACTGATAAGATAACATAGAGGAGAGTTCAGGGGCAGCTGAAGAAACACCCAAATGCCTCTAAACGTCCGTTTACCAGCAGCAGTGTAAATGAGGCCTATGTGTTCATGCACACTACTTTAGGCTGTTAGCATTTTTTGAGCTTTAGCTTCTAGAAGCAGAAAAAAAAATGTTCTTGTAGAGTTTCCTGAGCGTTTTCCCAGCAAAATGCCCCTTACTGCTTCTAAAAGCTCCTAACTGCTTCTTAAAGCTACTAAAATGCTACTAACAGCTTTTTTGAGCTTTATTCTTTTTTTTTTCTTTATGTACTGTAAACATGCTAATAAAATGCTAATGCTCCTAACTGCTCCTAAAAACTACTAAAATGCTGCTAGAAGCTGGCACAAAAATGCTATTATCAGCATTTTTCATTCAGCATTTTTCTGGCATTTTTTTTAGCTTATGGTGTGCATGGAGCCTTAGGGTTTCATTTTTGTCCCCAGTAGTGAGAATTATCCTATTTGTTTCAAATATTGTCACTGGGACTGAAATTGATGGTAGAAGCCAAATACCGGAATAAAGAGGTAATCTTACAAAGGGGAAGCTTTTTCCAGTGACTGCTAAGAGTGAATTTACCTCACTCTGGAAAGATTTCTTCTCACTTCCTGATATGTCTATAGTAAAGGAAATGAATTGGCCCCCGTAATCTAAAGCAGGCTAACCCAGATTCACCAGAGAATGAACAGGCAGGTGTAAGTAGGCTGCTCAGAGGTAGGATACCAGGGAAATGGAAAGTCCAGGTATGCTCAGTCCTACGCAGTTCCCTTCCCCCCCATGTGACAGCTGAAAATGCAATTTGGAGGAAGGTAGGCATCAGGGGATATCTGCTTGAGGCATTGAGGCCTAACTTCCATGCCCTCCCTTGAGCTCACAGGAAGGGTCGAACATTGGGTTGGTTAGAGGTCTTTTGGCCACCCTCCTTGGTACTGAACATTGCCTATAAAGATTTGAGGCTACTACAGCTACTACTACAACTACTCACTAGGGGGAGAATCTCTGGGGGAATCAAGGATGGAGAAAGATCTGGGGGTCCCAGTAGAAGACAGACCGAGCAATAGCATGCAATGTCAAACTGCAGCTACCAAAGCCAGCAGAATTTTAGCATTCGTAAAAAAAGGGATATACTCCAGAGATAAAATGATAATCCTGCCACCTTATAAAACTCTGGTTAGATCACATCTGGAGTATCCCGTCCTGTTCTGGTCACCGCTCCTCAGAAGGGATGTGCTAGAGTTGGAGAGAGTCCAAAGAAGGGCAACGGAATTAATAAGGGGACTGGAGGACCTCAGTTACAAGGAACGACTACAAGCACTACATTTATTCTTGCTGGAGAAGTGATGCTTGAGATGGGACATGATAGCGATTTACAGATACTTTAATGGTGATCCCAGCGTAGGAAAAAATGATATAGTCTCAGGGAGTGTAAGAGGACACGGGGCCACTCATTCACTCAATGAGGCTGGAGGAGAAGCGGTTTAACCTTAAACTGCGCAGGGGAGTATTCACTGTCAGGGCGATAAGGTTGTGGAACTTTCTTCCACAATTGGTGGTGGCAGCGGGGAGTATGGATATTTTGAAAAGACTCTTGGACATGCATCTTAACACAATATACAGGGATATGGGAAAACATTATAGACACTGACATATGTACATCTACACAGGTTGAACTGGATGGACTATTGTCTTTATTCAACCTTACCTGCTATGTAACTATTGTGGGCGATTAGCTTCAAGTGACGAGTTTTCAGAACGGTAGTCCAGCCGTATGCAGGGTTAAGGGCTTCCTGCCCATGTTTATTTGGTCAGCAAATTAAAATAAACAGAAAGGCTTCCCGCACAGGGGTAGAAATCATAGTCCAAAGCAACAACCCATCAAATGGAAATAAGCCTCCCAGCTAATAGATAGACCTCACTGGGTCTGCTCCAGTCCTGCAGGCATGTTCCCTCACAGCCTGCTCCTTCTCTCTCAGCACCACCACTGATTACACTGAGGTAAATCAAAATTATACCCCGGGTGGGGAGCAAGGTGTGGCCAGTGCTTAACCCGTTGCTGCCTACAGACCTTTCACTGTCACTCATTTATCTTAAGAACCTCAAGATCCTGTGTGGCAGATAAACCCCATCTATCATTGACAGGGGCTGTCTGTCACACTATGTAATTATGTATAGCTCCGTGGATCCTCGTTTAAAGGGGACATCATCACTAATAGTTGGACTGGCATACTTTGCGAAGACAAACATACCTTTTGTGGATTACAAATAACTCCACTTGAAGATAGAGTACTCCACCACTGAGTTTAAATGACCCCATCCCTGGCAGACCCTCTGCATCCTTCAAACCATACAACTGGGTTTACCCGTGTATTAAGAACTTTTTTATCCTATAGTATCCTGTTCTCTTTATATTGCTTCCTTTGTGTGAAATACCTGGTGATCCTGCCAGTCCCTCTGCTTTCCTATTAAAAACTGACCACACTAAGCATGATAGCACAGCCTGGTCAGTTCTCCAGTGATGCTGGGAACTCAGCCTGCTTTCCTTCAATGATCAGACTTGTCCTAATGCCCCCCTCCCCTCTCCTGCACAGCCATATCACTGGGAAATTCAGTGTTCTGCTGTTTCTCCTCCCACAGCTCTTATGTAGCTGAGAACACAGATCATGTGATCACTTAAAACAAAAAGAAAAGGGAAAAAACATTTTCAGAATGTTTTTTTATATGTATACACAAATGTTCCGCCTTTCATTTACATTTTAAACTGAATGGTTGCTTTACAAGGTGAGGGCTTCCATCAGCTTTAAATAACTCCAGATCAGGCAAAGAATGTGATCCAAAGTATTTTATCCAAAGCACCTACTGTGATTTCTGTCGGTCCTGTCATTCCTCTGCTGTCTGCCTGAGTCACTTCCTGACAGTCTATGCCAAAACCAGACAATCTCAGAAGACAACCCCCCCAGCACACAGCAGGTGAATGACAGCCTCAGCTATGCCTCTTTCCCTATGAGACTGTATTTTGGGGGGGGGGGGTGTCCTTTCCCTCCACTCAGGTCTCAGATTACACTTAGTTCCGTGCTCTATGCCAGTGTGGGATAGCAGAAATCTGCCCTCTGCATTCTGGAGCCGAAGAAAGCTGTCTAAATGCTGTACTCTGAGTGGCTCCTAGGAGGATTTGTTTCATTTCTGTGTATAACCTGAGGCTAGTCTCTTCCGTGGATATATGTAAGGATTTACAACCACTATAAGTCCAAATTGTGTTCTTAGGTTTCTTTTAGAGCACTACTAATGTATTTTGATCCTGGCAGTATGGATATATATATATTTTTCCCATGAAGCCAGTTTTGGGCTTCTACTGGGTAGTGAGGCCAATTGTGGCTGTCTTTTTGGTCTAGGGATTATGGCTGTGTATCTTTTAATCTGGTCAAACGCTGGTGTGTCTCTTTAGTCCCAGCAAGGAGAAAAAATTCTTACAGTGGTTGTAAACCCTCCCATATATCCAGTGAAGTGAACAGCCTCAGATGATACACAGAGATGAAACAAATCATCCTACATAAGTTTTACTTGTTTATCTGCAGTCTTCTCCTCTCTTTCTTCATCTGTCAGGAGCACAGAGTATGGGCGAAAACATTGCAGTTACAGTGTGTGAGAGCTGATTGGAGGAAAGGCACACACCCGCTTCACATACAGTGGAACTGGGTTCTGAATAGACAAGCTCCATTCTGAGCTCAATTTTATCTCATGTGTCAGTTAAACTTCTCAGAAGTGACTCATGCTGATAAAAAAGGAATGAAGCATCAGAGAGAAACAACACTTAGAGCTTTGGAAAGAGCTAAGTAAACACTACAGATATATGTGCTTTGCTCGGATTCCAGGACTGAAGTTTACAACCACTTTAAATGAGAAGTACAGCCAAAGCTTGTTTGGCTGTACTTCACCTGTGCTGTTAAATCTTCACTCTTGTGACCTGTTTTCAACAGACAACAGGCTTAAGCCCGCTGTCGGCTGACGTCACAGAGTCGGTCCAGGCTGGGGAAAGGTCCTGACCATATCGTGGGGATCCACCCCGGAGCCTCCACCAGCACCTAGCTCAGCCGCTGAGAGCCTGAGCCCCCTCCACAGCTCTGGGCTCCAGTGAGTGGGGGGGGGGGTGGGCAGCTGGGGGCAGAGAGCCAGTGATTGACAGTCACAAGGTCACTGCTCACAGAGCACTGAGATCTGAGCTATCAGCTGTGTTTGATCATCAATCCTCAATCTTGGAGATGGACCGATGCTGCATTCACCTAGGTAAGTATGATTGCTAAAAAGAAAAAAAAGCCAACTTCACTTTTAATTTCCTTCTACTCATGTTAAAACAGGATAGTTAGTAGGGCTGTTAATGTGCTGAGGGAAGGGGCCAGGGTGCCCCTCAAAATATTTGATCCGATATGCAATAACACCTTTCAATCATGGGTCTTGATGTCGGCCTTAACCACTGATTCTACATGCTGCAGGACAACGTGCTTCCTGTTTTTTGTGGGTTGTACGTTTCATTTTCAGTGTAATGAAGCTGGGAATTTCCCCGTACTGCATAGCCAATACTGTTACATTAACAGGAACAAAAACATATGCACTGCTCTTCAGTGTATTCACAAAAACTTCTGAAAAGGCTTTTACTTAAGACTCTTTTCACCTTATTGAATAGCTGTTGGATGTTGTGCAGTTTTACTGGAGGTTGAATGTTCACTGAAGTATTTCTGACAGGTTACAGTCTTGGGAGGTAAGTGCTTCTATATGTGCACCATACTTCAAAATATAAACAAAAAACATCTCTAGCCATAGTATCATAAGTAGGCCACAATGGTATTTCTTGCATTTGGTGGAAGAACTGACATGTCCGAGCCTTTTATGTGTAAGTTCAAGTACATAAACTTCTGTAATAGCCCAGCACAGGAATGATTGCTCCACTATCATGAGAATAGTTTGCACATGCGTACACACAACTGTGGGCTCTGTATGGAAGGATTGATTTATAATGTACTTCGTAAATGAATTACACAAGCTTGTTAAATTAGCAGGATGGTGAGGCAATGTTGGGTACCACACAACTCAGAATGCACCTTGGAAGACAACTATCAAGGAAAATGTATTAAAAAAAAAAATGTTTTCTGATATGCGAAAGAGAAGCCTATTTGTTCCACGTGCCACTTTAGCAGTATTTGTATTGCTTGTAAATAGTGCTGAGTGTCACTTTCAGACCATTATCTGTTTGCATCATCAGCACTTACTAATTACTGGACCTTTTTTATATGATTGCCAAATCATGAGATTCCAGCATTAGAACCTCTGGCGCAGGAAGGGTTAATTTATTATGTTTTTTATTTCTGGTACTTATATAGCACCATCAATTTATGCACTGCTTTACATATATATTGTACATTCATATCAGTCCCTGCCCTCAAGGAGCTTACAATCTAAGGTCCCTAACTCACATTCATACATGGTAGGGCCAATTTAGACAGGATCCAATTAATCTACCAGCATGTCTTTGGAGTGTGGGAGGAAACCGGAATACCTTGAGGAAACCCACACAGGCACAGGGAGAACATGCAAACTCCAGGCAGGTAGTGTCGCAGTTGGGATTTGAACCAGCGACTCTTTTTGCTGCTAGGCAAAATGTATCAATGCAAAAAAAGTTTTTAAATTGATAAAATATTCCTTTAAATATTGTGCCTGTTGGGGTCCCCTTAGTATGCCTGTAAAGTGACACATCTGTGTGATGTTTAGAACAGTGCCAGAGCAAAATGGCATTTGTAAAAGAAAAATTGTCATTTAAAATTGCTTGCGGCTGTAATGTATTGCTGGTTCCCGGATTATATAGATAAAAATCACTGAAAAGACATTGCGCGGGGGTCCCCCCCAGTCCATACCAGGCCCTTCAGGTCTGGTAAGGATTCTAAGGGGAAACTCGCGCCAAAATTAAAAAAAAAATTGTGTGGGACCCCCCCCCCAAAAGTCTATAACAGGTCCTTCAGGTCTGGTATGTATTTTAAGGGGAACCCTGTGGCAATCGTTTGTTTAAAAAATGACATGGGGTCCCCCCCCCCAAAGTCTGTACCAGGCCCTTCAGGTCTGGTATGGATTTTAAGGGTAACCCTGTGCCAAATTTTTTTAAAAATGGCATGGGGGCCCCCCAAAATCCATACCAGACCCTTATCCGAGCATGCAGCCTGGCAGGACAGGAGGGGGGGCGTACAAGGCCACATGCCCTCAACATGGGGAGGGTGCTTTAGGGTCCCCCCCAAAGCCCCTTGCCCCAATGTTGATGGGGAGAAAGGCCTCTTCCCCACAACCCTGGCCGGTGGTTGTGGGGGTCTGCGGGTGGGGGGCTTATCAGAATCTGGAAGCCCCCTTTAATAAGGGGGTCCCCAGATCCCGCCCCCCCATGTGAATGAGTAAGGGGTACATACTCAAAATTTTATGACAGAAACAAAGAAAAAGGCATTTTTTCACAAAATGTTCAATCTTTTTTTATTTATAGCACAAAAAATATAAAAAAAACCCTAGTGATGAAATACCACCAAAACAAAGCTCTATGTGTGTGAAAAAAGGACGCAAATTTCATATGGATACAGTGTTGCATGACTGAGTAATTGTCATTCAAAGTGTGATAGCGCTGAAAGCTGAAAAATGGGCTGGACAGGAAGGGGGTTTTTGTGGCCAGTACTGATGTAGTTAAAAATGTCTTCCTCTTCTTTCTTCCTCCGATTTTCCTCCATCTTCTTCCTCACTTCTTCTTCTGGTCTTCTGCTTCTTCTTTCAGTCTTTCTCCACTTCTTCCTTCCTCTTCTTCTTCTTCTTCCCCTGGTTTGGATTTTGGGGGGGACCCCCACACAATTGTTTTTTTAATTTTGGGATGGGGTTCCCCTAAACCACTTAAGGACAGAGCCTCTTTCTGAGATTTGGTGTTTACAACTCAAAATCAGTTTTTTCTTGCTAGAAAATGACTTAGAACCCCAGAACATTATATATATTTTTTCTAACACCCTAGAGAATAAAATGTCGGCCGTTGCAATACTTTATGTCCCACCGTATTTGTGCAGCTGTCTTAAAAGTGCAAAAGTGAATTCACTTTTTTGAATTAAAAAATAAGATAACAGTAAAGTTAGCCCACCTTTTTTCTATATTGTGAAAGATAATGTTACGCCGAGTAAATTGATACCCAACATGTCATGCTTCAAAATTGCGCCCACTCGTGGAATGGCGACAAACTTTGGCACTTAAAAATCTCCATCGGCGAAGTTTAAAAATTTCTACAGGTTACCAGTTTTTATTTACAGAGGAGGTCTTGTGCTATAATTATTGCTCTCGCTCTAACGATCGTGGCGATACCTGAAATGTGTGATTTGAACACCTTTTCATATGCAGGCTGGACTTTTGTATGCGTTCGCTTCTGTGTGCGAGCTCGGTGGGACGAGGAGCGTTACATTTTTTTTTTTTTTATTTATTTTACTTATTTTTTATTTTTACACTGTCCATTTAAAAAAAAATTGGGTCACTTTTATTCCTATTTCTTATATATGTAATAGAAAAAAAGCATGACAGGACCTCTTAAATATGAGATCTGGGGTAAAAAAGACCTCACATTTCATATTAACATTAAAATAAAATAAAAAAAAAGAAAAAATGGCACATGCAAAAAAAAAATTTTGTCTCTTTAAAGAGCATTGGGGCGTTTGACGTCGCTTCCGCCCTTCAATGCCATGGAGCTGAGTGGGGGCCATCTTACCCTCAGTCAGCATACAGGCAGTGAGGGGAATGGACCGGATTGTCTCCGCTGCTACCGACGGATCCGATAAGCAACGGAGACAGTGAAGGGGGGGCCCACTACCGCCCCCGATAAAAGTGATCTAACGGCGAATCCGCTGCAGAGACCAGTTTTACCTGAAACTGACCGCCCGCCATTTCAGAAAATACTGGGTTTATGGTAGCTATCTGCTGCCATAACAATGGTATTCCACATCAAAGTACACACGTAGAACGACAGCGGGTGGTCGGTAAGTGGTTAAAATCCATACCAGACCCGAAGGGCCTGGTTTGGATTTTGGGGGAACCCCCACACAATTTTTTTTTTAAATTTTGGCACAGGTTTCCCTTAAAATCCTCACCAGACCCGAAGGACCGTGCTGTTTTTTTTCCTAATTCTGTCATAGGGTTCCCCTTAACCACTTCAAAACACTGTGTTATATATACTACACTGACCATATAGTCTGAACTGTATTACATATACTATGGGGACTGCGCTCTATAAAATTGTAATGACATGACCCAGTCAAACAGGTGCAGAAAAATTGGGCCTTGAGTGTTGGTAGTGGCAGAACACTGTAACCCCTGTGGAGATTAGCTCGTGGGGATCAATCTTCAGAGGAAAAGACTCAGCATGGAGGTCAGTTTCTTTAAAATCTGGTGGCTTGCCAGGTTTATTATTATTGGTTTGCAAGATCAAAAACACATAAAAGAACAGAAAACAAAAACCTAGCCGTCCGGCGCTAAACTAAACAATCAGGCTCCTCTCTATACAGTGTGGGGCTGTCCCCCGACACCTATGAAACATAAGCACAGTGCAAACCTTGATTTTTGAGTCCAAACAGAGCTCCCTCAGCTCCCTCTGAGATCCAGGATAAAGCTCTCCTCTGCTCTCTTCCCGGTCATTAAATGCAGGTGGAGAGGGGTTTGAGTGGACCAGAAAATCCGGGCCGGAACCCAGCTCTGCCACGGTGGCCAGCAAAATCCGAGTCGGACTCCCGCTAGTTGTTTCAAAATGACCGCATGCGTCCATTGTGGCGCCTCGCATAACGTTACAACCCTCACAGTTACTCTAGTTGGGCGCAGGAACGGACTGTTAAAAATTATTTCTAAAATTGTAATGACATGCCCCAGTCAAACAGGTGCAGAAAAATTGGCCCTTGGGTATTGGTGGTGCCCTAAACCCAAAATATTGTTGGAAGCTAGCATCATCAAGATTCAGGAGGAATGCACTGTATATATAGTCAACACTATACACTAGACTGTATATATATATATATATATATATATATATATATATATATTCTAGGCTGTATATATTGTGGCGTTATGCAAGGCGCCACAATGGACGGGCGGTACTTGTTGCCTCGCATGCGATCATTTTGAGGCAACTAGTGAGAGTCCGACCCGGGTTTTTGCCGCCCATCATGGCAGAGCTTGTTCCAGCCGATCTTTCTGGTCCACTCAAACCCCTCTCCGCCTGCTTTTACTGACCAGGAAGACAACAGAGGAGAGCTTGATCCTGGATCTCAGAGGGAGAAAGCTGAGAGAGCTCTGTGTGCTAAATTTGGACTCTAAGAACAAAGTTTGCAATGTGCTTATATTTTGTGGGTGTCGAGGACAGCCCCACACTGTATAGAGAGGAATCTGTTTGTTTAGTTTAGTGACAGACGGCGAGATTTTGTTTTCTGTTTTTGTATTTTGAATCCTGAAATAAACCTGGCAAGCCGCCAGATTTTAACCACTTCCGGAACAACACTGTCAGGTGACGGCGGTCACTTTGAGGTGGAATACCGTTGTTATGGTAGCAGATAGCTACCATAACCCCAGTATCTTCTTTTAGTGCAGGCAATTCTGCGCAAGATAAAAGTGGTCTCAGCAGTGGATCACTTTTATCAGCAGTGGGAGGGGTGCCCCCCCCGCCGGTTTCCAGTCATCTCCGCCACTTACAGATTATCGCGTCTGTCCCCCCCCCCATGTCCGTTCACCAGCCTCCAAAACATGGCAGGGCGGAACCGACGTCACAAGTTACTTCCACCCAATGGTCTTAACCCCTTGCCGACCGCCGATCGACAATTGACGGCGGCAAGGTGGCTCGTGAGCGCAAATTGCCGTCATATGACGGCGGCCGCGCTCACGAGCCTAGTGAGCGCGCGCTCACTGTGTTCGGGGAGGGCCAGGGAGCGGGTGCGGCGGCTTCGATTGCCGCCGGCTACCCGCGATGGCCCCCCGAGCGGAGGAACGGAGGTCCGTGTAAGTAAACACGGACCTCCGCTCTGTGTGAAGGGGGAAGGGCTGTGATCACAGCCTTCCTGTATACGAAGGCTGTTACCACTTCCCTTCCCCAGCTAGGGCAGTCCCCCTACAGTTAGAACACGCCCAGGGAACATACTTAACCCTTAGAGCGCCCCCTGCAGGTTAACCCCTTCACTGCCAATGGCATTTACACAGTAATCAATGCATTTTTATAGCACTGATCGCTGTATAAATGCCAATGGTCCCAAAAAAGTGTCAAAATAGTCCGACATGTCCGCTGAAATATCGCAGTACCGCAAAAAATCGCAGATCGCCGCCATTACTAGTAAAAAAAAAAACCCCAAAAATGAATTCTCATCATCTGTAAACGCGACCACTTTTGCGCAAACCAATCAATAAACACCGGGGGTTTCTAAGTAATTTTATAGCAAAAGAACCTGGTTCACCAAACCCAAAAAAACAGGCTAGGTCTTGAAGTGGTTAAAGAAACTGACATCCATGCTGAATCTTTTCCCCTGAAAAGTGATCCCCACGAGCTAATCTCCCACACGTGGTGGAGGATGCAGGCAACTTTCAGAGATGGAGGAAATGTTGAAGGCACTGCTGCAAGCCAAAGTAGCCCAACGGGAAACCAATTGACAGGTCGCAGAGGCCGCTGCAGCACAACAGGCAGCACAACACGTAGCTCTGCAGGCAACCAACCTCCGGGTCGCAGAGGCCATTGCAGCTCAGCGAGAGGAGAGTCGCCAGGCTATCGCAGAACAACAAGTGGCTCAACAGGAGATGAGCCAACAGTTTGCAGAGGCCCTGCTGGAGTTAAAAAAAGGGCCCGCACCTCTCATGACAGTGGAACCAATGTTGGTACGTGCTTCTTACCACATGCAGAAGATGACACCTGCGGATGACGTGGAGGCGTGCCTCACGACCTTTGAAAGAGTCGCTCTTCATGAAGGATAGCCAAAAGAACAGTGGGTGGGACTGCTAGCACCATTCTTGACCGGCAAACCCCAAAAAGCCTATTTCGGTCTGGAAACAGAAAAGGCCCAGGACTATGAGACTCTAAAGGCAGGGATACTCACACGCATGGTGGTCACCATGGCAGTCCGGGCCCAACGCGTGCATCAGTGGACCTATTGCACCGATAAGCCACCCCGTTCACAGATGTTCGACCTAGTTCACCTTACCAGAAAATGGCTACAGCTGGAGAATTTGCCAGATCCCCAGATTGTGGAGCGCGTGGTCATGGACAGCTATCTATGGGTGCTCCCTGCTGCTTTGAGGAAATGGGTCAGCCATGGCGATACTAAAACTGCAAGCCAATGGGTGGACCTCGTTGGGCGATACACAGCTGCTGAGGACTTGTTGCACCCATCTCCAATGTGTCTAGAGGTGAAGGATCGCCCAGCGGACCTGGTAAGACTGTTCCAGAGTTCAGGGGCTTGGGGAAATTTGATAAGACTGATACGGCTAAAGAGACTGGGGATTCTAGACCTGGAGACTGGCCAAAGAAGCCAGGAAGGTCTTGGGGACCCTTGAGAGGACTGGGTATAGAACACATACAGTGCTACCGATGTCATGCATTGGGCCATATTGCTGCCAATTGCCCCCTGAATGATGAATCCATGCAATGTGAACAGACGCCTTTCTCTTTTTGCACAGGTCGCATAAACAGTGTCATGTTCAAGTCACATGGAGAAGCAAATATGTGTGATTTTTGTTGATGGGAGACCAGTCACTGCACTGCTTGACTCGGGTAGTGTGGTAACATTGGTAAAAAGCAGTTGTGTGAACCCTGCAAGGTTGTACCCTAGCACTGTCGGAGTCATCTGCATCCATGGGGACACTGGTGGCTACCAGACAGCAGTGGTTGAGACTGACACCCCTTGCGGTAGTGTGACTCATTCAGTGGGGGTGGTACCTTCACTACTACATGACACCCTAGTGGGCAGGGATTTTCCCCATTTGTGGAGGTTATGGGAAGGCACAGCGAATCTGGAAAATAGAGCTCCCCCTGCTGCGGAAGCACGGGACCTCTCTCCAGACCCATTTTGCCAAATTGAAGGGAAGACTGGTTGCAGCACCGAGGAGGGAGAAGACCATCTTCCTTTTCCTGTACTGGCTGGGGAGCTGGAGGAGCTGGAAGATAGCTCCCAGCGGGGGGCTAATGACACAGACAATGTCTCTGACCCTGATGGTGAAAGTGAATTGAATGTAGTACCTGACTTAGAGGTCCGAAGAGAGGACTTCTGTACAGAACAACTACGGGATGTCACTGTCCTTAGAGCCGGAAAAAACACGACAACATGATAGATGGGAAACCTGTGGACCCTAATTGAAGGGGGGTGTCTTTTCTGGGGGAACATGGGGAGGATGAAGTGGAACAGCTAGTGGTTCCCAAACCCTTCCACAGGATGGTGCTAGATCTGGCCCATGGGCATGTAATGGGGGGACATCTGGGTATAGAGAAAACCATCTGTCCAAATTAACTCAGCTCTCTGTGCCCACCTCCGTCTGTCAGTGGTTCAACAGCTTCCTGACAGACAGGCAGCAGCTAGTGAGGCTGGGAAAATACACATCCAGCACCCGTATAATCAGCACCGGAGCTCCTCAGGGCTGTGTTCTCTCCCCACTGCTCTTCTCCCTGTACACCAACGATTGCACGTCTAAGGACCCCTCTGTCAAGCTCCTGAAGTTTGCAGACGACACCACACTCATCGTCCTCATTCAGGATGGTGACGAGTCTGCTTACAGACAGGAGGTTAAAGAGCTGGCTGTCTGGTGCACTCTTAACAACCTTGAGCTTAACACACTCAAAACAGTGGAGATGATCGTGGACTTCAGGAGAAACCCCCCTGCACTCCCCCCACTCACCATCATGAATAGCACTGTGACTGCAGTGGAGTCATTCAGGTTCCTGGGCACCACTATCTCTCAGGACCTGAAGTGGGACATTCACATTGACTCCATTGTGAAAAAGGCCCAACAGAGGTTGTACTTCCTTCGCCAGCTGAGGAAGTTTAACCTGCCACAGGAGCTGCTGAAACAGTTCTACTCCACCATCATCGAATCCATCCTTTGCACTTCAGTAACTGTCTGGTTCAGCTCAGCTTCTAAATCCGACCTCAGAAGACTACAGAGGGTAGTCCGGACTGCTGAGCGAATCATCGGTTCAACCCTCCCGTCTATTCAAGAACTGTATCTATCCAGAGTGAGCAAAAGGGCCGGAAAAATCACTCTGGACCCCTCACATCCAGCACACTCCCTCTTTGAACTGTTGCCATCTGGTCGATACTACAGAGCACTGAGCACCAGAACGACCAGACACAGGAAAAGTTTCTTCCCTCAGGCAATCCATCTAATGAACAATTGAAAAAAAAAAACAAAAACAAAAAAAAAAAAACAATAATGTTCATTGTACCTGCCATACATTGTCAATTTGTATATTTTTCGTTCCTTACCTACCTATTTGTATTTTTTTTTTTAAATTTTTAAATTTTAAATTTTTAAATTTTTTAAATTTTTTATTCCATTTTGTGTATTTGTTCTGTCGCTGTCATTTTGTTGCACTGTGGAGCTTCTGTCACGAAAACAAATTCCTCGTATGTGTGAACATACCTGGCAATAAAGTTCATTCATTCATTCATTCATTCAGAATAACCCAGAGATTCTTCTGGCCTGGGTTGTATGCAGACATCAAAAAATACTGTGAGTCATACCCTGAGTGTCAAATGACGGCCCCATCCCCCCATTTTTGTAGTCCCCTTGTCCCACTTCCCACTTCGGGTGGGGATCTCTAAAGAGATCTTGAAGGATCAGGGTACCCCGTTCATGTCCAGAGTGACCAGAGAATTGTGCAAATTGTACAAAATCTCCCATCTCCGTACCTCTGTTTACCACCCCCAAACTGACGGTCTGGTGGGAAGGTTTAACAAGATCCTCAAGAGTATGGTAAAAAAGGTGGTGGATAAAGATGGGCGAAGCTGGGATTTTTTGTTGCCGTACCTCATGTTTGCCATGCAAGAGGTTCCGCAGGCATCTACAGGGTATTCCCCCTTTGAACTTTTGTATAGTAGACATCCCAGGGGGCTGCTAGATGTCGCAAAGGAGACATGGGAGGGAGAGGCCTCCCTATATAGAAGCGTCATAGAGCACTTCTCCTTGATGCAGGATCAAATCGCAGCTGTCCTGTCCCTTTCACAAGAGCATATGGAGCAAGCCCAGGAGGCTCAGGGAACCATTTACAATCGGGGTGCCAAAACCCTAACTTTTAACAACCTGGGACAAAGTGCTAGTGCTAGTCCCCCATGGTCGAAAGTAAGCTCCTGGCAAAGTGGCAGGGTCCCTTTAAGATTAGGGAAAGAGTAGGGGAAGTAAACTACAAAGTTTAACAGCCTGGGAAAAGGAAACCGGAGCAGATATACCATGTTAATCTCCTAAAACCGTGGAAGGACAGGGAGAGTTTATTGGCAGTGCCCACTCCCTCTCTTCCCTACCCGGACTGACCACTGTACTACAACATGACATAATCACGGAACCAGGGGTCCATGTAAATGTAAAACCCTACCGAATACCTGAGGCTAGACGAGAGGTGGGGGCGAGAGAAATAAAAACCATGTTGGCGTTAGACGTGATAGAGGAGTCCCACAGCGCCTACAGCCGGAGACTTTGCCAGGTCCCCAGATTGTGGAGCGCGTGGTCATGGACTGCTATCTACGTGCACTCCCTGCTGCTTTGAGGAAATGGGTCAGTCATGGGGACCCCAAAACTGCCAACCAACTCGTGGACCTCATGGAGAGATACACTGCTGCTGAGGACTTGTTGCACCCATCTACGCCCCACTCCAATGTATCTAGGGGTGAAAGATCCAGTAAGACTGCTCCAGGGTTCAGGGGTATGGGGAAATTTGATAAGACTGCTACGGCTAAAGAGACTGTGGGCTCTAGACCTGGAGACTGGCCAAAGAAGCCAGGAAGGTCTTGGGGACCCTTGAGAGGACTGGGTATAGAACACATACAGTGCTGCCGATGCCATGCATTGGGCCATATTAGTGCCAATTGTCTCCTGGATGATGAATACATGCAATGCGATTATATTTATGTGAATAGATGACTTTCTCTTTTTGCACAGGTCACATATACAGCATCATGTTCAAGTTGCATGGAAAAGCAAATGTGTGAGCATTTTTGTTGATGGGAAGCCAGTCACTGCACTGCTTGACTCTGGTAGTGTGGTGACATTGGTAAAAAGCAATTGTGTAAATCCTGCAAGGTTACACCCTAGCACTGTCGGGATCATTTGCATCCATGGGGACACTCGTGACTTCCAGACGGCGATGGTTGAGATTGACACCCCTTGGGGCAGTGTGACTCAGTGGGGGTGGTACCTTCACTGCTTTATGCCGCCCTAGTGGGCAGGGATTTTCCCCATTTTTATGTTAGGTTATGGGAAGGCACAGGGAGTCTGGAGGATAGAGCTTCCTCCGCTTCGGAAGCACGGGAATTCTCACCAGACCCTTTTTGCCAAATGGAAGGGGAGGTTGGTGGCAGGACAGAGGAATAAGGAGACCCTCTTACTTTTCCTGTAATGACTGGGGAACCAGAGGAGCCAGAAGATAGCTCCCAGCTGGGGCCTAATGACCCAGAAAATGTCTTTGACCCTGACTGTGAGAGTGAACAGAATGTAGACCTGACTTAGAGGTCCGGAGAGAGGACTTCTGTACAGAGCAACTATGGGATGTCACTCTCCTTAAAGCCAGAGAAAACCTGAAGGTGATGGATGGGGAACCTGTAGACCCTAATTGGGGGGGTGTCTTTTCCCTACATGGCTCTTAAAAATACTTGTTGTATCAGGTGGTAAAACGTCGGGAGGACGAAGTAGAACAGCTAGTGCTTCCCAAACCCTTTCGCAGGTTGGTGCTAGATCTGGCCCATGGTCATGTAATGGGGGGACATTTGGGTATGGGGAAGACCAGGAAGAGAATAACCCAGAGATTCTTCTGGCCTGGGTTGTATGCAGACATCAAAAAATACTGTGAGTCATGCCCTGAGTGTCAAATGACGGCCCCATCCCCCCATTTTTGTAGTCCCCTTGTCCCACTTCCCATAATTGAAGTGCTGTTTGAGTGAATTGGCATGGATCTCGTGGGACCAGTAGTAAAATATGCCCGGGGACACCAGCACATCCTGGTGATCCTGGACTATGCGACCCGCTATCCTGAAGCCATCCCCTTGTGGAACACCTCCGTTAAGGCTATCGCCAAGGAGTTAGTCCAGGTGTTTAGTCGGGTGGGGATCCCTAAGGAGATCTTGACGGATCAGGGCACCCCGTTCATGTCCAGAGTGACTAAGGAATTGTGCAATTTGTACAAAATCTCCAATCTCCGTACCTCTCTTTACCACCCCCAAACTGACGGTCTGGTGGAAAGATTTAACAAGACCCGCAAGAGAATGTTAAAAAAGGTGGTGGATAAAGATGGGAGAAATTGAGATTTTTTGTTGCCCTACCTCATGATTGCCATACGAGAGGTTCTGCAGGTGTCTACGGGGTATTCCCCCTTTGGACTCTTGTACGGTAGGGGGCTACCATCCCAGGGGGCTGCTAGATGTTGCAAAAGAGATGTGGGAAGGAGAGGCCACTCCATATAGAAGTGCCATGTCTCCCTGATGCAAGACAGAATCACAGCTGTCTTGCCTCTTGTGCAAGAGCATATGGAGCAAGCCCAGGAAGCCCAGAGAAGGGTTTATAATCGGGGTGCCAAAACCCGGACTTTCAAACCTGGAGACAGAGTGCTGGTGCTAGTCCCCACAGTTGAAAGTAAATTCCTAGCAAAGTGGCAAATTTACCATGTGACTCTCTTAAAACTGTGGAAAGACAGAGAGACTTTGTTGGCAGTGCCTACTCCTCAAGAGGACAGGCTATCCATGACTCTGGGCGTCCCCATAACTTAGTCCTTGTCACTGACGCAACAAAATGACGTTAAGAAATTTATCAGAAAAAATAGACATTTTTTCTCTCCCCTACGTGGACTGACCCCTGTACTACAACATGACGTAATTACGGAACCAAGGGTCCGCGTAAATGTAAAACCCTACCGAATACCTGAGGCTAGATGGGAGGCGGTAGTGAAGGAAATAAAAACCATGTTGGAGTTAGACGTGATAGAGGAGTCCCACTGCGTCTGGTCGAGCCCTATAGTGCTGGTCCCAAAGCCCGATGGCACTATCAGGTTCTGTAACTATTTCAGGAAACTGAATAACGTGTCTAAGTTTGACGCATACCCATTGCCGTGGGTTGACGAACTTGTGGACAGGTTGGGAGGTGCCCGGTATATAACACCACGAGACCTAACTAAGTAATATTGCTTGTTCCCCCCTAAGAGAGTCAGCAAAAGAAAAAACAGCATTTTCTACCCCCAAGGGGTCCTTCCAGTACAAGCGAATGCCGCTTACTCTGCATGGGGCCCCTGCATACTTCCACAGAACGATGGATAAAACTTTGAGGCCGCATCACCCCTTTGCTGCCGCCTTCACAAAGGAGTTTGTTGTACAAACAGACGCCTCTGAGGTGGAACTAGGTGCTGTTCTGTCCCAGATCAGAGACGGTGAGGAGCACCCGGTTGTCTACTTAAGCAGGAAGCTTAACAGGCATGAGAGGAACTATGCCATTGTCGAGAAGGAGTTCCTGGCTATCAAGTGGGCCTTAGAGGCACTGAAGTACTACCTCTTAGGAAGGTTGTTTAGGCTATTCATTGACCATGCCCCCTGAAGTGGATATGTGACAACAGGGAGAAAAATAGTCGGGTGACTAGGTGGTTCCTGGCCCTACAGCCATTTAAGTTCACAGTGGAACACCGGGCAGGAAGACTCCAAAACAATGCGGATGCCCTCTCCCGGGTCCACTGTATGGTTGGGACAATTGCTCAGCCACAGAGGCTTGAGCAGAGGGGGAGGATATGCGAGGCGAAATTTTAGACGGACACTACCTGTTGCTTCGTATGCGTTCATTTGGAGTGGATTAAGCGGAGTCCGGTCCGGATTTTACCAGCCACCGTGGCAGGGCTGGTTCCGGTCTGGAGTTTGTGGTCCACTAGAGTCCACCAGCATGTGGCTTAAATAAACAGGAAGAGATCTTAATAGAGCTCTGACCTGGATCTCAGAGGGAAATCCGAGGGAGCTCTGTGTCTGTTTGGACTTTAAGGGCCGATTCACACTGCTCCGATATGATTCGCACCGCACTGCAGTGTGAGTCACATGCGATCTCTGTGCGATGCAAATTCAGCCATAGAGATTGTATGGCTGAATTCGCATTGCAATCGGAGCAAACTCGCACAGGACCCTTTTTTTCGCAGGGTCAGAATCGGATTGCATGGTGGTTCACACCATGCGATCCAATTCCTGTGCGAGTTTGCAGTTCACACTGCGATATGCGAACTGATTTGGGGGTGTCATTAGCTTTGTACTGACACTCCCCACAGTTCACAGTGCAGTGTGAACTGCTGCGGAGATGTCACTGCGATGTCTATGCATTATGGAGCGCTCAAATTTCCTGCAAATGCCCTATAGTGTTCGGCATTCGCCGAACAGGCGAACACCCCATGTTCGAGTCAAAATTACGTTTGACTTGAACATTGGGACCATCCCTAATTGTTAGTATAGTGCTTTCAACAGCCAATTCCGACTTTTCGGACGACAAAAACTGAAGATGCATGCTGGACGGCAGTGGGGGGTTCTTGGCCCCGTCTGCTGCTTCTGTCAGACAGCGAGAGCAGAGAAGCGGTGGGTCACGTGAGCGCCGAGCGGCGCTCTGAGATAATGTAAAGAATGGCTTATTTTTATAAAACACCGACACAGGGGCACAAAGGATTATTAAACAGAGAGAATAGTATAAAGTGCATAAAGTGGCTTAACAACCACTTTGATTAGTGCAGTTTTTGTCTGAAAAAATTCAGAAGAACAAGACTATGCATACTCATAATAAAACAATTCAGCACATTACATCACTTTTGTGTATATGTGTATATACTGTATTCTGGAAGATCCGGTGTACAGCGTGGAACAGCAGGAAAGTGAGCAGGGTCCGGATTGGAGAGGAACAACTAGCAGACTGCACGCATGGTGTGCAACATGGGAACACTATAGCAGAAGGTGAGTGGAGACTGGAGAGAGAGGACTGAGCAGCAGAGGATTAGCAGAACTGGGGTACCAGAGCAGGAGAAACTAGCAATGTCAAATGTGGTGCTCAGCGTGGGAGCAATATGGTGGGAGATGAGCAGGCCTGGAGAGATCAGGAGGATCAGCAAACTAGAGGATCAGCAGAGCTGGGGGTTCTTACTGAGCATGTGATCAACAAAGTTACGGATACTACTGAGTGGGGCATTATCAGAGCTGGCATAGGTGTGCACAGCCTATTGCATTAGGGTGTGCACCACAAAGCTCAAACACACATGCCTGTCTCTACAGCCTCATCTGCACTGGACAGTGAATAAATGGGAAGTGCTCTGTGGTGACCGGCTTCCTGTTCATTCACAATCTGAATCATAGTAAACATAGTTTACGATGCTTCAGTTATGACTGACCACAGTGAGTGTGTTCACTGTGTTCATTTAGAAAAGGAAGTCACTGGCAAATAACATATTTACTAGCCCCTTCCCTCACTCTCCATTTTGAATCATCCCCCGCAGCAGCTGGGAGGAGAGGAGGCCAGCAGCACTGCAAGGCCAACATGGGGGAAACCCAGGGAATCGGAACTGCACATAGTGATCAGGGTGTGCCCAGGCACATCTGTTGAATGAGGGTACTAATAAGCTAAGGATGTGCTGAACAGAGTTACTAATGATCTGGGGATCTTCTTAGTGGGGGTACTACTGAGCTGGGGTTCTACTGGGCCCCTTTAAAACCAATAGAAACTCAACACATAGGGCATTTTCCAAGCTTCATTAAAGCTTTAAAAGAGCATCGCTGAAGCATTGTTGAAGCAACACAGAAGCATCAAATATAAAAAAAAAGCCATGTTGAAGCAGTAAGCACTTTAATGTGTGTTAAAGTCGAAGCAAGTATAAATGAGCCATGGTTATGAGCCATTATTATAACATTATTCATGTTATTATATTTAGGTTGTATGGTACTATTTTATGCTGTAGTGCTTTACAATATACAGTATCTCACAAAAGTGAGTACACCCCTCACTTTCTTGTAAATATTTTATTCTATCTTTTCATGTGACAACACTGAAGAAATGACACTTTGCTACAATGTAAAGTAGTGAGTGTACAGCTTGTATAACAGTGTAAATTTGCTGTCCCCTCAAAATAATTCAACACACAGCCATTAATGTCTAAACCGCTGGCAACAAAAGTGAGCACACCCCTAAGTGAAAATGTCCAAAATGGGCCTAATTATCCATTTTCCCTCCCCGGTGTCATGTGATACGTTAGTGTTATAAGGTCTCAGGTGTGAATGGGGAGCAGTTGTGTTAAATTTGCTGTTATAGCTTTCACTCTCTCATACTGGTCACTGGAAGTTCAACATGGCACCTCATTTCCTCAGTGTTGTCACATGAAAATATATAATAAAATATTTACAAAAATGTGAGGGGTGTACTCACTTTTGTGACATACTACATATATACACCTTAACAATATGCAGAGGAGGGCTGGCCTGGGCCTGGGGCCCTTTGAACCACTGAATCAGCTCACCATCCATATGTACCATATAGCCTGAGAGAGAGGGAGACTGCTTCACATTACACCAGAGAGAGAGAGGCCACTACACACTGCACAGAGAGCGGGAGAGACCGCTTGACACTGCCTGCAGAAAGAGAGAGAGTGAGGGAGACTGCTTCACATTGCCCCAGACAGAGAGAGAGAGGCCACTGCACAGGGAGCAGGAGAGACCGCTTCACATTGCCTGCAAAGAGAGAGAGAGACCCTTCACATTGCCTGCAGAGAGAGAGAGAGACCGCTTCACATTGCCTGCAGAGAGAGAGAGAGACCTTTCACATTGCCTGCATAGAGAGAGAGACCGCTTCACATTGCCTGCAGAGAGAGAGAGACCCTTCACATTGCCTGCAGAGAGAGAGAGACTGCTTCACATTGCCTGCAGAGAGATAGAGAGAGAGTGAGGGAGACTGCTCCACATTGCCCCAGACAGAGAGAGAGAGGCCACTGCACAGAGAGCGGGAGAGGCCGCTTCACATTGCCTGCAGAGAGAGAGACCCTTCACATTGCCTGCAGAGAGAGAGAGACCCTTCACATTGACTGCAGAGAGAGAGAGACCGCTTCACATTGCCTGCAGAGAGAGAGACCCTTCACATTGCCTGCAGAGAGAGAGAGACCCTTCACATTGCCTGCAGAGAGAGAGAGACCGCTTCACATTGCCTGCAGAGAGAGAGAGACCCTTCACATTGCCTTCAGAGACCAGAGAGAGAGAGACGTCCGTTACACTTCGC
>BLSH010385270.1:1481711-1497854 GCA_018402905.1 Glandirana rugosa | reverse complement strand
TGCCTGCAGAGAGAGAGAGACCGCTTCACATTGCCTGCAGAGAGAGAGAGACCCTTCACATTGCCTGCAGAGAGAGAGAGACCGCTTCACACTGCCTGAAGAGAAAGATAGGCCACTTCACATTGCCTGCAGAGAGAGAGAGAGACCCTTCACATTGCCTGCAGAGAGAGACCGCTTCACATTGCCTGCAGAGAGAGAGAGACCGCTTCACATTGCCTGCAGAGAGAGAGAGACCGCTTCACATTGCCTGCAGAGAGAGAGAGACTGCTTCAAATTGCCTGCAGAGAGAGAGAGACCGCTTCACATTGCCTGCAGAGAGAGAGAGAGGCCCTTCACATTGCCTGCATTGAAGCGGTCACGCTCTGTGTGGGCTTCTCTCAGTGGGGGCAATCATTGTGGAGCAGCCTCTGTTTGGGCAATCATAAGGAGCAGTCTCTCAGAGACTGCTCTGCATGATTGCCCCAGAGACACTGAGACAGAGAGCCTGCCTCTTCCCCACACCCAGTACACAGGCCAAAGAGACTGCATAAAGATGAAGACTAAAGACTGTGCTGTCACTGCCGCCACACTAAGCGCTACCTGTGGACCTTCTCTGGTGAGTGAGCACCACACCACTGGGTAAGCTAAGCAAGCAGAGTAGCCCAGAGTCACAGTGAGCGCAGCAGGCTAAACACACAGGTCCTGCTGCACCCCTGGGCATGACCACCAGATTCCCCAGGCTTGCAGGCTCCTCCTGTGATAATTGTGGGTAGTGAGAAATGCACATGCAGGCACACGCCGGTGCACCGACCCCTGGGCCAGATTAAGGGCATGGTGGGCCTGGTGCTGCAGTGGAGCAGGTTTAGGAGTGGCAGGGATAGGAGGTAATGTCATATCCCAACTCTCCTCTTACTGGCCACCCTCCTGTGTTTCCAGGAGCCTGTGCTAGCTTGTGCCCAGACTTGGTCGCAGCCGCACAGGTGTAATGCTAGGGAAGCCTGGCATTTGATTTACCAAGCTTCTGCAAGAGCTGTGAGTTGGTGTGTGTTCTGAGGTGAATGTTTTCCAGCCAACAGAATACAGTGATCACTGCTGGCGGCTATAGCTACCAGCAGTGATCGACAAAAAAAAAAAAAAAGGACACGCTGGTTGTTCTGAAGTCAGTTAATAGATTGAATTCTGTACAACCAGTCTGCACATAGATAGACTGAAATTCTGCCAGTTCAGCAGAAATTTCAGTCTGTCTACGGTAGCTTAAGTCCACCAGTCTGTGGGTTTAATAATATCCTCAAATCTTCTGAAAGGGGTGCTCCACTTAGGTGTAGAAATTCACTTTGAACGCCACCTTAATTCCATAACTCTCTTTAGGTATAAGATGTGCAAACAATAAGGGGAGAACACATCAAATAGCTACAGAGAGTAAGGGAAATAAGGTGGTGTTTAAAGTGAACTGTGCCATTACCTGGAGGGACTGGCATTTAGGAGGTTAAAAGAGGCAGGGAGGACATGTGAGATCACCTCCTCACTGCCTGTCAAATGCCTCTGAAAAGTGACCTAAGTATGGATCACTTTTCTGCAGAGTGGCAGTGCCTGCTGCAAGTTCATACACGCCTTTGAGCTCACACTAGTGTGCTGCAGTTTGCCTGTAGTGCTGGTGTACTGGCAGTTTTCTTTAGCCGCAGTCCCTCAGACTTCTTTTAGGTTGTGCGTTTTTGCTGCATTTTCTGAAAGTGCACCAAAGATGCAGCATGCTGGACTTTTTGTGCACTTTCAGAACATGCAGTGATAATATCCAACCTAATAGAGGTCTATGGGGCTAGGGACACCATTCAGGAAGACTGCCAGTACACCAGCACTGCAGAAAAAGCACAGCACACCAGTGTGAGCCCATTACATAGCACATAGGGTCAGGTACTGTCACAGGCTGCTAGAAACAGAACTCTTTAGCAGCAGAGAGGGGAGGGAGAGAAAGTATTAAAGCTATATTTCGCTAAAAATACAATAAAAACTATTAACAGACAAATACAACATAACTCACAGAATCCTTGCTAAATCTAAAAGATAAAACTGAGTTAATAAATAAAAATGATGAGAAGATGAGATGAAAAAAATATACAGGCTCCGGGATCAGAGGGACAGAGGGAGAGAAAAAAAGTTAAAGCGGAGTTCCACCCTTTCCCAATGTTTATTAAAAGTCAGCAGCTGACTTTTAATAAACACACACTCACCTGTCCCCCGGTCCAGCGATGGAGCCGCACGGAGCCGCACGGAGCCTCGCTCCTCTCCCCCTCCCCTCTGCGGCGCCGGCATTGCTACTGTGGGCACCTGGCTGCGGCGTCACGGCCGGGCGCACACTGCGCATGCGGGAGCAGCGCTGCGCTTTGTGATTGGTCCTGAAGTCTTCTAGGACGTGTCCTGTGTCCCAGAAGACTTCGGGAGGGAGGGGGAAGGAGGCCTTCCACTTCTGATCACCTAAGGCAACCGGAGTGGAAGTACCCGAAAAAATTCAGGTATCCCCACCCCCCACCTCCCCAAAAGCTCAGTTTCAGCATGCAGAGCTGGGGAGGAGGACTTAAAGCGGAAGTTCCAATTTTGGGTGGAACTCTGCTTTAAGCTCTATGCACACTGGGCTTAAAAAAACTCCAGTTCAATTGGCAGAAAAAATGCTCATATAAAACTTTTTTTGTACAAAGTTTAGACGAGTTTAGGAGAACCAGAAGGGTTTGTTTTCTGTCTTTAAACATTGAGCTTAAAATATGCTGTAATCGTCCTAATGTGTATGGACACATAGGATAACACTGAGCTGCTTCTACAGGTAAAGCACTAAACTCCTGTAGAAGCAACATTTTTTTAAGCCAGTGTGCCTGGAGCCTAAGTTAGAGAGATAACAAACTCCAGTGCTGAGAGGAGGGGGGTTCACACAGCGAGGGGGATTAGTGAGGGACGACTGTCTCTTTCTTAGCAGATAAAAGCTGGCAGCAGGGAGAGGGAAGGAGAGCAGCTTTCATCTGCTGGAGGAAAAGAGACACAATTGTCATCTGTCACTAATCCCCCCTGTGTGGGCCCCTCTATGTGCACAGCAGCCTTTGCACAGCACATCAGAGCAGCCCAGGGGGCAATTGCATCCCTGCCCCCCCTGGCCCAGCCCACCCCTGAATATAGGATAGGAAATAAAAGTTTTGAGGGACCCGCTCATGAACTTATAGTCTTAACAGGAAAGAAAGAGAAAGGAACTCTGAAGAATATGCCAAAAGGCGGAAGTTGGATGACTGCACACTGTTAACAGTGAAATTCAAGTATTAACACGCTTCACGCCACGGACACCTAATCATAATACTTGCCTTTTCCCTGTGTGCTGTGATTTTTTTGAATTTTTTAATATTGTAATAAAGAACAAATTTTTACTGTGTGTAGTCATCCAACTTCTGTCTTTTGATTTTCTATGGTACGAGTAAGATCTGCACCAGTTAAGTGTTTTCAGGGCTTACTAATGGCAGACCGAACTGGAGCAGTGTGTGTATGTGTTTGACTGCTGGATCTGAAGCAATGTCAAGAGGGAAATAAGTAAGCAGGAGCTAGTAATATGTTGAGAACTGAGCAATGGGACAACAGTGGGAGCACATGCATTCTAATGGATAGATACAGAGCGGGTGGGCCTGGAGGTAGCCCAGTCCTCCAGGGGCCCACTGGACACCATGCACATTGGCAGCAAAGATATCCAGTGTGTCCCCTCACCAATATTACATCAGTAACAAACAAATGGCCTCTGCCCCAGTGGCGTGGGGGGCAGAGAGGGGCTAGAGCCCCTAGTGGGCCCCCAAAAATCCATGGGTTTTGGGCATGCATAACTCTATTATTAGCCCCGAACGCCCATAATACATATACAAAGAAAGACTCGGACGAGTGAAATAAGTCCTGCCTCCTGGACCCGGCAGCACCTATGATGGACGTTACACTGGTCCAATGCCGCTACCCTGGGACGTGTGATGTCTATTATAGTTGCCTCCAGATCCAGAAGGCGGGAGTGAGTGACACTGCGTGTATGCAAGCGGCGGGTGGGAGATCCGCACTCGCTTGATTGAAGAGTAGGTGGTGTGGCCAGGCAGGCAGGCAGAAGGCGGGAGTGACACTGTGGCCATCCCGAGTGGGAGACCGACCATGCTCTTGACCCTGTCGTTCATGAATGGGATGGGCGCGCTGCAGGTGTGTCAAGAGGTTACCTGAAGTCTGACGTGGAAAAGGTAGGTGTATGTGTCAGTTAAGTAAGTGTATGTGTCAGTTAGGTCAGTGTAGGTGTGAGGTAGGTCAGTGTATGTATGAGGTAGGTCAGTGTATGTGTCAGGTAGGTCAGTGTATGTGTCAGGTAGGTCAGTTTAGGTGTCAGGAGGGCAGTGTAGGTGTCAGGTAGGTCAGTTTAGTGGTCAGCATTGATGGGCACTGGTGAGCCAGGCAGCAACCAGCAAGTGAGCCTACCCCCGAACAGACAGTGCTCAAGTCTAGTTTACAACTGATAATGAGATCTGCCATGACAGTACAGACAGGGTTAGTTATGGCAAACCTATTTTCCCAGGCCCCTCATGAACAAAGATAACTGAGTAGGATTTTTCGCTGCTGGAGTTATAAGAAAAATCATCTAAAATTGTAATCAGTAATTTTTAATTATTATTTTTTTTTAAGTTAAGTGAATAATAACATATGACAAATATAAACTAGGTGTTATCCTAGTTTGGCTGCAAAAGTGGAAGTACAGTTTAAGCTTGGGTGTCTAAAAACTTTTAGATGCTGAATATAGAGCCAGTTGTATTTGATTTGTTTAGAGATTAGAGAATAGTCATTCCAGGAGTGGTTTTGCAGCTGGAGAACACAAAACACAATCTATATACTGTACTCTGTAACATTTATATCAAGAATGGTTTTACAATTTTTCCACTTTAAAGCAAAACTTAACTCTCTCAATCAACAAGTACTTGCAAACCATCACCTTGTAGAATAACCCATTCAGTTTAAAATAGAAATGAAAGGCAAAACATTTTTGTATAGATATAAAAAACATTATAAATGCCATTTTCCCCTTTTTTTATAAGTGATCACATTCCCTCTGTTCTCAGCTGCAGCTGGGGGGAGGAGAAGCAGTAGCACACTGAGCTTTCCAGTAAATGGCTGTGCAGCACCCACCCAACTTAAGACTAATTTGATATCTGTGTGGGTGCGATTCCTTGAACCGACACTGTCTGTGTTCATATACACATAGGGTTACCACATCGTCACTTTAATCCAAGACACACAAGTTCTGAGGTTAATTTAATGCAGATAAGGCACCAAGTGAGTTTAATTACCATCTTAATCAGCCACAGAACCTGTGCAATTCATATGTGTCCTGAATTAAAGGGATGATGTGGCAACCCTAGATACCCGCACTCACATGGCTGTCAAATTGGTAGCAGCAGCTGTGTCCATGCAGCCGCTGCATACCAATTGACATGAATGGGACTGCCTGCATGGGGGTGCAGGAATACCTGTACATGCAAACTGGGCCTTCACATGGACATATACCTAAGTGTGCCCGTGTGAACGAAGCCTAAGATGTACTTACTGTGACACACACTCTTTCCTTTATGATGTAAGAATATAAAGGATCTTGTGTGTCTTCTGAAATAAAGCATTCCATTGGTTAATAGGAAGGAAGGTTGTAGTGGTGGAGTATTTATTAGGATCTGACAGCTGTAATAAAAAATAGAGAAGAGTGCATCTTCTGTAACATAAAACCTATTATTGTATTTCTTGTTTACCAGGAATTTGCATTTCTTACTTGGAAGAAGTTATACAGACGAAAGATGACAAACTGCCAAACAAATGTGAATTCATGAAACAAATAAAGTTTTGTTTGGTTATCCCACAGTAACAATGTATGGTGTTCTGTGGACTATTTGTTTATGCATTAAACAATCAGCAATTGGCCTCAGAAAGTTTTCCACCCTGTACACACAGGAGGTACACGGGAGATCATTCACAAACATACTGCACTCCCAGATGTAAGTGATATTGTGATCGCATGATAAAGTGGATCTATATTCAAACATTAACAAAAAACTGTGTTAAAATCTTGCCAGGATAGATAAATAAAGGGGAAAGAAGTGTTGGAATAGTTTTACTGTAGAAAATTCTGATTCAGACTCCCTTTAATGTTGGTCACATGCTAAAAGCCTGGGCATTTGGTCATGTGATCTAGTTGAAGGCAAGGCCAGAGATCAGCCTGGTTGATCTTCCTCTTCAGCTGAGATCACTGATGCAGTGACTGGTATTGAATGAACAATGGACAAGATTTTTTTTTCCTGGAAATGTAAGCATTTTAATACTTTTACCATTTACTTATTTATGCTAGCTAGACTGGTAACAGATTTATATTAGCATTTGAGTATAGATCTGCTTTAATGGCATTATGGCATCATGCCTAGAATGTTGTCACATTTTGTGAATAAAAAATCTCATATAGCACTGTAAGTGGAAAGGATCATTGTATATCTATGAATGTTAATGTAGTTTTTAAATAAGAAGTCTCGACAGAAGATAAAACAGCTTGTTAAACGTCCCTTGGGACCCAGTGCACATTGCACTTGGTACCATTCAAATCTGTGTAGGGGTTGCTGAGCAGAGTGGTCAGATAGCTCGCTCCCCCACCTTCCCCATCTATAAACCTGTGTAGGGGTTACTGAGCAGAGTGGTCAGATAGCTCGCTCCCCCACCTTCCCCATCTATTCAGAGTGTGGAGTAGTTACTGTAAGCTTATGTTGTTGTGAATGACAATGGTTGGAGGGGGGTGTCGTAATTCCCAAAAACAAGTCCAAAGCAAAACAAGCCAAAAGAGCCTAGTGTATTTGCAGGCTTGTGTGTCAGGAACCATGAATCAGACTGAGACAAAATTGCAGTAAAAATCACACCTTTAATGCAATAGTAAAAATAGTACAGATCAGGAATGTAGTCAGAACATAACCCAGGGTCCGGAAACCAAAACGGGTAATCAGACAAGCCGGTAATCAGGAAACCAGGAATCAGTGTAGTCTGAAGCAGAAGATCAGGATCAGGAACCAGAAGGGACGTGAGCCAGGCAAAGTCTTTAACAGGAACACAGCAGAGAGAAACAGGATATGTTGTCCAAGGCGAAGGCCTAGCAGGAATAAGCAAGGTAGCTTAAATAGCAGAAAGGGGCTGGCTGTAGGCTGGACTGAGGAGGCAGGTAATGGAAACCAGTTGAGCCACTGTGGAAACAATGATTAGCTGGCAATCACCTGACAGCTGAGCAGCCTGGGCACTGAGAAGAGAGCTTCGAAGAGCCCAGGTCTGACATTTGTGTTGCTGTTGGCTTGTGTTTTTTTAATGAAGGTGCTCCTCTCAAGCCACCACCATTCACAATGACATAAGCTAACAGTAGCTACTCCACTCTCTCTGACCTGGTAGCAGGTGGCAGGCCTAAGTTTAGTCTTTCTTGTCACCACAAAGACGTTTACAGAGGATATCAGTGAAGGCACAGGGTTGCACAATTAGATGGACGTCTGGTAGCTTTCAGAGGAGGAGAGGACAGAGACTATGAAATTGTTATGGGAACTGTTATGCCCAGATGTCAGGGGATAAGCTGGAGAAGATTGGCTGAAAGATCTGGCATGCCTGTCAATACCCATCATGGTCACATTTGTTCACAGCACACGAATGTTCGTTTACGGCGCACACTTGTGCGTACTGACGCATGCCACGTGCGATAGATCTTTTTTCTACAAAAATGAAGGTAAGTTATGCCCTCTTTCCCTCCCTTGGGACATCTTAGCTCCAACCTGCAGTAGGCTAAGGAGTTTTGAAGTTATGTTATTTAAACCTTATGAAACCACAGGTCTCTAATAAGTGACATGTAAATGTATGGATACCTTCACCTGCTTAAACAATTCATTTACTTTTTTATTCTTTTTTTTCCAACGCAGATGGCATTGCCAATGGAAAGAGCCTTTTTTGAACTTTACCAACAATTCAAAGTGTTGCAAGCTGTATGTTCACGTCAAGCAGAACTTCTTCAAAGATTGCTTTCAAAAGATGCTCATATTTCTGGTAAGACAAACTGGAGGAAACTGGTCCCTAAGGCAGGCCATACACGGAGAAAATTTCTTTCCTGCAAACACAGGCTGCAGAAAAGAAATTTGCTCTATTCCCCCATCAACACAGGCAGTCCCTCCTGCCAGGCCATTATCTTCTCCCAGCTGGGAGGGGGGGCTGGGGGGGCAGGGGGAAGCCGCCCCAGTAGGGAGAAGACAGTGATTATCACTAGCGGCTATAGCAGCTGCTACCAATAATCGCAAGAGAATCTGGCAGGCTGGTTGTACCCAAGTTGATTGATCAATCAACTTGGTACATTCAGCCTGCCCATTAATGGTTCAAATCTCGGCAGGTTTGAACTGTGTATGGCCGGCCATATAAAGTAGGATTGGACCTAGCTCTCAAGCAGGGTAAGACCTGGTCGCACATGAAGCAAAGTCAGGCCTGGTCCCGTGATGCAAGGTCAGACCTTTTCTCACATGAATCAAGGTCAAACCTGGTCCTGCAATAAGCAGGGTCAGATCACATAAAGCAGGGTCAGATTTGTTGCCATATAAAACTGGGTCACACTGGGCCTCACAAGAAGCAGGGCTATACCTGGTCCTGCCTGTCACTCAATCTGATTTATGAAACATAAAGCCAAAAGAAAAATAGATCAGCTAGCAATAACGCTTACCAAAGTACCATGTGCCAATTTCTCACTTAGAAAAAGGAAAGGCAGTTTAATGAGTTTTTCACCATCGAAAAGTACAGAAAAGCAGTGAGGGACAGTTTCACAATAGATAACAAAAAGTACCATTATTCCTTAATTCCTCAAATTTGTAGATTGAGGAAACGGACTGAACTTTCTAAATACATAATGAAAGACAATCTAGCCGTGAACTCCAGCTAGAGGAGCACTTGGGCTTTCTCTCCCCCTACCGCTGTGTTGCAGAGTGGGCTTTGCTTTATGCCTGTTTTCTCTCTTCCTCTCTGTGACTGTGCTGTTGGCTGTGTGTGATCCACAGCTCTCTCCCTGCAGTTTTCCTGGGTTTTTGCTGGAGCAGCGAGGTTGTTTTGCCAGTGCGGCCCTACTGCTTAGACCTGCCAGTGCTGCATTAGGGAGACAGCCATGGAGGGCTGATGCAGGGGGGACTAGAGCTATGTGATGAGTTCACAGAGGGAGGTGGGAGGACTTTTGTGTCACATAATATAAGGAGGTGGAGGTCGTTGGTTAACCAGTCATTGTTTGGAGGAGGAAGGTTGGTCCTTCGAAATGTGTCAACTGTTTATGCCATCTACAGTTGTGCTCATAAGCTTAAATACCCTGGCAGAATTTATGATTTCTTGGCCATTTTTCAGAGAATATGAATTGTAGAAGATTAGCTCGTGGAGATCACCTTTCCTGAGAAAAAGGCAGCATTCAGGCAAACTTTCTTAAAAGTCTGGCGGGTTGCCAGTTTTATTATTAAAGGTTGCAAGTCAAATAAACAAACACAATAGGAAAACAAATCCTTGCCATCCGGCGCTAAACTATACAGAACAGGTACCTCCCTATACGGTGCTGGGCTCATCCCAGACACCCCCAAACAAAAGCAAATCAAACCTTTCTTTAGAGTCCTTAGAGAAACCAACTCCCAATGTGTAGCTCTCTCAGTGTAGTGTTTCTGATTCCCAGGCCAGAGCAACACTGTGCTCTCCTCCTGGTCCTTTAACTACACCTAAGACTGGACTCCAGCCGGACTCCACTTCAGGCCAATCCAAGTGAACATATGCAAGGTGACAAATAGCGTCCGTCTATCACTTCACCTCGCATATCATCACATATCCCCCCCCGCTCAAGCCCCTGGGTTGAGAAACTATCCCAACCATACAGCAGACCCAGGAAAGGGCATCCGCATTGTTTTGTAGCTTTCCCGCTCTCTGTAAACTTGAAGGACTATAAAGCGAGAAACCACCTTATCACCCGACTATTCTTTTCCCTGTTGTCACACATCCACTTCAAGTGTGCATGGTCGGTGACTAGCCTAAACGGTCTCCCCAACACATAATACTTCAGGGCATCTAAGGCCCATTTGATAGCGAGACACTCTTTCTCTACGATGGCGTAATTTTTTTCATGCCTGTTCAGCTTGCGGCTTAGATATACCACTGGGTGCTCCTCTCCATCTCTGATCTGGGACAGTACTCAGGATTCCACTTCATCATGACCGACCCTCTACCCTTCGTCGGGTCTGTTAGAGGGACGGAAATGGTGGCAAAGTCGGGTATGAAACACCTGTAGTACCCTGTGATCTCCAGGAATGCACGCACTTGTTTTTTAGTCAGCAGTTGGGGCCATTTTTGGATTGCCACAGACCAACAAACCGCTTGTACCCGGGGCAAATGAGACTCCCAATCGGGGCTGTGATAACATCATCCAAATAGGCTGCTGAATAGGAGCAATGCGGTCTTAATGTTTTATCCATCATTCTTTGGAATGATGCAGGGGCACCGTGTAACCCAAATGGCATCCGCTTGTACTGAAATGACCCTTCATGGGTAGAAAAGGCCGTCTTCTCCTTTGCTGTCTCTGTGAGGGGTATCTGCCAATAGCCCTTAGTTGGGTCTAGGGTTGTTATTTACCGGGCACCTTCCAACCGGTCTATAAGTTCACGAACCCAAGGCATCAAATTTGGACACGCTATTCAACTTTCTAAAGTCATTACAAACCTGATAGTGCCATTGGGCTTCAGGACCAGCACTATGGGGCTCGACCAGTCACTGTGGGACTCATCTATCACGTTCAACTCTAACGTGGTTTTGATTTCTTTCGCCACTACCTCGCACCTAGCCTCAGAGATTCTATAGGGCTTCACATTTATGCGAGCACATGGTACCGTGATTATGTCATGCTGGATCACTGAGGTCAATCTGGGTAAAGGGGAGAAAAAGTCTCTATTTTTACTCACAAATTCTTTAATGTCATTTTGTTGCGTTACGGAATACTTTAACGTCATTTTGTTGCGTTACGGAGAAGAACTCAGGGGTCATTGGTACCCTGTCCTTTTGAGGAGAGGATACGTACAGTAAACACTCTCTGTCCTTCCATGATTTTAAACACTGGGGACCAGTATGAGGACTCTGTCCCCGGGGTTGAACGTTAGGGTCTTGGCACCCTGATTATAAACCCTCCTCTGGGCTTCCTGGGCTCGCTCCATATGTTCCCGTACCAGGGGCAGGACAGCTGTGATTCGATCCTGCATCAAGGAGATATGGTCTATGACGCTTGTATACAGGGTGGCCTCCACTTCCCATGTTTCTTATGCGACATCTACAAGCCCCCTAGGATGTCTACCATATAAGAGTTCAAACCGGGACTAACCTGTAGACGCCTGCGGAACCTCTCGTATGGCAAACATGAGATATGGTAGCAAAAAATCCCAATTTCTTCCATCTTTGTCGACCACCTTTTTCAACATACTTTTGAGGGTTTTATTAAATCTCTCCACAAGTCCATCCATTTGGGGGTGGTAGACAGAGGTACGGAGATGGGAGATTTTGTATAACTTGCACAGTTCCTTAGTAACTCTGGAAATGTATGGAGTGCCCTGGTCCAATAAGATCTCTTTTGGGATCCCCACGTGAAAAAATACCTGGATCAATTCCTTGGCGAAAGTCTTAGCCAAGGTATTCCGCAAGGGTATGACTTCAGGATAGTGTGTCGCGTAGTCCAGTATTACCAGAATTTACTACTGGCCTCACCAGATCCATGCCAGTTCTCTCAAAAGGAACTTCAATTATGGGTAGGGGAACAAGCAGACTGCAAAAATGGGGTGACGCTGCAGACTTTTGACACTCGGGGCATAACTCACAGTACTTCCTGACATCTGCATACAGCCCGGGCCAGAAGAATCTCTGGGTTATTCTCTTCCTGGTCTTCTCCATACCCAGATGTCCCCCCATTATATGACCATGGGCAAAGTCTAGCACCATCTTGTGGTAGGGTTTGGGAACCACCAGCTGTTCTACCTCGTCCTCACCGTATTTTACCACTTGATGCAGCAAATTGTTTTTAAGAGCCTGTAGGTGAAAGACACCCCCCAATTAGGATCCACAAGTTTCCCATCCATCATCTTAACGTTCTCTCTGGCTCTAATGAGGGTGACATCTCGTAACTGCTCTGTACAAAAATCCTCCCTCCTGACCTCTAAGTCAGGTGTCACATTCTGTCCAATCCCAGTATTAGAGTCAGAGTCTTGTTTGGTAACCTCAAGCTGAGAGCTATCTTCTAGGTCCTCTGGCTCCCCAGCCATTACAGGAAAAGGAAGAGGGTCTCCTCCTTCCTCGGTCCCGCCAACAGTCTCCTCTTCCAATCGGCAAAAAGGGTCTGGTGAGAGTTCCCGTGTTTCTCCAGCAGGGGGAGCTCTATTCTCCAGACTTCCTGTGCCTTTCCATAACCTCCAAAAATGGGGAAAATCTCTCTTCATGAAGCAGGGAAGGTACCATCCCAACTGAATGTGTCACACTGCCCCAAGGGGTGTCAATCTCAACCACCGCAGTCTGGTAGTCCCGAGTGTCTCCATGGATGCAAATGACCCCAATTGTGCTAGGGTGTAATTTTGCAGGATTTATACAATTGCTGTTGACTAAAGTCACAACACTACCAGAATCAAGCAGTGCAGTGACTGGCTTCCCATCAACAGAAATCACACACATTTGCTTTTCCATGCGACCCTAACGTGATGCAGTACATGCGACCTGTGCAAAAAGAGATATGCGTCTTTTCATATAAGCATTATCACACTGCACTGGTTCATCATTTAGGGGACAGTTGGCAGCAACCCTAGAGCCGATAGTCTCTTTAGCAGTCTTATCAAACTTCCCCACGCCCTTGAACCCTGGAACAGTCTTACCAGGTGTGCACCAGAGTGGGGTCCAGACGGGTGCTACAAGTCTTCAGCAGCACTGTATCCCTCTACAAGGTCCACGAGTTGAGTTGCAGTTTTGGGGTCCCCATGACTGACCCACTTCCTCAGAGCAGCAGGGAGCGCACGCAGGTACCAGTCCATTACCACATGCTCCACAATCTGGGGGCCTGTCAAGGTCTCTGGCTACAACCACTTCCTCGTGAGATGGGCCAGATCAAACATCTGAGAGCGGGGTGGCTTGTTCATGTGGTAGGTCCACTGATGCACCTGTTTGGCCTGGACTGCCATGGTGACACCCAGGAGTGCGATTATCTCCATCTTTAGAGTCTCATAGTCCTGGGCCTTATCGGTTCTAGGTCAAAGTAAGCCTTTTAGGTTCCCGCCCATTGGTCTTTTTGCCAACCTTCCTGCACAGCAACTCTCTCAAAGGTGGTTAGGTATTCCTCCACAGCTTCTGCAGGTAATAGTTGGCTTTGATCAATTTTTGTTCCCCTAGTACAGGAGCTGTGGACCCCTTCCTTAATTCCAGCAGGGCCTCTGCAAACTGCTCTGCTGAGCCTCTGCGACCTGACGGTTGGTTTCCCGCTGAGCTGCATTGGCCTGCAACAGGGCCTTCAACATCTCCTCCATTTTGGAAAGTTGCCCACTGACTCCACCACGTGTGGGAGATTAGCTCATGGGCATCACCTTTCCTGGGAAAAAGGCAGCGTTCAGGCAAACTTTCTTAAAAGTCTGCGGGTTGGCAGTTTTATTATTAAAGGTTACAAGTCAAATAAACAAACACAATAGGAAAACAAATCCTTGCTGTCTGGTGCTAAATTATACACAACAGGTACCTCACTATACGGTGCCGGGATCGTCCCAAACACCCCCAAACCCAAGCAAATGCAAACCTTTCTTTAGAGTCCTTAGAGGAACCAATTCCCAATGTGTAGCTATCTCAGTGTAGTATTTCTGAGTCCCAGGCCAGAGCAACACTGTGTTCTCCTCTTGGTCATTTAACCACACCTGAGACTGGACTCCAGTAGAGCTGCACGGTTCTGACTAAAATGAGAATCACAATTTTTTTGCTTAGAATAAAGATCACGATTCTTGCGGCGTAACATCATCCTATTTAACATTATACCAAAAAATTGGGCTTACTTTACGTTTTGTTTTTTTTTAAAATTCATTTTAGTGTATTTTTTCCCAAGAAATTGCATTTGAAAGACCGCTGCGCAAATACCGTGTGAAATAAAATATTGCAACAACCGCAATTTTATTCTCTAGGATCTGTGCTAAAAATATATATATAATGTTTGGGGGTCCTAAGTTATTTTCTAGCAGAAAATACTATTATGACACTTGTAAGCAACAAATGTCAGAAAAAGATTTGGTATTTAACCACTTCAATACCAGGCAATTACCCTTCTTCCCGCCCAGAACAATTTTCAGCTTTCAGCGCTGTCACAATTTGAATGACATGGTCATGCGACGCTGTACCCAAACTACATTTTTATCATTTTGTTCCCACAAATAGAGCTTTCTTTTTATGGTATTTGATCACCTCTGTGTTTTTCTGTTTCTTTCACAAAACTTGTAAATAAGTACATTTTCTCCATCACTGATGGACACTGATGAGGCTGCACTGACGGGCACTGATGAAGCTACACTGATTGGCACTGATGAGGTGGCACTGGTGGGCACTGATGATGAGGCACTTATATGCAGCACTGATGGGCACTGATAGGTGGCACTGATGAGCAGCACAGACGGGCACTGATAGGTGGCACTGGTATGCAGCACTGAGGGGCACTGATAAGCGGCACTGATGGGCACCCATAGGCAGCACTGATAGGTGGCACTGGTGGGCACCGATAGGTGGCACTGGTGGGCACTGATAGAGGGCACTGTAATGTGTGCATTCCCTGGTGGTCTAGGGTGGCATCTAAAATAGGCACTGTGCCATCCGTGTTGGTCATTGTGCCCCTTACTTGGTGGTCTAGGGTGGGCTCCCTGGTGGTCAGGGAGGGTTCCCTGATCGGCTCCCTGGTGGTCCTGGTCAGCTCCCTGGTGGTTCCTGGGCGGGCTGTCCCTGGTGGTCCCTGGGCGGGCTCCGTGGTGGTCTAGGGTGACAATCCTAGGGGGGCTGCTCTTTACCGAGATCGGTAATGCGGTGGGTCAGACTGACACACCACGCCACCAATTGCCATGATCATGCATCAGTGGACATCCAGTCAGGATAACTGACCACGTCATTTGTCAATAGGCCATGCGGGAAGTGGTTAAACTGACTTCAGACCGAAGTTCCCTTTGATCTATTCTAAAAGGACAAATAGTTACAATGTATCTCTTGTCTACTCTATCTCCCAGAGCTAAAGAATGTTGAACATTCTCCGGCTTTTTTTTTTTTGACAGCTCTGGTTCACACATAGGGATCCGACTTCAGGGGCGACCCCGCACAGCGACTTCAGCATGGCTTGCAAGCGACTTCTGTAATAGAAGTCAATGCAAGTCACCTGAAGTTGCCCCCCAAAGTAGTACAGGAACCAGAGGCTTAACTAGAACCTTCAGGGCCCCAGTGCAAGAAATTATGAAGGGGCCCCCCTGGCCAGGGCCCTTCCCTTCTCCCGCTGATCCTGAGGCCCTTTACTCCTATCGCGGGTCCCTTAATTACGGTCCTGCAGCGGCACCCTTTCTGCCATCTTCAGGCCTCCCCATGGTGGGGAAATGCCAGGACCTGGTCCCAATTGCAACCTTTGCAATCCTGATAGTTCCCTCACTGGTGTCAGTAGTTTTTAATTTTTATTTTTATTTTATTATTTTTTTACCATTTCATTTTCTTTTACAATTTTATTTTTATAATTTTTTACAATTTATTTTAGGAGCTCTGTTGGGGGGCTTTGATGAGATATCGGGGTATAAACAAACCGCAGCCCTCACTCTCCATCTGTGTAGCCTCAGCTGCACAAAATGAATGGACAGGAATAGTTGAGTACCAAGCCTCCCATTCATTCAGAAATGGAAGTGTAGTAAAAGCAGTTTACTATGCTTCAGCTATGATTGAACCAATTGGTGCCAATCACCGACTCTGACCTTTCAGAAAAGCAAGGAGCAGGTAAATAACAAATTTACCGACCCATTCCCATCTCTCCATCATGACACATCTTCTACAGCAGCTGGCAGGAGAGAGGAGGGGGGAGGACAGCAGCTCTGT
>BLSH010385270.1:1451487-1470288 GCA_018402905.1 Glandirana rugosa | reverse complement strand
ATCCTCTCCTTGCAACAGGAGCTTCACCAACACCACCAACACCAGCAGCACCACGACCACGTCCCTTATTTGAAGCTCTCCTCATTCTGGACGCAAATGTTCTATTTAGCACAAATTTATATTATTTTTTATAACGCTAATCTGTCCCTCACACCAGCAGCAGGATCCTCTCCCTACACTAGTATGAGATGATTTTATAACGCTAATCTTTCCCTCACACCAGCAGCAGGAACCTCTCCCTATACTAGTATGAGATGATCTTATAACAGTAATCTGTCCCTCACACCAGCAGCAGGAACCTCTCCCTATACCAGTATGAGATGATTTTATAACGCTAATCTATCCCTCACACCAGCAGCAGGAACTTCTCCCTATACCAGTATGAGGTGATTTCATAACGGTAATCTATCCCTCACACCAGCAGCAGAAACCTCTCCCTATACCAGTATGAGATGATCATATAACGGTAATCTGTCCCTCACACCAGCATCAGGAACCACTCCCTATACTAGTATGAGATGATCTTATAACGGTAATCTGTCCCTCACACCAGCAGCAGGAACCTCTCCCTATACCAGTATGAGATGATTTTATAATGCTAATCTGTCCCTCACACCAGCAGCAGGAACCTATCCCTATACTAGTATGAGATGATCTTATAACGCTAATCTGTCCCTCACACCAGCAGCAGGAACCTCTCCCTATACTAGTATGAGATGATCTTATAACAGTAATCTGTCCCTCACACCAGCAGCAGGAACCTCTCCCTATACCAGTATGAGATGATTTTATAATGCTAATCTGTCCCTCACACCAGCAGCAGGAACCTCTCCCTATACTAGTATGAGATGATTTTATAACGCTAATCTATCCCTCACACCAGCAGCAGGAACCTCTCCCTATACCAGTATGAGATGATCATATAACGGTAATCTGTCCCTCACACCAGCAGCAGGAACCTCTCCCTATACTAGTATGAGATGATTTTATAATGCTAATTTATCCCTCACACCAGCGGCAGGAACGTCTCCCTATACCAGTATGTGATGATTTTGTATTGCTAATCTATCCCTCACACAAGTGGCAGGAACCTCTCCCTATACCAGTATGAGATGATTTTATAACAGTAATCTGTACCTCACAGCGGCGGCAGCATCCTCTCCCTACACTAGTCTGAGAGCATGTGACATGCAGCGCTACGTGAATCCAGCTCATATATTGAGGCTGGGTCACATGATGCACTGGTCAATCACAGCCATGCCATTAGTAGGCTGTGATGGCTTCTAAGGGCAAATGAGTGAAACTCTTGTTGATTGGCTGCCCTGCAGCTATTCAACAGGCACAAAAAAAATACCCAAATCTCAAATGTCCAGGTTCGGGACACGGACACCCTAAAGTCCAGTACGAACCCAAACTTTACAGTTCGGGTTCGCTCAACTCTACTCTTAAACATATCCAGGAGTCCCAGGACCTGTATCCCTGGCCTCTGACTGCAGGAACTGTCACATTCTATGGTTTCTGCAGAATAATCATTGTCAAACACATGGTGGATCTAAGACATCTCAAGGACAAAATCGGATGCACCTGGTTTCATTGGTTGGAGTGCAACTTTTCTTCAAAGTACAAATCGGATTTATTAGCATCCCCCTCTTTTCCAGCCTTTACATTCCTCGTTTGACAAGAATGGACATACTCCAGTACCAATCCCCCCCGACTATTACCATCTACTTCCCCAAACAATTCCTGCCCCCTTTGAACTACTTCTGCTCCACTACACTTTTAAGCTCCCTTTACTCTGTCTACCTAATTCCTCTTTCCCAGTTTTTCTTGAATTGGTGCATTTTTTTTACCTTATTGAAAAGAAAAAGGACTAAGATGGTGTTTAACTTTCCACTCACTTTAATGCCTTATACAGTGTGCATTTTCTGGATACAATCAACACTTGGACCCGGGCGACCATGACCGAAATACTGTTCTCTTTTGGCATCTTGTATTGTTCTTTTAGTAAGATACTGTATATGTTAGGTGGATATATCTTATGTATTATATTCTATATATGTTTAATGTTCTTTTGCACTCTGATCACGTGTATGTCCTTAGTAAAAATTTAAGATAAAGAATTAAAAAAAAAAAAAAAAATATATATATATATATATACAGTATATACTTTATTAATATGAATTCTTATCTTTTACATTGCAGAGAAGCCCATGTCAAAACCAATTCAATGCACTGATGCTGGAGACCCCATATTCTCAAAAAGTCCTATCTTTAGGCAAATAGGCATGGAAGCTCTATCAATAGAAACTGCAAAAAACATGACTGAAGAGCTATATCAGCCATTGGAAACCGAAGACAAATCAACCTTCTCATTTGATTGTGATGTACGGTTTCCTACAAACAAAGGCCAGTACCCATTTCTAGCTAGTCAGGGTGACAAATCAGGACTTGCCACATTTATGTCAAATACAGATGTCAGCCTGGATGAAACTGAGATAAATGGCAACTTTGCACTGTTCATCAAAACGTATGCACCAACATTTCCAAAGGTGCCTGGTGCTGGAGACAAATCCATCCCTGCAATGTCTGAGATTAACTTTTTACCAATGGATTCAGATCCTATTCTTAATATAGATGAAGAAATGTGTTTTTTGCAATCAAAAGAACTATCAAATGGAGCCATTCTGGAGCCACAAATCAAAAGGTTCAGTGAAGTAAAAGGCCCAGCCCAGGTAAGCAAAATCACTTTTTAAAATAAGCAACATATCTATTAACCACTTGCTCACTGGGCACTTATCCCCCTTCCTAACCAAGCCAATTTTGAGCTTTCAGCGCTCTCACACTTTGAATGACAACTACTTAGTCATGCAACACTGGTATTAATCGCCACTGGGTTCTTATTTTTTGCGCAATAAATAAAAAAAGATTTTGTAAAAAAATGAATTTTTCTTCATTTCTGTTATACAATTTTGCAAATGAGTATTTTTTCTTCATAAGTTTTGACCAAAATGTACACTGCTACATTTATTTGGTAAAAAATAACCCTAATCAGTGTATATTGTTTGGTCTTTGTGAAAGTTATAGCATTTACAAGCCCCTTTCACACACGCTGTCCAATCAGGTCAGCCTGTCCGTTTTTGAGGCGGACCTGATTGGATGCTCCATTCACCTCTATGGAGCAATGGATGTCAGCGGTGACATGTCAGCTGACATCCACTGCTATCTGATCCGATCCGGTCTGCCAAATCCAGATGGATGGAGGTCCTATTTTCCATCTGTCTGGCTGATCGGATGGAATCAGATGAAAACAGATAGTCGATCTGTTTTCATCCGATCTCCTCATAGGGCAAAGCAGGGCTCTGACAGGTCCGTCTCTGCACAGTGAACGGAGATGGACCCGCCATCCGTCAAAATGAATGTACCCCATGTGAAAGGGGCCTTACAAGCTAGGAAAGTACAAATACCCCCCAAATGAAATTTTTTTGGAAAGTAGACATTCCAAGGTATTAAGTAAGAGGCATGGTGAGTTTTTTGAAGTTGTATTTTTTTCCTATAAATTTTGCAATATTAAGATTTTTTTTTTCACATAATTGTCATATTAACAGGTTATTTCTCTCACATGGCATAGGCATACTTGCAATTACACCCCAAAACACATTCTGCTACTTCTCCTGAGTATGGGGATACCGCATGTGTGAGACTTTTACACACCCTGACCACATACAGAGGCCCAACATGCAAGGAGCACAGGCATTCTAGGAGCATAAAGTACACATCTAATTTCCTGACCACCTATTACACTTTTGAAGGCTCTGGAGCACCAGGACAATGGAAATGCCCACAAAATGATGTATATTCTAGGAGGCATAATGAGTCTTTTGAATATGTCTTTTTTTTCCACAAGTTTTTGGAAACATGTGGAAAGAAAATGAAAACTTATTTTTTTAAAGCATTTTTTACAGCACTGACAGACAGTGATGAGTACAGCGGCAGCTGGGGTATGAGGGGTGCTTGGGTGCCGCCTCCCCGCCGGATAAAAAAAAAAAGTCAGCCCCGCCCCCCTGCAGGTGGCGCCGGTACATTGACTTTATTTTTTTTTTCGGCTCCTTGGCTGTCACCTGACAGCCAAGTAGTGAGCCTATTGGTCAGCCATTATAAGCTATGTGGGTGCGCTGAACAGCCGCACATGCATAGCTTGATTGGCTGCACTGAGCCTCCGGATTGGATGCGGTGGCCGGGGGCGGGTCACTGTGGCAGCGGACGTGACTCCCCCTCCACAGAGACCCTGACTTCCCGGTGACCGCCTGACCATGAGGGACAGCCGCTTTCCGCATGCCTGCTGTCTGCCTTTTGGATGGGGTAAGTGCGGGACTTATCCCGACCTCGGGGGGGTGGGGGGTTGTCTCTGCAATATACCCCACCTGTGTCACTGGCTGCAAACTGCCCCACCTGTGTTACTGCCTGCAAACTGCCCCACCTGTGTCACTGGCTGCAAACTGCCCCACCTGTGTCACTGGCTGAAAACTGCCCCACCTGTGTCACTGGCTGCAAACTGCCCCACCTGTGTCACTGGCTGCTAACTGCCCCCAACTGTGTCACTGGCTGCAAACTGCCCCACCTGTGTCACTGGCTGCAAACTGCCCCACCTGTGTCACTGGCTGAAAACTGCCCCACCTGTGTTACTGGCTGAAAATTGCCCCCAACCGTGTCACTGGCTGCAAACTGCCCCCAACCGTGTCACTGGCTGAAAACTGCCCCCACCAGTGTCACTGGCTGCAAACTACCCCCATCTGTGTCACTGGCTGCAAATTGCCCCCAACTGTGTCACTGGCTGCATAACTGTCCCCACCTGTGTCACTGGCTGCATAACCGCCCCCACCTGTGTTATTGACTGCATAAGTGCCCCCACCTGTGATATTGGCTGCAATTTACCCCACCTGTGATACTGAGCTGTATACTGTGCCCTGTGATGCTGAGCTGTATACTGTGTCCTGTGATGCTGAGCTGTATACTGTGTCCTGTGATGCTGAGCTGTGTACTCCTGACACAATATGTGCAATACAGGGGATGGAGTGGGTGTGGCTTATTTGAAGTAGGAGGGGTCAAAAAGGAAGGGCGGGGCCTGGCGCCCCCCCATCCTAAAACTTCACCAGCCGCCACTGGATGAGTATCCACTGATAGGGTGGCACTGATGAGCACTGTAGTGGCACTGTGGGACACTGATGAGCACTGTAGTGGCACCGTAGGGCACTGATGAGCATTGTAGTGGCACTGATGAGTAGTGTAGTGGCACTGTAGGGCACCAATGAGCACTGTATTGGCACCGCAGGCCCCTGATGAGCACTGTAGGGCACTGATGGCCACTGTACTGGCACTGAATAACACTGTAGGGCACTGATGAGCACTGTAGTGGCACTGATGGCGCTGTAGTGGCACTGATGAGCACTGTTGGCACTAAGGGGGAACTGATGGCACTGTGGGGCACTGATGGGAACTGTAGTGGCACTGATGGGCACTGTAGGGGCACTGATGAGCACTGCTGGCACTGATAAGCACTGTAAGGGCACTGATGAGCACTGTTGGCATTGATAAGCACTGTTGGCACTGTAGGGGCACCAGGGTGGATTTGATTTAAATCAAGTCGATTTAAATCAGGATTTAAATTATGATTTAAATCACCATAAAAAAGGCTTGATTTAAATCAACTCGATTTAAATCATCATTTTTAAAGAGCAATTTTATCTCTGTCCTGCAGCAGCTCCTCCTCTGACCCAATGTTGACTCACCGACAATCCCATTCACTTTAATGTGACATCTGGTGATCCAGCAGTGACACAAAAAGGTGAGGGACGTGGCGGCAGCAGGTGAGTGGATGCCCGCTAACAGGCGCTGCCATGATGGATCTGAAATGACAGGTTCTCTTTAAATGTAAGGACGTATTCTTGAAGGTAGTTAAAATTCTTTAATATATGCAAACAAAATGAAGGTTTCCTATTTAGAATAATAAGCTATCAGGTTAGTAAAACAGAGTTACGTAGCTAAGCTCCATTTCATGCTGAATGAACTAACTTACTAATGTATCTTAAATAAAAAACTATCTTTAGATAGATTTTTACCCCAAAAGCGTTTTATTAAAATAAATTTGATAAAAATCCAAAAAAATCTGATTTAAATCGAACAAATCCGCTTAAAATTTTTTTTTTAAATGATTGATTTGTATCCACCCTGAGGGGCACTGATGAGCACTGTTGACACTGTAGGGGTACTGAGGAGCACTGTTGACACTGTAGGGGCACTGATGTGATACCGATGAGCACTGATGTGGCACTGATGAGTACTGTTGGCACTGTAGGGGGCACTGATGTGGCACAGATGAGAACTGTTGGTACTGCAGGAGCACTGATGTGGCACAGATGAGCACTGTTGGCACTGTAGGGGTACTGATGTAGCACTGATGAGCACTCGGGATCGTCTCAGCTCGCGCTGCTGCTGTGTTTCTCTCTCCTATTCTCACACTGATACAGCGTGTGAGGAGAGGAGAGAGAAACACCGCAGCAGCGTGAACTGAACTGGCTATGACGCCGGTTTGTTGATATCATTGGACAGAGCGATCACGTGGTAAAGGGCTGCTGTGATTGGCCCTTTACCCCGATCCGTGATTCGCTGGGTCCCAAGGACCCAGCCATCACGGATACTTTCAGCTGAGTGCCCCAGGGGGCGTGTAAAAAGAGCAAGAAAGGGAGGCCGTCACATGACAGCCCCCCAGCTATATCGCGGTATAATATCTAAATAATGCACCAAATATTCTTATTAACAATGGTATTGCAGCTTTAAAAAATAGATTTTACTTTAGAATTATTCTGTTAAAATACCCTCTGTATTTCCAAAAATGATGTCAAGCCATTAGTCCTATAGGTAGGTACATAGTCCTCATTAGGTGAGCAGATATGTGGCTAGTTTGCTACTTTTATTAATACAATTGATCTCATCCTTCCTGCTGAGCCTACTAAAACATGTCACTACTTCACAGGAATGGAATACTCTTACTCCAGAACAGAGGTGAGTAGAAAGGTTAATGAAAAAAAGTCCACATTTGTTGTGAAAAAAAAACAATCCCCTCTGGGTAATCTATGTGCATTGCAGGGATTTTAACAAACTTTGTTGCGGATTCCTACCTGCATGTTTCACTATGCCCTTCCACACTGATTGCTGAACGGGAAGGTTAGTCATTATCATAACCACCCGAGCAAATCTCATCTCAGTGTTCTAACATGGAAGGCTTCTTTCATATTTGTGGTAAACACTGTGCCCTGAAAACGATCTGTGGTGGAGTAATTTTCAGAGGACAGTATAGCAGTGATTGACAGGCATTCAGGAAGCACTACTGCCACATGCCCGCGGGAGCCGCCAGTCACGGCAGGATCAAAGTGAAGAAATGGCACAGAGGCCGTTTCTTCATTGAGCATGTGCCGGAATTACGTCAGCACATCTAGAACACTGTATATCTCCTGAACCGTGCAGGTTGGTGAGATATGCAGGGCACCTACAGGTGAGCCTTATTATAGGCTTACCTGTAGGTTAAAGTGGTTGTCACGAGTTGACAACAACTTTAAGGGTTGACCTCATATTATATGGTTTTGGTAAATCTAAAGGAAAAAACTAAAGAAAATTGTATAGTGTGTATCCAGCTTTGGCTTGTGGTGAAACCCACTAAATTCAGTTTGATAGCCGGTACTCCCTGTCAAACTCCACAGCCCAATTTAAAAATGCCATGGCCATGAAGCGAAGAGTCACATCTGCAGCATGTGTCTGGATGTATTGTTACAGATGGGGTGGACTCAGCTGCCTGTTTTTGATGCTCCCTAACCCCCTGTGTGAAAGAGCTCAAAAGCTGCAGTGCATTTGTTGCACATATGCTGAAAGTATGGTTAATAATTCCAATATGCGAAGGGCGCGGGCCAGGTGAAACCGGAAGTGTTTTTATTGAAAAGTTTCTGCAATGACAAAGCATGACCTCAGTCTGAGATACAGGACAGCAACTGCTATTCTGTTCTTACATAACAATACACATCTATAATAATAACACTATCATATACAGGAATTGGTAGTGAAGGGGTTAACCGGCAGGGGGAGATCTAGGGGTTAACAATTTTCCCTAGGCATGTTCTAACTGTGGGGGGGCTGGACTGTTATGGGCATACAGGATCTAACTGATCCCAGTGACAGGGATCAGTAGATCTCCTATGCCCGCACTGACAGAGTGGGGAACCGCCGTGTTTACATTGGCGGTTCCCCGTTCTTTTTGCTGTGGCCACTCATCGCGGCTCGCCAGCGGACATCGGAGCCCTAGTAGGCTTCTGTGGGCGTTTGTCTTTCAGACAAGTGCACTAGTGGTTGATGTATTGCTCAGCGTCTCTCTGCATATGTGGCCAAAAGAATCTTTCTCTGATCTTTCTCTGATCAGGACGACAGGCCTTTCGACTCAGTGTCCCATTTCTTCATGTAATTCTTTCAACGCCAATTGATGATACAACTTGGGCAACACTAGTTGAGAACCTGATGATGCTTTCTGTCTCAAGAGTTCATCTTCGTCGAGGTATAGTTTGGTCCATTGTTTCATTAGTATCAAGAGATCCAGCGGTCCTCCTTTCGTTCCTGTTTTGATGGGAACCTGTTTTGGCTCTTGTACTTCCACACTGGGCCAATCACATAGTCTTCTTTTTGGGCTGTCCTTATTGTCCCTTTGGGTATTTGAGCTATCTTCTTTTGGGTACGATCTATTGTTGATGTTGTATGGGTGATGGTTATTGGACACAGCCAAGGCATTTATTCTTTCTGACGTACTTGAGGTGCTTGGGTTATGCACCCAATCATCTTGGGGTCCACTTCTTGCGAACACTGTTGCATGTATTGTTCAGGACTTAATGGCATACGTCAAAGTACATCCGCATTTCTATTCCTGGACAATACTTGATGTTGAAATTAAAGTCAGCTAATTCTGCAACGCATCAATGGCCTGTTGCGTTTAGTTTAGCTGTAGTAAGGACATAAGTTAGGGGGTTATTATCAGTATAAGCTACAAAAGATGGACAGTAGTATATGTAGTCTCAAAAATCTATCACCTATGGCCCACTTAATTGAAAGAAACTCTAGTTTCCCTGAGTGCATGTGATATTTCTTTTTGGTAGGTGTGAGAGTTCTAGACCCATAAGCAATTACCTTGGCAGGTGTTGTATCCCCTGGCAGTAATTCATAAAGGGGTTTTGCAATTCTGGAAAAGTTTTGGAAGTAAGGCGATAGTAGGAAATGAATCCTAGCAATTTCCTGAGTTCTCCAACAGTCTTTGGCTTGTTGTCCTTCAAGGCCAGCACAGGCGCAGTGTCTGCTGGATCCATGGAAAGGCCCTCTTTGGACACGATCTTGCCCAAAGAAGAGTTCACACTTAGCTGTTAACTTGACTCAATGATTCTGATATCATGGCAGTACCAACTGGACATGCTCCACATGTTCTTGGAATCATCTGCTGTGAACCAGGTTGTCATCTAGGTATGGCAGACAGATCTCATCCCTCAGTCCCCTTAAACGGGTTTCCATGCTGCTTTAAAATTCAGCTAGTGCAGAGCCAAGGCCAAAAGGTATACGGGTCCACTCATACAGACCCAAAGGTGTGATGAAGGCAGTCAGTGGTCGACTGGATTCTTCCACAAATCCTTGATGGTAGGCTTTCCCTTGGTCTAGCACCAAAAACCATGAACTTCCTCCTAGGCTGTCCAGCATGTCTTGGATCCTAGGGATTGGATGGCGGTCGGGAATGGACTTCTGGTTCAATTCTCTGTAGTCGTAACACAGTCTTAAACTACCATCCTTTTTTCTTACGCACACAATGGGTGATGAGTACGAAAATTTTGACTCTGCAATCCATCCGTGCTTCAGCAGATCCTGCAGGTATTCTTTCACTTCTTGGTGCAGTGGTTTCGATACAGGAATGTAAGTTCTCCTAACAGGTTTGTGGTCTTTGAGGCAAAGTTGCAATTGCAGGGAAGGAATACATCCTACATCAGAGTCATCTTTGGCGAAGGCATTGCATTACTCCCTTAACATCGTCTTGACTACCTGTTGATCCTTCTCCGGTAGGTGTTCGATAGGCACTGGTGGGTCCCAGTGTTCCCGATTAGCATCGCTTACCGTTGACTCAACTCGGCCTTCGGGTCCTGGTCTGGATGTCTGTTGCCGATGAGTCACTGAGTGAGTGGCCACACTCACTGATTGTTTCAGTTTCACCTGAGCTGGGTATGTTGCCTCTATGGGCTCGAGGCACCCCAACCTTGTCTGACTTGGTAATATAGTGTCCTGCTTAGTTGTGTTCCAAACCGGGATGGATAGTTTGGAAAATTGTCCCTTTTGGAGTGATACTAATGTCTCACCAATATGTAGTCCATCAGGCAAATGATGGGCCTCATCAGGTGTAAACAAAACTGTCTGATCTTGCAATGCTGGTTTGGCGTGAGCCCTACACCTGAGATACGTCACAGTGTTTGCTGGAATTCTTTGGCTCTTAATACCAGTCTTTAGTGAAGTACCACTGGTTTCCCTGTGATGACATAGTAGTAGATTTACAAGGATCTCTGTTTTGGTGGTTGACAGTTCCAATGCTGTCCCTAGTACATCAACAAAACCTAGGATGGCTTCCTTTCCCTTGGCAGCTGTCTCTGTTCTTCAATGACATTATAACCGATGATGAGCTTTTCGGCTATTTTCTCATCCTCCGATAGCACAGGGGGCACTATTAGCTGTCAAGTGTTGTTACTTTCCGCTGTTAGCTTGAAAACTACCTCAATCCACCCAGAGAAGGGAATCTCAGTCTCATTAGCTGTTTTTCCTAGGAGAACTCCTGGTCAAAGCAATTCTTTAAAAGATCGGAGTACTGTGTGTGGCAGAACCCGCTGTCTCCAACCCTCATTGATGATGCTAACCTGAGAGCTGGTATCCCATAGGGCCTGGGCAGGGGTATCGTCTATTACACAGTTCACAAGGCACCAATGAGACTCAGTAACTTGTTGTTTTTGTCTCATAGTAACCTCATCCATGTGAGTTGGCACTTCCTCAACCACCTGGTCAAATCTTTGGTTAGGGCAGTTGGGTATCTTTTGAAAGGGATCTGAGTTCACCCTTCCAGCCATGGCACTGATTGTGGTTTGAGAGCTTGTTGATTTTCTACCGACAAGAGTTGCACTTTGGGACACAGGGTTGGTTCTAGCACAGGTTACTGTCGGTCCCTTGACAGCAAACCTCTCCCATTTAACTTGATGGGTCTGGTCGTTTTGCAGTATCTCGCTAAATGTCGAGATTGACCACAGTTGTAGCAATGGTCACAGGCAGTTCTCTGACCAGTTCTTTTACAAGATTGACAACATCCATTGCTCATTCCCACTGTTACCTGAGGCCCACTGAATTCACAATCTCTTTGAGTTCTCGAACCTTGGAGGAGTGTTTTCATCTCTATCATCTCTTTTTGCATCTGAAGCATCAGCTTTTTCAGTTCAGAGTTGATCTTTGACAACTGTTGGATGGTTGGGCTACTTGCTAGTGGTGGGGACCAAGATATTTTGTCGGTGGTCGTTGTCAGGACATCTGGTTCCTGAGGACACTGTAAGACATTGGACTGACACTCGTTCGCTTTCATTGAATGGCTGGGCTGAGCTTTCTTTTGCTTCTGTTCCCTTTCCATCTCCATATTAGTGGCTTCATTCGTTTTCTCTATGAGCACCTCATCTGGAATGGAAGGATCGTCTAAATACTGCTTTAATTGAAACTTGATGTGGCCACTTCTCAGTCCAGTACCCACAGACCTTAGGAATTTCTTTTGTACCAGCTCAGTCCCAAAGCATTCATGCGAGCCTTCTCCTTGTGAGACGAACAACAGGCGGTCCTTCAACTCAATAGCTCTGAACAGGAAATTCTGAGGGGTTTCCTTACTATTCTGTGAAATGTTTATCAGTTGTTGGTACAGTTCAGAAACATTTTCCTTCTTGTAATGGCTTTTTAGGATTCTCCTAAGTTGCACGAGGGTCAATCCATTCGTCATTTCCAGCATACCTCTGAGACTTAGGCAGGGACTAATGGCTTTTACTACAGCTTCCACAATCTCGGACTCGGGATAACCTTTTTGTAGTCCCATGTCGATCTGGTGCATAAGGTTTGTATAGGACAGCTTGTGTTTCTGTTCCTATCTGACCAGCAATCTTAAAGTCCTTCCTGATTGTCACCTCTGGCAAGTTGCCACGGTGAAGTCTCTGAGTAACTGGAATAGGTTCTTGTTTTGGATGACTGTCACTCGAGTCCTGGCTTTTAGTACTCAGCTCTTTTATCTTTTCCTCTAATATTCTGGAGGTTTCCTGGAACTTCTCCTGCATAGTGTGATATTGTAGTTTCAAATAGGCTAATTGCTGTTCCTGTTGAGGGTCTTTCTCAGTCATGTTTGGTGCTTCAGCATTGTCCCTCTTGTTTAGCTCATCGATGAATCTCTTAGTTGCTTGGAGAAATTGTGTCACCGCCTCTTCACTTTCAGTCTCGACCAATCACTTCATCACCTATCACCTCATTGACTATCCGCATGTATAGTGGTGCCGGATTTTCCCTTTCACCATACTTGCTTCAGAGGCCTTGATAAACTGGCAAGTCTCAATGAGATCACCGACTGTCATGTGAATCAGGTGCCCACTGATTTCATCTTGCCACCTTTCTATATCAATCTGTGAATGATTCTCGTGCAGCAACGGTTAATCCCTTAATCTTCTCTCAGCTTCGCCATGGACAGTGTAACTGCTCGTTTCCACTCTCGTGATTCTTTTTGTTTTCTTCACCCGGCCCCACGTTGGGCATCAATTTTGTTGCACATATGCTGAAAGTATGGTCAATAATTCCAATGTGCAAAGGGAGCGGGCCGGATGATACCAGAAGTGTTTTTATTGAAAAGTTTCTGCAATGACAAAGCATGACCTCAGTCTGAGATACAGGACAGCAACTGCTATTCTGTTCTTACATAACAATATACATCTATATCTATAATAATAACATTCTCATATACAGGAATAACGTCCTCATAGAAAATAATAAACAATTGTACATGTGTTAATATGTTATTTAATCACACAGCAGCGACAGCAGCCTTTACTGATCGCAGGGATGTAAATTAAATCAATTTCACCCTGTTTATGGCCCTAAATATGTTCCCTCTTACCTGCAATGACAAAGCATGGCCTTTAGTCTGTGATACAGGACAGAAACTGCTATTCTGTTCCCACCAGAAACAAAGGTCTGTCTTTTGGCTCCCCCTGCTATTTTAGCAGTTTTAACATAAAATGTGCTCTCTGTCATTCAGGCTTTTAATTCTATGCAGCCATCTAATGGTGATTTAATAGACATACCATGAGTTTTACTTTATAAATAGAACTATAGGAGATGTGATACTTAGTTTGTTTTTTTATGGGGTACTTGATTGTGACATATCTTACACATTCCTTTAGTAGACAAGCCTTATGTAATAGCTCATCAAAAATGAAATTCCTATTGCAGGGGGTGCCTAAAATGTTCCTTCTATCATAGTGCAGACTTCTAATAAAGTTAGCCAATCGCAGAAGCAGGAAATTAGGTTTCTGGGGGCATGCTGTACCTTAGGGTTGCCACCTGTCCAGGATTCACCCGGACAGTTCGGGTTTTGAAGCTTGTGTCCAGGTTTCAGATCATCTGAAACCCGGACACAATATTCAGAATGGACTGTGGCTCCCAAGTAACCAAGTACCACAAATGCCGAGTGCATAGGTGTGGACATGGGCTCCACCCCCATACACAGACAAGAAAGGAAAGAAGGCTTGATCTGCTCCTCCTCCTCCCACCCCTATCCTTTAGTCTGCCCACCCACACTGCAATCCCCAGAGTTCTGTGCCTCAGGAAAGGGATGTGTGGGCTGGGAGTTTGAATCTCAGCAACTCAGCTCAGATACATTGTGGATGAAAGGTGACAAATGCCTGAGCTTCCATCCTGTGGGAGAGTGAGCTCACCATCCACTGTCTGTGACTGAAGTCTCCTCCCTTACTTTTCTCTCATGCCTTCAAGCAAGTGAGTACACTAAGGTAAGGGGGGCTCAGATGTAAGGGGTGCCCTGTGGACTCTGATGTAAAGGGGGCTTTAAGGACCCTAATTTAAGGGGGGATGCAGGGGACTCTGATGTAAATGGGAGGTTTGGTGAGCAGAAACTCCCTTAAATCAGAGTTCCCCTTTACACCAGAGCCCACAGTGTTCCCCCTTGAAAAAAAGTTGCCGTGTGCCGCTAAAGTGTTCGGGTATAGCTTGAAGAAAAGGTGGCAACCCTACTGTACCTCCAGGTTGCCATATTGCATCATATTTTTCTACAGTTTCAGAAAATCACAGCAGCTGCATATTAAAATCAAAAGGTAATTTTTAACAGCATTAAAGTACTGTATGGGCCAGTTCACACCACAAAAATGCACTCCGGATACGTTCCGGATCAGTTATTGCTTACAGTTCACACCACACAAAGTTCGGGTGTGTTTTTGACACGTTTTGCTATGATCCAGTACAGTTCTGTGCATAAAAATGCAGCATGCTCTACATTTTTCTGCACCGGAAACTGACCGGAAACTGACTGGAACTGACTGCACTGGTGTAAACTAGAGCCATTGCAATACATGGAAAACACTGTGCATGCATTTTTAGTGCAGAAAAAAAGTGCACAGAACTGCATCTGGTGTGAACTAGCACTAAATGTGAACCCCCACCTTGTAAAATAACCTATTCAGTTTAAAATAGAAATGCAAGGCAAAGCGTAAGTGTGCATGTGTGTGTGTGTATACAGTATATATAAAAAAATTATCAATATCTTTTTTTTTTTTTTTTTTTTAAGTGATCACTGAGCAGTACACTGATTTTCCCAGCACAGGGGGATGTCTCAGTACAAGTGTGAGTATTGGAGAACAGGCAGACTGTGCTTCCAAGTAGGATGCAAAGAAGAAAACTGGCCATGCTGGGAGGAATGTGCTTTCATGCATAGCATGGTCTATTTGATAGAGGAAAGCTGGGGGACTGGCAGGATCACCAGGGATTTTACACAAAGGAAACAATACAAAACAGAACAGGATAGTTTTTCATACAAGTACATGGTACAATAGACACATATCAGGAATATAAAATGTTGGGGTAATCAATACTTTAACCACTTGCTTACTGGATACTTATAGCCCCTTCCTGTCCAGGCCAATTTTCAGCCATCAGCACTGTCACACTTTGATTGACAATTGCGCGGTCATGCAACACTGTACCCATATGAAATCTTTACCATCTTTTTTTCACACAAATAGAGCTGTCTTTTGGTGGTATTTAATCACCAATGGGTTTTTTATTTTTTGCTAAACAAACAAAAAAAGACCGAAAATGTGAAAAAAACAAAACAAAACATTTTTCATATTTTGTTATAAAATTTTGCAAACAGGTAATTTTTCTCCTTCACTGATTGGCACTACTGATGGGCACTGATAGGCTCCACTGATGGGCACTGATGAGGCGGCACTGATGGACACGGATAGGTGGCACTGATGAGCTGGCACTAGTGGGCACTGATTGTGAGGCACTGATGAGGCTGCACTGATGGGTGGCACTGATGGGCACTGATAGGTGGCACTGATGGGCACTGATAGGAGGCACGGAGATGTGGCACTGATAGGAAGCATTGATGGGCACTGATAGGCGGAACTGATAGGCAGCACTGATAAGTGACAGTGGTGATGAGGCAGTGATGGGCACTGATTGGCAGCACTTATTGGCACTAATAGGTGGCACTGGTGGCCACTGATTAGCAGTACTGATAGAAATTGATAGATGGCACTGGTGAGCACTGATTAGCAGTACTGATGGGCACTGATAGATGGCACTGGAGGGAACTGATTAGCAGCACTGGTGGGCACTAAGGGGACCGATGTCCCTCTAACAGAAGCCCATAAATGGTTTTCTTCTTTTCTTCATGCTGACAGCGTGAAGAAGAAAAACCCGATAACCAGCTTCTGTTTACTTCCGCGATCAGCTGTCAATGGCTGACAGCTGATCATGTGGTAAAGGGCCCGCTATGATTGGCCCTTTACCTCAATAAGTGATCAGCCAAGTCTAAGGACTCGGCGATCACAGAGCATGCCAGCAGCTCGAGAGTGGGAGGACGTCCATATACGCCCTCCCGGCATTTTAAGCCCGCCTGCTCTTAATGCAGACAAGTACACACTGTAAGGTGATATGCTTTGTTCATATTTTATGTCTGAGGTTTACAACCACTTTAACCCCTTCACGTCCATGCTATAACCGAAAGACGGCTACAGAGTGGACCTGAATTGCCGGGTGGACGTCCATGGACATCCGGCCCTTTGCGTGCTCCCCGCGCACCCTCACAGCCGCCGGTGATCGCCTAATAGAGAGGCAGAACGGGAAACCGTCAATGTAAACACGGTGGTTCCCCGTTCTGTCAGGGGACATAACAGAGATCTACTGATCCCTGTCAACGGGATCAGTGAGATCTGCTATGTCCATACCAGCCCAGCCCCCACACAGTTAGAACACAATGAGGGACTGCATTTAAACCCTTGATCGCCCCCTACAGGTTAGCTCCTTCCCTGCCATGTATACAGTAATCAGTGGCCATTTATAGCTCTGATCGCTGTATAAATGTCATTGGTCCCAAAAAAGTGTCAAAAATGTCCGATATGTCCGCCGCAATATCGCAGGCCCGGAAAAAATCGCAGATCGCCGCCATTGCTAGTAAAATAATAATAATAAAAATGCCATAAATCAATTCCCATAGTTTGTAGACGCAATAACTTTTTCACAACCCAATCAATATATGCTTATTGGGATTTTTTTTACCAAAAATATGCAGAAGAATGCATATCGGCCTAAACTGATGAATAAATATGTCTTTTTTATATATTTTTTTGTATTTGCATTATAGCAAAAAGTAAAAAAAAAGTATTTTTTCAAAATTGTCGCTCTTTTTTTGTTTAAAGCGCAAAAAATAAAAACCGCAGAGGTGATCAAATACCACCAAAAGACAGCTCTATTTGTGGGAAAAATGGACATCAATTTTGCTTGGGTACCACGTCGTACAACAGCGCAATTGTTATTCAAAATGCGACAGCACTGAAAGCTGAAAATTGGTCTGGGCAGGAGGGGGGTTTACGTGCCCAGTAAGCAAGTGGTTAAGTTGCAAAATGGCATGTGTAAAACTGTGATATGCTATAATAATTTTATGACAAAAGTGGAATTTTCCTTAAACTCTTTGGATTATGTATACCTAGGTTTACTCAGTTTAGCCAAAGTAATCCAGCTTAAAAAGTATCTTAATCTAAAGCCAGAAATGGAAAATATTATGGCCTGCTAGTCTTTGGTGTATTTGCTGTGGCTGCATTGCTCCTCCACTGATTCTATGGCGGGAACTAGGCCAGGTGCTGGACTGCACCCCCCTCTCCGGATTTCAGTTGCGCCCCCTCCCCCAAAATCCCTGTCCTCTGCCCTGCCAGTGGTGATCCCTGTCCTCTGCCTTTTCTGTGCTGATCCCTGTCCTCTGCCTTTCCCATGGTGATCCCTGCCCCCTGCTTTTCAAGGGGTGATCCTTGTCCCCGGTCTTTCTAGGGGTGATCCTTGTCCTATGCCTTTCCATTGGTGATGTCTGTCCTCTGCCCTGCCAGTGCTGATCCCTGTTCTCTGCCTTTCCAGTGCAGGCCCCCATCCTCTGCCTTTCCAGTGGTGATCCCTGTCCCCTGCCTTTCCAATGGTGATCTCTGTCTCCCTGCCTTTCCAGGGGTAATGTCTGTCCTCTGCCTTTCTAGGGGTGATCCATGTCCTATGCTTTTCCAGTGGTGATGCGTGTCCTCCGCCCTGCCAGTGGTGGTGATCCCTGTTCTCTGCTTTTCCAGTGCTGATCCCTGTCCTCTGCCTTTCCAGTGGTGATCCCTGTCCTTTGTCCTGCCAATGGTGGTGATCCCTGTTCTCTGCCTTTCCAGTGCTGATCCCTGTCCTCTGCCTTTCCAGTGGTGATCCCTGTCCTCTGCCTTGCCAGTGGTGGTCCTTGTCCTCTGACTTCCAGTGGTGATCCCTGTCCTCTGCCTTTCCCATGGTGAACCCTGTCCCCTGCCTTTCTAGGGGTGATCCTTGTCCTCTGCCCTGCCAGTGCTGATCCCTGTCCTCTGCCCTGCCAATGCTGATCCCTGTCCTCTGCCTTGCCAGTGGTGATCCCTGCCATCTGCATTGCCAGTGGCGATTCCTGTCCTCTGCCCTGCCAGTGGTGATCCCTGTCCTCTGACTTACCAGTGGTGATCCCCGTCCTCTGTCTTTCCAGTGCTGATCCCTGTCCTCTGTCTTTTCCAGTGCTGATCCCTGTCCTCTGCCTTTCTAATGGTGATCTCTGTCCCCTGCCTTTCTATGGGGATGCCTGTCCTCTGCCTTTCTATTGGTGAGCCTTGTCCTATGATTTTCCAGTGGTGATGTATGTCCTCTGCCCTGCCAGTGGTGGTGATCCCTGTCCTCTGCCTTTCCAGTGGTGATATCTGTCCTCTGCCCTGCCAATGGTGGTGATCCCTGTCCTCTGCCTTTCCAGTGCTGATCCCTGTCCTCTGCCTTTCCAGTGGTGATCACTGTCCTCTGCCTTGCCAGTGGTGGTCCTTGTCCTCTGACTTCCAGTGGTGATCCCTGTCCTCTGCCTTTCCCATGGTGAACCCTGTCCCCTGCCTTTCTAGGGGTGATCCT
>BLSH010385270.1:1415342-1447998 GCA_018402905.1 Glandirana rugosa | reverse complement strand
CTGCTATCTGTCCTCAGAGCAACAGCACAGACAGCAGTAGTAAAGTAATCTATCTCAGGATGCAGGATCAGGTCTTAAAATGGCTGAATTCTGTCCCTCACGCCGTCAGCTACCTTTCCCTACACTAACCCAAGGAGCATGTGACTGCAGCACTGTGACTCCAGCTTATAAAGAGGCTGGGTCACATGATGCACTGGCCAATCACAGCCATGCCATTAGTAGGCATGGCTGTGATGGCTTCTAAGGGCAAACCAGTGAAACGCTTGTTGATTGGCTGCCCTGCAGCTTCTCAACACGTGGAGTAAAATAGCAGAACCCCGGACCGAACCCGAACGATTTTTGAAATGTCCGGGTCCGGGTCCGTGCCACGGACACCCGAAAGTTCGGTACGGACCCGAACGTTACAGTCCGGGTTCGCTCAACACTAATGGTGATCCCTGTCCTCTGCCTTTCCAGTGGTGATCCCCTGCCTTGCCAGAGGTGACCCTTGTCTTCTACCTTTCCAGTGTTGATACCTTCCCTTTGTCTTTCCAGTGCTGATCCCTGTCCTCTGCCTATCCAGTAGTGATCCCTGTCCTCTGTCCTGTCAGTGGTGACCCCTGTTCTCTGCCTTTCCAGTGGTGAACCCTGTCATCTGCCCTGCCAGTGGCGATACCTGTCCTCTGCACTTCCAGCAGTGACCCCTGTCCTCTGCCATGCTGGCACATGTCTTCGGCTCAGCTGACCCCTATCCTCAGCTCTGCTGACCCGTCGCCTGCCTTGCATATCCCAAAATGCTCTACCGATTCCTGTACACTTCCCTACTGACCTCCCATCCTTTGCCCTGCTGACCCCCTGTACAGTGCCCTACAAACCAATAGCCTCTGAATGCTGCCCTACAAACTGCTGATCCTATCGTCTGCCCTGCTGACTCCCTGTACACTGCTCTACAAAGTGCTGACCCTATCCACTGCCCTGCTAACACCTTGTACACTGCCCTACAGACTGCTGATCCTAATCTCTGCCATGAGATGAGCCCCTGTATACTGCCCTGCTGACCACCCTCAACCGCTCTCCTCAAATGGACTACACACATGTCCTATCTCTTCATCTCCATTGCAAGGGGGCAGGGCAATCAATAGATTACATTTCTGGCAAGATCAATAGGCATTTTCTATAATTGCTTAAAAGTTCTTAGCTTGCAAAAAAAAAAAAAAGAAACGTAAAGAACAGAAAACATATGCAACCACCACATCTAAAGAATGTAAATTGCAATATATTGAAGTTTTGCTCTTGGCTTTAGTTGTTCTTTAATTCAGCTCCCCCTCACTTAGAATAGAAAGGTAAAAACTGTTAAATAAGCAGGTTAAATAAATAATAAACAAAGATTTAAATAACATTTCAACATGTAAGGCCTTGTTCACATGGGCGCACTTAAGAGTACACCCATGTGAGGGCCCTGTTTTGCCTGCATGGGACACACAAGCGTTCCATTCATGTCAATAGGAACACAGAGGCTACATAGACACAGATGACGCTCCCGAGTCCCAATTTGACACCTGTGTAGGTGCAGCCCCTGAACTCCTGAAGGGTTAGAATCCCTGACTACTTTTTATTTGTTTTTGCTGTCTCTGTCCCCACTAGGGAGCTTCACTCACTTTATTTTTCTAGTTGACAAGTGTCACTGGGTCTGAAAATTATGGGAAGTCCCAATTTGAGCTTTTAGGAGACCACAAAAGAAGAAATCTTCCAATAGAGACACCTGTTTCTGCAAGGATTTCCCTAACTTCAGAGGGATTTTTTCTCATGTCCTGTTGTGTTTACAGGACAAGGAGTTCAATCTCCTCAATTGGACGCACATGGAAAAAAATACCTAATAGGGGTTATAACCATTCACTACTCTGAAGTAAAAAGTATTGGCATTAAATATACTTCAATCATGTCCAGGATCTATTAATTTCACTGCTATTCTCACTATCTGGCCCACAGGCTCTAATGTGCAGTCCTGATCAACACTATGGCACTGTTCAGTGCTCTAGAGGCTGCAAGCATTTTAGTAAATTACATTTTCCATTCTCAGCTAAAGCACTATTTTTTTCCTATAATACTTAGAAGAGAAAGCAGCTGTAACAAGGGGTTGTTGATCTGTTCAGACTGATTTTGTACAGCATATTACATGAAAATATGCTGATAAGTGTGTCTGTAACTGCGGAAGTCCTGCTTAGTTCCTTTTACAATCCTCTCTGAACATGGAAATTTTCATCTTGTCTAGTGGTTGTAGCTTCCTGCTTAGATTTATTTTTACATACACACATGGGCACATGTCTGATCAGGCTTTTTGAGTTCATGCCTGTTGAATTGCACGGCTTTACATTCTGTTAACACTATGGGGTTGATTTATTAAACATTCATCTGATTAATTACTATGTCATCAACTTCATCTAGTGGCCAAATTCAGTTTCTTTTTCTGAAAAACCTCAATGAGAAAATATACTGCATATTGGCCACTAGATGGAGCTGATGATCATACAGCAAAAATTAGTTAAAGCGTTTGTTAAAGTGGTTGTCAACTCGTGACAACCACTTTAACCTACAGGTAAGTCTCACCTGTAGGTGCCCTGCATATCTCCCAAACCTGCACGGTTCAGGAGATATGCAGTGTACTAGCATTGCCAATGTCATTTCGACACATGCGCAGTGAAGAAACGACCTCTGTGCCATTTCTTCACTGTGATCGTGCCGTGACTGGCGGCTCCCGCGTGCATGCGTCACGCGACTCTGGCCAGTCACAGAGCTGGAGTCACGGCCCTGGAAGGAAGAGGGGCTGAAGATGGACGCTGCCAGTACAGGGGACAGTGCTGGACGTCATAGGCTTCGTTTGCAGGTAAGTGCGATGCATAGTAGCCCATTATGCATCTACCTTGCAGGGGAATGTAGAGAAAGTAAACCCCATCTGGGTATACTTCCTCTTTAACCTCCCTGGCGGTATTCCTGAGTGTGGCTCAGGGTGAATTTTCAGTACCAAAAGCGGTAACCCCGAGCCACACTCGGGATTACATTGCTGGATCTAGGCAGCGTTACTCACCTTGTCCCCTGGATCCTGCGATGTCCCACTACTGTGTCCGCAGCTCTGTGTCTTCCGCCGGATTCACTGTGTGCCTCGGGCTCCGTTCCCTGTGAGCGTCGCGTCGCATGGGGGCGGAGTCCGGAGGCAAATTCAAAAAGTGAAACACACATAACACATACAGTACACTGTAATCTGTAAGATTACATTACAGCTTTAAATCATTTCACATTCCCTTTGTTCCTAGTGCTTTGCCCAGTGCCCTGCATGCACTTTTATATTATATATGCCATTCTTTCTGCCTGGAAACTTGACAATGTCCATGGCATCCAAAAAGTGTCCCTTTACACCAAAAGTGTTTTTTATTCAGCTAGAAAACAGCGATAGTAAATAAGAATCATTTGCAGAATTGAGTGATACTGATTTGTGGGGAAATTTATCATCAGACACTGAAAGTAACGACTGCGACAATTCTGCAAAAGAGCAAATTTCAGTGGTTTTGACTTGATTACATTATTGAATACATTTTATTATTATTATTATATTATTTTTCAAAATTATTTATAGATATTTATTATATTATAATTTATGATTTCGTGTTTCAAACTTTATCATACCCGGGATGTCTACTAGACTTTTGTTTGGACAGATTTAAGTGAGTTATTCCTAAGAATTACAGGCCTACAATATAAAACGCCAAATTTCTATGCAAAACAATGTACCTCTTTGAGACGCAAAAATCTGACAAAATCATACCGCCAGGGAGGTTAAGCCACTTTATAAAAAGTTCCCATCCGCTCTGTATTATAACAAGAAGTTGTCCTGTTCTGTGTTATAACATATATATACTTCTCTGTATAGATAACACACCTTCTTACTAGGATCAGTTGTCATTTTTCTGCTTTTCTCTCTCAGCTCGGAACTCCTGAGGGTGGGGCTGAGCACTGCTGCTGACGTCAGCTGGAGAGAGAGAGCTATGCTGTGTTATCTATATAGAATATTTCTGATATAACACTGGCACAGGGAACTTATTCTTCTAATACAGAGGGATAGGAGCTTTTAGAGTTAATTATGAGAGCATAGAGGAGAAGTTACAAGAGGAAGAGGGAGGGGGAGGAGAAGGGAGTTGAAGACAGGCACACAGGAGATAGGAGAGCTGGGAGTGACATAGCCTGCATAGACCACAAGCTCTCAGGATAAGCTATATACAGGGAGAGTCAGCACTCAAGGTGGAAGTCGTGACCTGGCATTATCAAATAGATATTTTAGGGGATACATAGGGATAATTTAAAAAGCAAAATCACCATGCTGCTAATTGCACATTAAAGAGACAGGAGCAGCATTTTTTTTTTTTTTGGGTTTTAATCAACATTTCATGTTCCTGATATGTCTCTGCTGCCAGTCCCTCTGCTTTCCTATTAAACACTGACCATACTAAGCAGGAGAACACACCATGGTCAGTTCTCTAGTTATGCTGGGAACTCAGCCTGTTCTGCTCCAATGATCAGACTCCCTGCTGCACAGCAATTCACGGGGAAGCTCAGTGTGCTGCTACTACTCCTCCCCCCAGCTCTTATGCAGCTGAGAACAGAGGGAATGTGATCACTTATAAAAAAAGGGGCAAAAAGTATTTATAATGTATTTTTATAGCTATACAAAAAAAGGTTTGCCTTTCATTTCTATTTAAACTAAATGGGTTGTTGTAAAGGTGATCGTTTACAATCACTTTAAGGGCCCTTTCACACGGCCGTGTCCATGTGCGGTCTCCGTTTTACTCCACTGGGGATCGCTCCACTGGTTTCTGTGAACTTATCAGAGTGATGTCAGCCAGTTGTAACAAATATTACTATTTTTGTTATATTGTTAAAATGTACTATAAACTACAATGTATATTAATTAGAAACCCCATTAAATGGATCAAGGTGCTAACCTTTTACAAATGTGTTCTTTTACTGTTTCAACAGATTTAATAACACTGTTTCAACAAATTTAATTACTTTGACCTGGCAATCTGTTGGCATGCTGTCAGACGATTGTGCTGGTTGATAAATCTCACTAAACACAGTGTTTAAGCAATGCTTTTCTCACACTCATGAGAAATGTTCTTCTCCATTTTTCATTAGCAAGATCCCTGATCTTGTCACACTTCCATTGATCTGCATTTTGATTCTGGCCTCAACATAGTAGTTAAAGCTTAACTCCAGTCACAGATTTGTTTTTTTGTTTTTTTTTTTTGTTTTAGAAAGAATAGCCAGATGAGAGAGAATAACCAGATTATGAAGTTTTAAATCGATTTATGGTTTATATTTCTGTCTGTGACCCCATTTCCTATACTTCCTGTCGCAGTGACCCCCATGCAAGCAAGAAATGGGATGCAGGACAAGGAAGCATGGACAGCAATAAAAACCTTGTCAGAGGTTGTAACTCTCTCTTTACTAAAACATGCTTTGGTTTTGCCTGTGTCCCCATTGGACATATGTCATTGTTATGTGGATGTGACTGGAATTAGAGCAGGATTGATGCGTGCCTTATTTCTTTCATTTTCTTTATTGCATCCTATCTGTTAAAGTGAGCCTTTAGATTTGCCAAGCCTGTTGTAAAGGAAAAGTAGTGCACAGTTCATCCCTCATCATTACTTGAGAGGACAGCAGAAACCTTTTTAAATCCACAGAAAACAGCACAGTTTCCCAACCCAACTAGTGGCCCTAAAGGTCATTATGTCATTCAAGTTCTGTGTTGTTTGCCCAGACAAGAGATTTGAATAGGGACAGTCAGTGGCCTCCCCGGTAATATGTAATTCCTGGTTACATGGCACATGGTATCTTAAGTAGCTTGGTACTCTTTAAAGTGGTATTAAATCTAAAACCAAATATTTAATAAATTGACACTTACCAATTCTTAGATGTGGTGGCTGCTTTAGAATTCTTTTTTCTGTAATTTTTTACCTGGTGATTCGGCCAGTAAGCCTGTTACTTTTCAACTTTCTTTAACAGACCAAGCTGCCCAGCAATATTCACAATAAGAGGTTTGAGACAAACCATTTACCATTGACAGAGGTGCTTACAATGGTTAGATATTTTATGTGAAACTTTATCCCAAATAGAAAAAAACAATTACTGCAACTGCTTATAAAGCGATAGATGGAGTTGTTTTAATTTGCTAGACAAGTCGATCCAAATCTGTTAGTGTATTAAACAGGTGAAACTAAAGAGAATAAAGCCTAAAACCAGAAAAATTATTACAGCTACCTCATTTAATGATTGGTAAGCTGCTATATGTTACATTTTTGTTTTTTGGTTGAATACCATCTTAAGTTTTTACTGGGGAAATATTATTTGGCATTGTGTCTTATTTTCTTTTATCTACAGCTAATATAATGCAGTAAAAAATATATGCCATTTGTAAAAATATTATTTGTGTTGTAAATCTTTTGACAACAATGTTCTACTGCCTGGATATGTAATGTCCTCTTCATACTTGATATCAAACTTTCTCTCCATGACACCAAATCCACTCACAACAGTCCTAATGATGCATTTATTCACTTCAAATGTCATGGTCTGTGAGCTAAGTCATCTTCTGAAATGGGTATCTTTTGTTATTTTATTATTGCCTTTTTAGCACTACCCCTGAAGCAGCCACTGGAAATTGCCCGGATTGCTTTTCTCAATAATTGCCTCGTAGCCAGGCACACAATCACAGTTACTCTTTGGCTCAATAACAAGCCTAGGGGTGTTCTTTTTTGTGTTTCTGGGTTAACCTGCATAGGGTTGGGGAAGTGAGTGGGACACTCCAAAAAGAACAGGAATGCAAGCACAATTGTGCATGCAGCGCTTACCCCCGCAAGAGCCGCTGGTGATGACTCTCTTAACTGCATGCGCACGGGAGCCCGTCTTTCCGGCAAGGTCAAGCGTTATGCGCCAGGACATCACAGCGCATGCAGCGGAACATACACGGCGCATGCGCCGTGACACCGCAGCTGCTTAGAGGGGGAAAATTAATTTTACCTACAGGTAAGCCTTATTATAGGCTTACCTGTAGGTAAAAAATCATATAAAGGGTAGACAACCACTTTAAGAGCTAGCAAGCTACCACTCTATAAAAATGCACAGAATTTGAAAAGTTTGTTAACCCAAAAAAAAAAAAAATGCTGCTCCTGTCTCTTTAATGTGTAATTAGCAGCATGGTGCTTTTGCTTTTTAAATGATCCCTCTGTATCCCCTAAAATATCTGTTTGATAATGCCAGGTCATGACTTCCCCCCCGTATACTGACTCCCCTTGTATATAGCTTATCTTGAGAGCCCCGTGGTCTATGTCCCTCCCAGCTCTCTCTATCTCCTGTGTGCCTGTCTCCAACTCCCCCCTCCCTCTTCCTCTCGTAGCTTCTCCTCTCTGCTCTCATAATTAACACTAAAAGCTCCTATCCCTCTGTATTAGAAGAATATGTTCACCCGAGTCAGTGTTATATCAGAAATATTTTTATCAATATAGATAACACAGCACGGCTCTCTCTCTCCAGCTGACGTTAGCAGCAGTGCTCAGCCCCACCCTCAGGACTTCTGAGCTGAGAGAGAAAAAGCTGAAAAACGACAATTGATCATAGAAGCTGTGAGAAGTATATATATCTTATAACACAGACACAGGGCAACTTCTTGTTATAATACAGAGTGGATGAGAACTTTTTATACAAGTGGCTTAACAAACACTTTAAGCCACAGGTCGCTTGGAGATAGAATAGCTGAATGTATTACAACAAGGTGTAAATCAATAAACAAGTAATTTCCCAGACTCAAGGACACGATAACAGATAAATGGTCAATGAACCACTAACTTTCCCCTAAATGAAGTATAGCAAGGTTAAACTGAACTATAACAGATGCGCTAGTCTCTGGAATGGAACACAAAAAAGGGTAGTTTTCTGCATGCTATGCATACAACCCCAAATGCAGGTGGACTTATGCAGTTTTAGCGCATGGGATGCCCTTGAAGGTGGTTGAATGTACCTGAAGTCTGAAATTCAGCATTGGCTGGCCTTCATCAGGGCCCTTCTTTAGGTGGTGCACATAAACTGTCCCTTTAAGAGGGTCGGTAAAGAATTGCAGTAGAAGCAGTCTCTATTAAGTTAGTAGTGGGCATTAAGGCATGTAGTTCATCTCATCATTCCTGGCAGGCGACTATTTTGGCCCCAATGGCTAAGAAATCAGCAGGTTTCAGCCATCAAGACCCAGTAGCTTATTCTTTTGGCCCGGATAGTGAAAAATATCAAATAAGAAATAAAATCCTGAATAATATTTTTAAAAATATAGTACAGAAAAGTTTAATTAAACTAATGAAATAGTCATTGCACAGAACAATGTACAAAATGTACAAATGTAAATAAATACTGAGCTCTAGCCTGAACTACACTGGTTCCAAAAAAGAGATGTACAGTGGATATAAAAAGTCTACATGCCCCTGTTAAAATGTCAGGTTTCTGTGATGTAAAAAAAATGTGACAAAGTTAAATCATTTCAGAACTATGAGTCACTACACACCTGCCATCATTTAAAGTACCTCTGATTAACCCCAAATAAAGTTCAGCTGTTCTAGTAGGTCTTTCCTGACAGTTTCTTAGTCGCATCCTACAGCAAAAGCCATGGTCCACAGAGAGCTTCCAAAGCATCAGAGGGATCTCATTGTTAAAAGGTATCATTCAGAAGAAGGGTATAAAATAATTTCCATTAGATTAGCATTAGATATACCATGGAACACAGTGAAGACATCATCAAGTAGAGAAAATATGGCACAACAGTGACATTACCAAGAACTGGACGTCCCTCCAAAATTGATGAGAAGACGAGAAGAAAACTGGTCAGGAAGGCTGCAAAGAAGCCTACAGCAACATTAAAGGGGCTGCAGGAATATATGGCAAGTACTGGCTGTGTAGTACATGTACCAACAATCACCCGTATTCTTCATATGTCTGGGCTATGGGGTAGAGTGGCAAGACAGAAGCCAAGCCCAGCTACGTTTTGCAAAAAACACATATGAAGTCTCCCAAAAGCATGTGGGAAAATGTGTTCTGGTCTGATGAAACCAAGGTTGGCCTTTTTGACCATAATTCCAAAAGATATGTTTGGCACAAAAGCAACAATGCACATCACCAAAAGAACACCATACCCACAGTGAAGCATGATGTTCACAGCACCATGCTTTGGGGCTATTTTTATTCAGTGAAAGTAGAGGGAATAATGAAAAGTTCCAAATACCAGTATTGGCACCAATATTGGCACAAAATCTTGAATGTGTCCTGGGTGGCAGGTATATTTACCTGGTATTTGAGGTGTGTTCCCTTAAGGGGGACAGTTGTGGAGATATTGCTGTACTCAGGGATTCTCATCAATGCAGGGTGAGGTGTTGCAGGGGGAGTTTTGCTAGATAAAGTTCTCTCTGGTTTGATAGTCTATATTAGGGACCTGGAATTTAGAGGTTTCAAAGAGCTTTGGGTGGGAAGAACCTCAAAACCCTGACTACCAGGACTGACTAAGAAAGGGTTAAGCTCCAGACAGGAGAGGCTTGAAAGGCAGCAGAGGGAAATCAGTACTTGTGTCAGGGAAGTGGAGAGAGGCTCACAAGCTGTAAGTGTAAGTGTTGGGCAAGCTGAGACACTGGTTTCTGACCCCCCTTGTGGCCTGTTCAGCACCCTGGCCACAGAGAGGCCCTAACCCTAGTGCAGGACCAAAAGGTTGGTGGTGAGCCTGCTGTAGATGTTGTTGTAGCAGGACTTTAGACTACTAACTTGTTTTGGCTGCAGAATGCTGTTTTTTGTTTATCTGTTATTCAAATAAACAAACTGTTTGCTTTTACCAAACCGGCTGGCCTGCATTCCCAAGCTACCTCAGATCACAATGGGTTGTATCATTGGGTTATACCACCTCTCCTGTCTGTGTCTGGTATCAACACACCATATTTCTAAAGAACAGCAACTTGGTAGAGATTTTATAGTAATGTTTAATAAACATACATTAAATCCTTCTTAAACCTGATTTTATAGCAACACCACTAGTATTAACGTAGGCCTACTTTGTTGTCTTATTTCAAAACAAGACATTCTCTTTATTAAGTACATATGGTACATTGCATCATTTCTAACATATGGGTCAAAAAAAACCATCTGGAGCTGGATTAATAGGTCTAGTGACTGTGTGGTGAAAATGGAGCTTAATATTAGTGATCCTCTTTATGTGGGAAGTGGATGACATGATGTTCCAAGGAAGGATAACAGGAGCTATGATAATCTTTTATCTATGAAAAGTAGTTTCCGTTCAGTCTACAAATGATCTCCTGAACGGTCCATGTGAAGATTACGTTGGAGCTATAAAAAGTTAAAACTATTAGATATACACTTACAGCACAGGAAAAAAAATATATTTTTTAATGTATTTATTAAATGCATTAATTGGTCACTCTAGTTATTATCATTTGCCTTTAGTGAATTCTCATACTGTAAAAGTAAATAAAAATGATGGGTTTCAATAGCTCCACAAGGCTGAAGCTTCTCTTACAATTTAAATTCTCTTACACAATGGGCTTATTCCTCCATAAAGTATGTCCAATTACCATACTCCACAATCTTTATGATTTAAACTTTATAAAAAAAAAACTCCTTGATACTCTACTACTATAACTGAAAGCTCAATCCAGACAGGAGCGCCCAACCATTTGAAGAGCGAGGGCCACTTAAGCAACTTTGTAACCAGTCGTGGGCCACAATGAGCGGATCGCATGGATAACAGTGTCTACTCTGCATATGCAGAGCGGACACGGACACAGCCCACTCTACTGTACAGGCCCTCCAAGCCTATCTGCCCAGGTAGAAGGGGATGGATCCCCATTATGTTTTCTTTAGTGGATTGGAAGTAGACGGGTGTAAATGAACACAAGTCCGTTTACATCTGCCGCTCCATAGAGTTGAATGGAGGGTCCAATTGGGTCAGACCGATCGTGGGGAAGGGACACACTGATGTGCTGAGGTTTACCCACACCTCTTGTGCAGAGCAGTGCACCTGTGGCTTTCAGTTTGCAAGCAGCCCAGTAACCACTGCAGAACAGATATGCCCATATATACGCTATGATTTTAGTAATAAACTGACCTTTAATAACAGTCTTCCATCCAGGTATAGCCAGCTGTTGCAGTCCCAGGCAGAGTGCATTTGGTATCACTCCACCTGTAACAGGAGTCGGTGCTAAACCTGAAACTTATGCATCTCTACTCCCTCCACAGCCATGCTTCCTCTACTGCTGGATCCATTCACAACACTGATGCTCTGGGATGGTAGGTCGGCACCCTGCGAACTGGGCTTGCTGACCTGCCATCCCAGAGCAGGAGGTGGTGGGCCACATCAGAGGGCTTCCCGGGCCACATGTGGCCCCCAGGCCCCTGGTTGGACACCCTTGCTATAACAGGTAGAATAGCATTGTTTAAAAGAATAACATTTACCATAATTACTTACATATTTGATTTCTATACCTATTGTACTACCCCATGCCCAACTTACGTAAGCTATATAAACTAATAAATATTTTTTTCTGGATAGGCAGGAAAATGATATGTAAATTCTTAATGTCATAGTGTTACCTAAGCAACACCATTACTGCTTGGCTACATTCCTAGATCAGATCCAGCTCTGATGGAGAGATCAGCCTAAAAAAAAATTGTTAAAAATAGATAGCCATGTACTCCTTAGAAGTAATCTGAAGACATTTAAGAGCCAAGCTATTAGCTAATACAAGCACTTTATCTACCACCTCACAGCATCAGGAGCAGGACAGGGGCAGCAAAAATTAGCCTGATAGGTCCTTCATTATGCTATCCAAAAGTACATATATATATATGTACTGTGTATATATATATTGATAGCTATACATGTGTTTTAACATTGAAAATGCTGCAAAAGCTTTCAACTTATATACTATCTACCTGCCCACAATAACTTCTTAAAACAAATTCTGTATCCTAAACAGTACAGTCTTAAGCAAGCCATAAATTATACAATTTTCTTATTCAATTTCCTTTAGATTTACCTTTAACTGTGTAGTGCAAGGCCGTGTCTGATTGCATACAGACTGAAAGTGTTTAAGTTGGACCTCATATTATATGGTTGTGGTAAATCTAAAGGAAAGTTGTACAAGAAAATTGTATAATGTATAGCCAGCCTTACTACTGCAGATATGATCAGCAAATCATCGTCTGGCTAATGCTGATTATAGTCATTTACTGGGGAATATTTATAAATGGTATAGACCAGTCTAAAACTGAATTAATAATAGGTATGTGGCTGACTGTTACTTCCTTCCACCGTTTGTAACATTATATTAATGTTTTAAAAGTTGTTTTGATATTTCCTATACTATTGAAGAACTAATAACTCAAATAGCTTGAAAAATACCAAAAAGTGCATTACCTATTCTGTCCACAGGGTGGCATATTCAGCATATATGTTCCAAAAAAGGAGTGCTTCTATAAGGACACTCTTTATTTAGATAAGTTAGAAATCAAAACTTTTTTTTGCAGTTTTTTTAATGACTTCATGTGCTGATTTTAAAATAAAGTTCTCGTGTTTACAGTAAGTAGTTTTTTTTTATATACTTGCCGCAGTTCTGTTCTTTTTATTTATTTTACTATAACTCATATGTGATGTTACATAGTTAACCACTTCAACTCCGGAAGGATTTCACACTTTAGGACCAGAGCACTTTTTGCGATTCGACACTACGTCGCTTTAACTGACAATTGCGCGGTTGTGCGGCGTTGTACCCAAACAAAATTTGTGTCCTTTTTTCCCACAAATAGAGCTTTCTTTTGGTGGTATTTGATCCCCTCTGCATCATTTCTGATCGCCACTATAAACAATGAAGAGCGACAATTTTGCAAAAAAAAACCCAAATTTCTTACTTTTTGCTAAAACACAAATCCAAAAAAAAAATATAAAAAAACATTTGTTTTCATCGGTTTTGGCCGATTTATATTCTTTCTCATATTTGTGATTAAAAAAATCGCAATCACCATTTATTAATTGGTTTGTGCAAAAGTTGCCGTGTTTACGGATGTTGAGAATTCGTTTCTGGGTTTTTTTTTTATTTTTTACTAGTAATGGCGGCGATCTGCGATTTTTAGCGATATTGCAGCGGACATGTCGGACCATTTTTACACTTTTTTGGGACCATTGGCATTTATACAGCGATCAGTGCTATAAAAATGCACTGGTTACTGTGTAAATGCCATTGGCAGTGAAGGGGTTAACCTGGGGGCGCTCTAAGGGTTAACTGTGTTCCCTGGGCGTGTTCTAACTGTATTAGTGTTTGACTGGCAGGGGAAGGGGAGTGATCACGGCCTCCATATAGAGGAAGGCTGTGATCACAGCCCTTCCCCCTCTCACAGAACGGAGTTCCGTGTTTACATGTACGGATCGCCGTCGTATGATGGCAATTTGCGATATCGAGCCACCTTGTCGCCATCAACCTGCGGTTGGCGGTCGGCAAGTGGTTATAGAGTTTACTTATACATTGTTACATTGCTTGCTGTATGAAAATGAACATTACAACAATGTAAAATCTATTAGACCAGTGGTGGCCAACATTCTTGATAAGGGGGCCTTAGGTGCGACCACTAACATTGCCAAAGGGTAATGCATTATATTCAGTGTCACAGACAGCAGACATACAACAGAAGATGGTCAATGATCATCTCTTGCATCATGTCCATAGTCTGAGCGTGGAAATACTATAAGAGATGTTAGAGACTGTGGACATGCTTCAAGAGACATAGACATTACATGAGAATAGAGATCACTGCTGCAACAGGGAAATGCATATGAGTTTTTGCAGAGAGAACATAAGAAGATTTCCATATCAATTTGGTATTGATACAGTATATCTCCATGGCGTCATAATTAAAACCAAACAGTCAATCGTAAAGGGAACCAGCCAAACATTTTTTCTTAGCTTTGGATAAATTGGAAGGGATCAGATCTCCTGTTGGATTAATAACTTTTTTCAGAGCTCCGTTACTGAGATTTCCCCTCACTTTCTGTCCTGCTAACAACATTCTCACCAGACTGGAAGTGTGGGGGACTCTCCAACAGAATAAAGCAGGAAATTGTATCAAATACTATAATTTTCCTTCCCTGGCACCAATCCATGGCAGCATACTTCCGCCCAGTAGTGCAAAGCTATAAAGAAAAAAAAATAAGGTAATTATTTGTTACAATTTTCCGTTTTCCTGGCCCCAACATGGCAGTATACATGTGGTAGATTAACCAGCCTGGCGGTATTCCCGAGTGTGGCTCGGGGTTAATTTTCACTGGCAAAAGCAATAACCCCGAGCCACACTCGGGATTGCATCACTGGATCCAGGCAGCATTACTTACATTGTCCGCTGGATCCAGCGATGTACCACCGCTGGGTCTGCAGGCTGTGTCCAAACATGTAATAAAAGATAGGGCACATGAAAACCCGGGAAGATACTCGGCCGGTATGAAGCAGGCATCAAACCTGAGACTCCAGGAACCGCTGTCCAAGCATTCTGGAAGAAACGTCTGTACGTTGTGAAAGGAACGTTCGTCTCCGTGCCGGCAAATGGGGGATCCAGAACGAGGCTTGGGACACTGATTCCACCAGTCGCAGCGGGAGGATGTCATCAATTCGCAACCCGTTTCAGAGCGTTCGGACCGCGGTGTAAGGGCAGTCGTGCTCTTTCATCAGGCTAATTGAGATGGTGTACCACCATCTTTATGTAGCCCACCAGAGCTACTAGCCATTTCTTATTGGATAATAACATCAAACCATATAAACTTATCTACAAGGTCAAGTTAACCTCAAAGCCAGCTGGACCACTAAGAATATCAATGTACAGATAGCAAATGAAAAACAAATAAAAAAGTGTGTAAATTATATGGGGCTGATCAGTCTAAAAAGGCAGATATCCTATAATACCATATAAATATAATAACAGAAGTAATTAAAATGCCTTGATTGACAATATTAAAATAACATATAAAACACACTACTATATATAAATAAAAAAGGTGCGTAAGCTGGAAACATTGTAGCCAACATGTTATGTTGGCTCAAGGTGCCACATAATATAACCGCATTATTTGTGCACATGATAATAAACATGATTAACCCCCACATGTATGCGCTCATATAGATAGAAGAACATCCGTATGTTAATATCCCCACTAGGGTCAATACTAAAACCTAATCCACATCAAAGGAAACAAAAAAAAAAGGGGGGGGGATATACGGATAAATGGGGCAATATGACAGCTGTCGTTCTGGATCCCCGATTTGCCGGCACGGAGACGAACGTTCCTTTCACAACGTACGGACATTTCTCCCAGAACGCTTGGACAGCGGTTCCTGGAGTCTCGGGTTTGATGCCTGCTTCATACCAGTCAAGTATCTTCCCAGTTTTCATGTGCCCTATCTTTTATTCCACGTGAGTTTCCAATTGGCTTATGTGTTTTTAATAAACTTGGTATACAGTTTACACTTAGAGGCGCCTCCTCTTTGTTTTTTGTCTACAGGTGTGGTTTGGCTTCCTCCCCACTGAGAGCAGCCCTCAGTGTTTAACCGTACTCCATAATATTACTACTAATTACTACTTAATTTTTTTGGACATTATGGACTTCCTTTTTGAACCTTAATATGCACGTTAGATTGTGTATCTCATACACCTGCTGATGCGCCTGATACTTGTCTTACTCAAATCCAGGCTCTCTGATAAGCAGATAGCATATAAATTTGCTTATCTGCTCTCCTGTTAAGCAGAGAGAGCCAAAAACTATAAACACTCACTAGTGCCCAAACTCGTCCGCACTGCATAGCGCCAGGCTCCCTTGGGGCATCAGTCTCACTCCAGTATCGGTCACCATGTGGCTCTGCCACTCAGTCACAGTCCGACTCTGCGCCTCGTGCAGTAACTCCGGTCTCCGCCATCTTACTGCTCTGCATGTGTGGCTTCTTCTCGGCTACACCCAGAGGCATTGATAGGCGCTACTGTGAAGCAGACAGCGTCAAGCATAGCAGACATACAGGCAGCACTCCTTCTCCAGTGCTCCAGATCACCATCTTCACCACTGTGACCTGAAAATGTCCCATTGCTAATGGCTGTGCAGCAGACATTCAGCCGCAGATGGTCCCGCAATCCACACGGCAAGACATGACAATATGGCAATTTCTCAAACACTTTATCCAGCCGTTTTTAGTGACATCCATTGCCGCGATAAATTCAGGGGATAATCCCGGACTCACGAGCCCCCACATGTAGCGGTACCCCCAAAGGAGCTGCTAATGAAATTTATATTTGTTCCCAAGCCTCCCTCTGATTATCCAGCAGCCAGTCACTATGGCTTTTTCACACTGTCAGGTGCTCGTTTCCAATGACCAGTCTAGGGGATATATTTTCAATGCTTTATTGTTGAACTTGGATAGGAGAGGGATAGGTATGGGATACTCCAAGTTAACTGAGTATAACTGAGGACAAATTCTCCTAGCTCTGTATAGCAGGCGGTCAGTGGCTTCACACAGCAGACTGACTCCAGTGAAACAAGTCCATCTAAGAAACAAAGGACATGCCGGACTTTGTTTCTTCAAGACACTAGCGAGTGTCTCATTTCTAACCCAGTGTAGCAGACTACCAAAGGCACTTTATGGCAGGCTGACTTTAGCAGAACAGTTCCCTTGTTAAGCAGTAAGGACAGAAGCTGGACTCTGTTCTTCAAGACACTAGCCAGTGTCTCCTTTCTAACTGGCACACCCAATTAAGCTGATATGAGGGCATGGGAAAAATTCTAGCAACACAGTCTCAAGGATCCTCTCACAGATCTGTACTCACACCATGTCCCGGTATAGTCGGAAGCCCTCTCTCTGCCAACCTCCAAGCGACACTTTGCCACTGCAGTATCAGACCGAATCCAAAGACATCCTCTCTCTGTCAGCTTTCAAAGAACTGTAGGTTGCAGCTTCAGCATCTGGATAGCTCTTGACAAGGCCTAGCAGCCGGCAGCCTCCTGGATAGGCCCTTCGGGCCTAGCAGCCAGGAGCTCAACACACGCCTCCACCCCTCAGGTATGGGTGGGCTGGAACTCCTAAGTTTATTAATACGGTATGTATAACCCGTACTAAATGACTGGAAATTCTCTCTCCTCGTCTTTTTGAATTTTGTGGTAGTGCAGGCCTTACAATTCTTACAATAAAAAAACCCTTTAAAATCCATAAAGGATGTGGTCCTTTTAGGGGGATTGCACGCGTTTCTCTCTCCTCTTTATGCCCCGCCGGTATTAACTCTGATATAGATTTAAATTGTTACATATCAAATTATTAGCCTGCTGTTTGTTTATTGTACACCTGTAGCAATTCATCCGGGATCTAACATATTTTTTCTGAGGATTTTCTCCATCTAATTCATCAGTATTCAGCCTATTTCCTTATAATTATTAAGAACAAATTTTCTGCACCTTTTCTCCTTAATGGGCAACGTTGGGATTGGTGCTCAGCGCATATTAACTTCCTTTTTTAAAAAAAAAATTTTATATATAAGGAAAGTTTTATATTCCAAATTTTCATTATTTTACAAATCAAAAGGGTTATTGACACTAGACTGTTATATTTAATATTCATGTAATGTCATCCCTTTGAGCATTTATCTTAATTGAATTACTATAGTACATTTTGGTTTTTATAATCCGGTCATCTTTCATCCTTGCCCCGTTAATACAACCAGTTACGTTCTTTGCTGACACCTTGTAATAGTATAGGCGTGTCTTTTAGCACATGACCAATTAGTTGGGGATCCTGTGATGGGCTGTGAGCGGATGTCTGTATAATACTGGAAATGGCGTTTCGTACCACATGACCCCCTGATGACGTCAGCGCGCCACTGACGAAATGCAGCGTAGGGCATTGTGGATACCTAACGTCATTTCCGCTCATTGGAACGCAGGTGGACCGCAATCGGTGTCCCCTGCAATTTTACCTACAAACTGTAAGCATTTTATCTTTTTTTAACACCAATAAAACCACTTTTTTGGACGTACTTCACCATTTTGGCTCCCTTTTTTCTCCTCCTGCCCCATGTATGGGCGGTGAGCATCACCCCTAGTGATTGGCGTATCTATCGAATTGGTACAGCATTCCAGGGAAGCAGGTGATGAACATAGCCTGTCAAGCTCATTTGATTCCCGTGATAGGAATCAACTTCATCTGGTGAGTAGGAATTCTCACTGGGTGTGATGGTGAAAGTTTTCTGTCCACTTCTCTGAACAAGGAACTTCTTATTGGCACTGTATGAGCACGTAAGCACTTTAATGGATCTACAAGACTTTGGTCTCTTTATTTAAAATCATTTGCATTTTTCATTATTTTTGTCTTATTGAGCACTTTATTTGCATTAATTCGCTGAAATGGACTAATATATATGTATGTTGTTTCATGAGGCTGTTTCTTATGAAACAGGTTCATCTCTACATTTGTCTGTTATATCATTGACTGGTCACCTTTTTGTGTGAGTCTGACACCTGGTGGTCAGTTGATAACATTTATTAGTTCATATATTTTTTAGATTATTCAGCCTTCTATACACCTAAGTGTTAGCGCAGCTTACTCAAATCCAGGCTCTCTGATAAGCAGATAGCATATACATTTGCCTATCTGCTCTCCTGTTAAGCAGAGAGAGCCAAAAACTATAAACACTCACTAGTGCCCAAACTAGAAGGGCACTACATATTATTATTTTTGAAAATTATTTATAGTTATTCATTATATTATAATTTATGATTTCGTGTTTCAAACTTTATCATACCTGGGATGTCTACTAGACTCTTGTTTAGACAGATTTAAGTGAGTTATTCCTAAGAATTACAGGCCTACAATATAAAACGCCAAATTTCTATGTGAAACAATGTACCACTTTTAGACAAAAAAATCTGACATAATCATACCTCCAGGGAGGTTAATAACTAGCTACCAGGGTGGGAATTTTCAGCAAATCCTATCATAAAATAAAGTGAGTAAGCTACCGGCTTCCTACCAAAGAGAGCTGTAGTGAGGAGTACTAAGCACATCAGTAGTGCTGAAAGAATGTGCCATAAGAGAACCCGATTGGCTGTCCTGCCTATCGTGTTGGCTGACATCTCTGTAGCTCAGCCATATAGTGGTCCCTATAGAACTAAATTTAAGAATGGGCTATTGTGTGTGCTTTAACTTTTTATAGCTTTGCACTGGTCCTGTGGGTGGAAGCAGGTGGAGCTACTATCACATGTATGCTGTCATGTTGGTGCTTTTTTAGTAGAGTAGTGGGAAGCTAGAACCCCTGTAAGCATTTTTTGCTGCCAGTGGTACTGTTTTCCCCTTATTTATGTCTGATAAAACTAATGTCACTGGAATGGATACTAACGCTGACCATACAGAGTCATTTGTTTCCTTTAACCTGCGGGTTGAACAAAATAAATTACTTAATTCCCCCATCCACACACTAGATGTGGATGGGGGGATCCTTCCCATTGCACTATTGTATTCTGACAATGGGGAGACTTCCCCGTCATCAGAATACACTGATCAGCACAACTGGCTATAGCCATCGGTGCTGATCGAGAGAACATTTTCCAATAGTCTGGTTGTACGCAAGTTGATCCTTAAACTGACCTGTGTACAATTAGAATGCCCATACATGGAGGAAAATTCAAGTGGTGCTGAATCAGCTGAATTTTGATCCATGTATGGCTGGCTTAGGTGAGGAAACACCACAAGTAGAAATTCAATAATGATTCTAATCTACTGCCACTCGAAAAAAAATGTTTGGAACAATGTTTGGACAAAAAGTAAAAACCTTTTATTTGAATGTGTTTATTATTTTTCTACCCTACTAAATTGATGTACGTTGCTTTGTTCTTTCTAGTCCTCATGGCACCCAGATTGTCTATCAGAAGAATACCACTTCAACCATCATGATGACATTATCTCAGACGTGGGCCTCAGCTCTCAGATATGTGAATTCTGCCAGGCAGTGTTCCCGGCTGGAGCAGCAACTGAAGGAGAATATCTGCAGCACATCACTGGACATGTAGAATGACCTTCATCACTGTGTGATATTTATTGACCAGTTCCAGGGTTTACATATAGCAGCTTTATAGGATTAAACTGCCTTGTAAATAATTATTGCCTGCATGATGAGCTTGGATTTGGTCTGAACATAGGTCAGTTGTCATTTCTTGGTGAATCAGGTCTACCTATGACATTTACCGCCCCACAGTTGCCTGTACACGAAAGGTCGGGAATGAGCATGTCATAACTGACCTAATATCCCCACATGGCCATATTAGGTCAATGACAATGACCTAATATGGCCCTTTTGGGCTTTCACAGTTGTGGGGCAGGGGATCCCCTGCCTGCAGCTCATTGGGTTGGCACTGACAGCTAATTTTCAGGTTCGGCCAAACATGGGTTCAGACTGAACATGGAGTTGGACCCAAACTCTTCCCTAGAGATGTATACATAGCTATTCATGTTGAACACATTCAAGGGAATTTGGAGTTTTTCTTAGGTTTTTAATGTTTTACCAACCACCATTTATTCAAATATTCTACAACAGCTAGAATTTAATTGGTGGCTAGGGATTAGGGACCACAGCACTACATTCCTAGGTATGGGGTATGCTCAAATTAGTGCATACACAATCATTGCTGTGGCTAACACTTTTGATGACAAACAACCCAAACTCTCTTGCTTTGGACAAATTATTAAAGCTGAACTCCAGTCAAACGTTCAGTTTTGCCCATTTGCACAGTCTCCTCTCCTGTACTGAAATTGCTAACTCTGATTTCACTGCAGACTGTGAGTTTCTCACAGTCTGCAATAGAAGCTGCAACAAGTCAGATACAGCCCGCCTCGTTTGCTGGTTGAAGGGCATTCAGAATCATCCAGCTCTTTCCTCCCCAGCTTTAATGCGACAAGCTTTTGTTCACTTCAAGTGGGTTTTTCCATCCTATCCAAGTCTATCGGAATACACAGACTAGTGGTGATGTCATTGTTTTAATATAAGGTATATGATACAAATGGAAGGGTTTTATTTAAAATGTATTAGCATGTCAATGATAGTGGTGAGAGACAGGGGATAGGGGGTGGAACCAGAGAAGACAAAATATGAGAAGATTAAAGTTAACTTTATATTTGTGGGTGCTATGTGTGGAGCAAAATTTTAATTTGTTTGCTTATTCAAATTTTTTTCTCAATTTGCCTTTTTTCTTCAATTTATAAAAAACCTTTTTCTCTGCTGTATTTTGCTACTGTTCATTACTACATTATTATAGCATAATCCTTGTTTGTCTAAAATCTTTTAATCATGCATCATCATGTGTAGCACTCTAGCATATTGAACATCTGGTTAGAATACCTAAGACATGATCCCGTGGACCCAATTTACTAAAATGTAAAGGTTTAATGAAACATCAGATCATGGGTAAGAGATGCTCTATTTTACTATTTTTTGAGCCCCGTGTACCTTTTCAAGATGTTGTTTTAGTTATTTATGAAAACAGAGCAGACTTATAATCTGAGCCTTCGTATTAAATGAAGACAAGCATGGAAAGTCTGTTCAATATTTCCTGCAAATCATAATGTCCAGCGAACAATAATTAAATACAAAATGCTAATTTCGTGTGTGTGTCTTTTTATTATTGTAATCAGATGTTTGTGCTATTTTAGTGTATATTTTGTTGCATGCACTTTATTAGAATAAATAAGCAATAAAACATATCCAGTCACTACTCTTGCCTAGGATGCAGGAGCTGACAATTATATTTTAAGCTCATTGTACTAAAAGCTGCCCTATTTGAAGAAAAAACTTAATGTATAAAATCTGAGGTTTTCTGGAACAAAAATAAGGGTGTTAATTAATTAGATTGTAGTCACAGAAGCAGATTCTTTCTAAACTAATTATAATGAAAACTACAATTCTTTGGGAAGAAAATAATGGCCCATTTAGCAAAATAAATTGCTGTTTTAGGAACAGTAGGCGTCTATCTATAGTCACAGTCAGAGTATTGTAAATATCTTTTTTGGTGCTAAAATATTGCGGTTGGTTTGGATTAAATATATTGTTATTCTACTCCTCCAGCTCTAAAGTATCAAGCCGGGAGAAGAATCAGTGTGACAATAGCGAATATTCACTCGCTATTGTCGCAATACTGGGTGGGCTCAGGGCGCAATGCTATAGTTAATTAGTTGCTGTCTCACCCTCCTCCTTCCCTGTATCTGAGTTTAAGTAGAACTAAAGCCAAAGCTTTTTTTCTCATTTTGGATCGAGTAAGGGACCCCTCTCAGTTTTTTTTTTTTTAAGCTTTTTTTCTCATTTTGGATCGAGTAAGGGACCCCTCTCAGTTTTTTTTTTTGCCATCTGTCCCATAGCAAAAACAGGAAAGGAGAGAAAATATCTCCAAAGTGAGGGAATCCCTGGTTGTCACCAGGGTCATCACAATTATTGTCCCCATTAAAGGATTTGCCCCCTATTTCGGTTCTGGCAACAACTCGAAATTTGGGATTTTCTTTCTCTTTCAGTGATAAAGGTAACCCTGACAAATAGAGTAGGTGAATCTCCCTAATGTGGACACAGACAGCAATAAAAACTTGACAGGTGTTCCAATCCCTCTCCACTATTCAAAACATTTTTGGCTGCAGTTGCACTTTAAATTTTGAAAGATTGCAGTCCGTTCCATTCCGATAAGTCATTGAACTGCCATAACTCTATAGGTCAGTTTGTTGACATTTAAATTTAGAACTCTCCCTGGTTTGACCCCTGTGAGTAGACCCCTTCTCTTGCCTATAAAAAGTTTGGGAGGAGTTTCCTCGAGTTTGTTTCCTAGGGATGCCAGCAATGTAGAAGAGAACAGAAGTTGTCTCTCAGCAGGATGGTGCACCTGTGTTGAGGGGATGCCAGAGAGAGAACGTGTGGAGGCCAATTTGGAATATGAATAGCGTGCTCTAGAACAGTGAGTACACCACAGCACCCCTCCTGGACTGTATGAGAACTATGTAAAGCCTAAAAAGAACCACTCATTAGCAAAGTTACGGACAGTTGTGGCTTTTATGTTTGAACTTTTACCTTCAATACTTGAAGAATGACTAAAACTGTAGACATTTGTAACCAGTTACTACAATTTATTAAGTCCCGGCCTCCTGACTGTCTCAGTGAAGCAAAGTACTGCATTACTAAAGTGAGAGAGAGTAAATTCAGTTAGAATGGTGCAAACCTTGAAGGTCACACAGCTGGTGGTGGCTGGAGGAACAGAGTCACCTACCTTGCAGTGAGAGATGACCATTCAGGTAGAGCTTGTCAGGTGACTTGAGCTCCCATGTAGCACAGACCCAGAGTGTTTGGATGGACCTTGGGAGCTCTAGCCTGAACCATGAGAAAGTCATAGGCCTATGTGACAGTTGGGTTTATTTACTAAAACTGGATAGTGCACAATCTGGTGCAGCTCTGCAAAGAAACAAATCAGCCTCCAGGTTTATCGTCAAAGCTTAATAAAACAAGCTGAATGCTACCATGCAATGCTGCACCAGATTTTGAGTGCACCAGTTTTAGTAAATCTCCCCCAGTGTGCTCTGAGCAGAAAGGGGTTCAACATCTGTGACCAGGGGGATGAGGAAGAGACCTGCATCCGTGCATGTGTTAGAGTGTGAAGTGAAGAAGTGGTCACGTACCTGAAGCTCTGTCGGTGGGATACTCTGTTGCGCGTATCTCATGTGTATCATACAGAACAGACCCTCCTATAAGTTGCCTATCCTTAGACTAGTGCATGCACTTGGCTGTATGTACAAAATATAGCACAAATGAAATAAAGCTCCATTCAGGCCTTGCAGTAAAAAAAAACTGATTGCTAAGTAAGGATTTGCATTATGCTTCTTGTTTCAGAGTCCAGAGAAAAGGGGCAGAGTCTAGTGACTTTTGATCTGAATCTACGTTCCTATAATCCTTTGCACAGCAAGCTTGAGAGACAGGGAGATACCCATATTTTTTATATATGTAATAAATTGCTTGAAATCCATCTCTAAATACATGTCATTGGGTCCAATTACTAAGTTTATGTGCACTGAAAGAAAATCTCAAACAGAGGAGTTGATTTACTAAAACTGATGAATGCAAAATCTGGTGCAGCTCTGGATAGAAAACAGATCTTTTGTCAACGCTTAAAGTGGTTGTAAACCCCAGACATAAAATATATACAAAGCATATCCCTCTATAGTGTGCACTTGTCTCAATTAAGAGCACAAAGGCTCCTTTCACACCGGGGCCGTCCATGCGTTAGCAGTAAAACACCGCTAATTTTCGGCGCTTCACCGCTCGTTATAGTGGCGATATGACGGGGGAGTTTTCAGGCGCTTTTTAGTTGCTATTTTTAGCGCAAAAGCGCCTGAAAAACGTCTTGGTGTGAAAGTGTCAATTTTGTCTGCTGCTTCATTCCTTTGCTATCAGCATGAATCACTTCTGACCAGTTTTTCTGACACCAAGAGAAAAATGGTGATGGGGAGGTACCTCGAGCAGATTGACAGCCTCGGCTTTGTTCCTGTGTGTTGTGTGAAGGGGGTGTGTCCCTTACCTCCAATCAACTCTCAGAGCTCTCCTCATTGAACTCTGCAGAGTGTAACCTCAGCTCTCTGCCCCTTTCTTTTCTGGACTCTCAGACAAGCTTATAAATTCAGCACTTTGAACGGATGTAGAGAAAAGAAGACTGCAGATAGACGAATATAACTTATGTAGGAGATTTGTTTCATCCCTATGTATCACCTGGGGATAGTCCCTTCAGTGAGTATATATAAGGGTTTACAACCACTTTTAGGCCTCATACACACGGGCGTTTTTACAGCCAGGTTTTTTAGCATTTTTTACTGCTCTCCGTTATTCAATGGCCCCTTAAAAACGCAGACGTTTTTGAGCTGTAGATAGCGTCAGCGTTAATGAGCTGAAAATAGATCCCATGGCCAGTGTGTTCCAAGGCTGTAACATTTTGGCGTTTTTGACGCCGACGACGCAAAACGCTCACTAATGCCGCACTGACGTTAACCGGCGTTTTCAACGCCAACATTTTCAGGTTAAAAAATAGAAGAGGAATGGTTTTTTTTAAATACTCCTATTGATGCCGACGCTCACTAATGTACATTAACGCAGATGCAAAACGCAGGAAAAAACGCTGATTTTTCCCTGACTCGGGTCCGACGTTTTGCTTATTCTTTTTTCATACGTCCGTGTGTATAAGGCCTAAGGGCCGGTTCACACTTGAAGCGGCGCAAATCGAGTCACCCCGCTCGAAGTGACCTCAGCGCGGCTTGCAGGAGACTTCTATCATAGAAGTCAATGCAAGTCGCGCTGAGGTCGCCCCGAAAATAGTGCAGGAATGCACTCGCTCCTATTAGAACAGTTCCATTGCACTGCATTGAGGCGACTTGTCAGGCGACTCAAGTCGTCTGACAAGTCACCTAGATGTGAACCGGCCCATGATGCAATAATGTGGCTAAACACATACAGTTTTAAGTAAATTTTAATAAAATAGAAAAAGCATTAGGAGATATTAGGGGACATTAATGAAGTGAAAAATAATTAGAGTTGTGTAAATGTGTACCTAGGGGATTATTTGTAGAATTCAGTCTGAATATTGTGTCTGGAAACACTAGTTTTGTTGTACTTGGTTCCATTTGTAGGCATGACGTGAAAGGATACTACAATCTGACTTAAAAAAAGTTCATAGTAACTGTCTATCATTAAGGATGTACTAAAAGTATTCATACCCCTTAACATTTTCCACATTTTGTCATGTTACAACCAAAACCGTAAATGTATTTTACTGGATTTTATGTGATAGGGATATTCAATTAGCGGACCTCCAGCTGTTGCAAAACTACAATGTCCCGTCATGTCTCTGCCTCTGGGTGTCATACTTGTGGCTTTCAGAGTCTTGCTATGCCTCATGGGACTTGTAGTTCTGCAACATCTGGAGGTCTGCTAATTGCATATCCCTGTCAGATAGATCTACACAAAGTGGCACAAAATTGTGATGTAGAAGGAAAATGATAAATGGTTTTCCAAATTTTTTACAAATAAATATCTGAAAATTGTGGCATGCATTTGTATTTAGCCCCCTTTACCCTGATGTTCCTAACTAAATTTTAGTGGAACCAATTACCTTCAGAAGTCACCTAATTAGTAAATAGAGTCCACCTGTGTGTAATTTAATCTCAGTATAAATACAGCTTTCTGTGAAGCCCTCAGAGGTTTGTTAGAGAACCTTACTGAACAAACAGCATCACGAAGGCCAAGGAACACACCAGATAGGTCAGGGATAAAGTTGTGAAGAAGTTTAAAGCAGGGTTAGGTCATAAAAAATATCCCAAGCTTTGAACATCTCATGGAGTACTGTTCAATCCATCATCCGAAAATGGAAAGAGTATGGCAGAACTGCAAACCTACCAAGACATGGCCATCCACCTAAACTGACAGGCCGGGCAAGGAGAGCATTAATCAGAGAACCAGCCAAGAGGCCCGTGGTAACTCTGGAGGAGCTGCAGAGATCCACAGCTCAGGTGGGAGAATCTGCCCACAGGACAACTATTAGCCGTTCACGTCAAAGTCCAGACCTGAATCCAATTGAGAATCTGTGGCAAGACTTGAAAATTGCTGCTTATAGACTCTCTCTATCCAATCTGGTAGAGCTTGAGCTTTTTTGCAAAGAATGGGCAAAAATTTCACTCTCTAGATGTGCAAAGCCGTTAGAGACATCCCCAAAAAGACTTGCAGCTGTAATTGCAGCGAAAGGGGGTTCTAAAAGGTATTGACTCAGGGGGGCTGAATACAAATGCATGACACACTTTTCACATATTTATTTGTAAAAAATGTTGAAAACCATTTATCATTTTCTTTCCACTTCACAATTATGTTCCACTTTGTGTTGATCTATCACAACCTGTGCCAGAACTCTCTGTTCCACACTCCTAGAAACACACACACACACACACATACACACACACACACACAGAGCCCTGCAGGGAGCAATGTAGACTGGAGTCAAAACACAGACACAGAATAGTGCATCAATCGTCTTTATTTCCTGGTTCAGTATCTTAAATACAATATATTATCAGGATATGACCAGGTAATGTTTACAACATTAAACCAATAGAAACCAACAGAAAAATGTCCACCCATTGCTCGTCATCATTAAAGACAAACCCACATTCATTGTCAATACACATATGTTTGCCACTCTTAATAACACCTGTTAGTAATTAATACACACCTTCATAAAGTATATATGTGTGTATTATTGTACAATTTTAAAGTTAGTTCCAATTATGTCCCAGATATTTATCAGTATTTACGATTATATTTTGTAAACATTTTCTGGGCGTATTGCCAAACTGTCTACAACGATATTTCTCACGCTTAGTATCATCTTTTCTATGATAACAGTGTTGCCATAAATTAATGTCAGCTAAAAAATGTCATTGTTAAAGAAGTACTCTAAATTAGGTTATAGCAAAGCACAAACTGAAGCCAATGTTTAAGGGACACATCCTTACATGAAGGAGATTCTTAATTTAAAAATGAAGAAAATTACTACCTGAGGTTTTGTTCACACTAGTGCGATTGTGATGCGATCTCAGTTGTGCAGGTTCGCATGACAATGTATATCACATTTTTTTCAATGGTGCAAGTTCACATCAATGCAACTCAGCATGGTGCGGTTTTGGAAAAGGTTCCTGTACTACTTTGGTGCGATTCCAGCATTATTTTGGCCCCATAGAATATTCAAACCACATCCAAGTTGCACTACATAATCGCACTGAAAAAGGGAACAAAATCAGACTGCAGCAGTATCAACCTAGCCTAAGTGGCAGGTGGGTACTTACCAGCTTTTGCGTTGTGGGAAGCAAAGCAAATCTCAGCAGTGTCCTCTAGAAATGTTGACCATGCCTGTGTTTGATCAGTTAGGCTTTATCTGTGTGTGTAGTTGGGGAGGACAAGAGCTAGAGCGGTGTGGGCTAGGGTGGGGAGAAATGTTGGAGGAGTTTATCATATTCTCCCCTTGCCCATGCCATGTATAGGTTTTGTCGTGAAATGTGGTTAGCATTCCAAATGAAACTTGATATCAACCTAATGGGTGTCGTTTATTTAATAATAAAGAGAAACTAGTGCTAAAAGCAATATGGAGCAGTGGCGGCCCGTCTATTGAGGGGCACGGGCACCGCCCCCCTATCCATGCTGCCTCCCCCCCATCCATGCGTCCGGTCCAATGAATTCCTATGGTGGGTGTGTGTTTTTTTGAAGCATTGATTAGAGCCAGAGGCTTGAATAGGCTTCAAAATATGGTGGGCTGGGGGCGCAGGGCATTGCTTCCGGAGCCCACCCAGATGTGTTGCAATAGCGTATGAATATTCACTGTGGTAACTGTAGCGCTGCCCTCTTGAGGGTCGCAAGATAATTCAATACCCCTCTGGTTTCCCTGACTTTGTGAGTCCTCTGCCACTTCTGACACACTGGGTATACTCATTGTATTAGTTTCCCTTTAAGTAATAACACAATAATAGAATACACCAAGTTGGGTTATATCAGAGCACATCAGGTTGAGTTAAATCAGAAGTGTTTACTCAAAGGATATATGAACTGGATAACTTTGACCCAACAGGGTAAGATTAGGCACACAGAGTAGATTTTACAACAGGATAAATGGCATATGCCAGTAAATAATACTTAATGTCAATTATAATCTTGCAGATTTAACCAATATATGTATATGTAGCTGTATACTGTCCATGGGAGTGGGGCACAGGCGAGTAGGAGAATAACTCCTGTAAGTGTCAAACCACGCTCTACTGCTTACTCGCATGAAAACAGCAAAGCAGCAGATAAACAAGTATAACATCAAGAAAAGTAAATTTAGCAATATTCCACATGCTCTGGGAGAGAGAGTTATTTGATTAATGCAACTGTATAAGGATCTTCAGCAAAGTAATATATGCTCCCTAAGTGGGGGAAAGAATGAAAATTGGTTGCAGTCCAATGTCACTTGCTTGACAGTTCAGTTGATCTTCAGCTAGCTTTCTGTAGATTAAGTAGTATATACCAAGTATTGTTTGATAAAACAATGCAAATCCAAGGGAATGTAATGTAATCAGATATAGCACTCTTTCTGCAGAAGAATAATGAAAGCTTCACAGTGATTACTGACTTGCAAAATCTGTAGAACTACAAGTAGCAAAACTGATGCAAAGCAAGGCTGCCTGTGTATAGCGTTCACACTCGAATGAATAGGTCTTTCCCAGTATCAGATATGCTGGCTGCTTTAAGAGTAAAGCCTCGTACACACAATGCGACGGTGGTACGACCGGACGTCCAAAATTGCATTTCGGCTGTTGTGTCTCGCATACTGATGTGCACTAAGCGATCATACGACCAAGCCTAACATGGGGACGTGTTACGAGCGTATAAAGTGGAAGTTTAGGTGCATGTGATTTGTGAATTAGGACCGTAGGTTTACACGAACGGACACTTCTGAGCGTTCCTGACTTCTGAGCATGCGTGTTTTGCACATACAACTTGTCGGACCAACTTCTCTGTACACACGGTACAACAGTTGTACGACCGCTTGTTGTACAACCAAAGTTTTCTAGTCTGTTCATCCAACTTCTGTTGTACGACCGTCGCACGCTGGCTGTTCCAATTGCGCGTACTAATGGTCGGATGATCGTACAACAATCGGTTGTATGACTGTTTTCATACGACCATCGCACTGTGTGTACGAGGCTTTAGGCTGTCTGTGCACAGTGTCTGTTAGGATGGGTTTTCACCCGCTCACCACACAGGAACAGAAGATGCAGATGTTGTATACACCAGATACAATGATGATGAAGATGTTGATGATGATGATCTCTCCAGTCTATGGTTCTTATGATGGCCTCCGGCTTCCACCGCCTCATACTGTGGCTCTCCCGGATCTGTCGCCCACGCGGGGTGTATGGAACAGGAACAGGCCCCGATTGCTGTAGAGCGGGATATTGAGGCTGCTTGCTGATGTCCCGCAGGGTATCTGGATTGATGAGTCTGTATAAGCAGGCCGCGACTCCGCCGCTTCTAACACAGAAGCATACAGATCCACGCCAATTCAGAGAGAGCACGACAGGCCCAAAGTCTCTGTTTTTATAGTCTCTCCCACGAGGCACTTGTTCTCCCAGAAACCTCCTCTTCCCTACAGCCTGTTGGTAGGTGTAGTTTCTCCCAGGTACAGCCAGGGGGCAAATCCTTACAAGTAAACTACATCCCCCAGAATGCACCACCTCTTGTCACTATCAGCCATAGATCAGCCAAACTGGAACACTAGAGAAAACAATCATATCATGTTTAATAGCAGAAAATGTCTTCTAATTGCTGGGAATATGTATACCCAGCTCCTGGCTACATAACAGTGATCAGGAAGTGGGTCTGAGACCTTCACCCGATTGGCTGTAAAGACAGGCAATCCTATTGGAGGCCTAGGAGGAGGGGAGGAGATGCATGGGGGAAGTGAGGAGGAGAAGACAGAGGAGCCATTGCCCCGATGCCTGCTGCTGCACGATGCTGGATCCCGCCACTGCCCGATGCTGCACAATGCCGGACCCCGCCGCTGCCAGATGCCCACCATCTAGATGGGGTAACTGCCGGAGGACTGACCGGTAGACAGCAAGCGGGGGGGTGGGGGGGCTTTTGAGGTGCCGGGGATGCATGCAGGGCACTGGACTCATACATTTGTATGAGTTTTTTGTTTTTTTTTTCAAACACATGATTAGAGCCGGAGGCTCTAATTAGCTTGAAAAAGGTTGGGCTTGAGGCGTAGAATCAATATTCCTTATTGTATTCCCGCTTCGCCTCCTGGGCCAATAAGGACAGGAGGCAGATCAGGTTGGCCATGAGGAAAAGCCAAGGAAGCTGTGGAGGGGCTGAGTGCGGTGGGACCCTGCTGTGGAGGGGTGAGTGCGGGGGGATCGTGTTGTGGAGGGGTGAGTGTGGGTGGACCATGGAGCGGTGAGTGTGGACCTGGGGGGGTTTGTTTGCCCCCCAAAAAGTTTAGCACCAGCCACCACTGTCAACTGCTGTATATGTGTTAGCAGAGGAATGCTTGAAGCATAGCTCTTTTGATTCTAAATTAAGCCTCTGACTTTTTACAATTTTCTGATTAGAAGGGTCAGTGGTTAATGCTTGCGAATTAAGAAAGTAAAGAGCATTTTTTTTTATTTATGGATCTGAACACAGCTGCATTGTTTTCTATAGAGACATTCATACAAGTACTTGAACCTGCAATTTGTTCAGATCTGTAATACAAAATCCAAAAATCTCCATTTGAGGAAATGTGTATGCACATCTTAAAGCAGGACAGCAACTACTGTATATTGCTGCTTTTCTAAGAAAAAATCTTCCATCACATTCAGGGTCTGTGTTGGGGGCATTTGTTCACATCAGACAGGTTTTGCATTCCATATAAGTCTATTGGAATGCAAAACTTGCTAGAAGCAGGTCAAATGCAGGTCAGAAGGAGGCCAAATGAGTTGAGTGAATGATCTCAAAAGTGTCTTGAACTGATCTCAAACTGAAACATATATCAAAATAGAAAACTGTTGGCACTGAGATGTTCAATACTTATAAAAATGTTCTTTATTGCGTACTCATTAGGGACAAAAAGAATCCAATGCAGAAAAAGGACTGACGCGTTTCTGCCCTATATAATGTCAAGCTGATGCCATGAAGTCTGTCAGCTTTTACGGAGGCACACTGGTGTGCCTTACAGATGATCGGTTTTGCTTGCTTTAGGCCTCTGAGTAGCGCAAGAAAGTTGTGAGAGGATGTGACTGGGCTCTGCTTCTATCAAATAGTTTTCCCTACAGTGTTATGCAGAACACACTCTGAAGGATACGGCAAGCACCACACAGCACTCTGCATTTTATGAATGAAAATATTCAAGGTGCAAGTATTTCCCGCGGTGTCCTGCGGACAGCACTTAGCGATAAGTTCGCCTCTCCAAGTCAGCCTCTTAGGGCCCTTTCACACTGGTGTGCTTTAAAACCCACGATGCATTTTGAAAACATTTTAAATGCATTGCGTCAAAATTTAAATCTGAACTCCCTCTTTTGATATACTCTACATCAGGGATCCTCAAACTACGGCCCTCCAGCTGTTGCGAAACTACACATCCCATGAGGCATTGTAAAACTCTGACATTCACAGCTGCGTTACGTAAATTTTACAAAAGTTTTACGTAGCACCCAAAATTTCGTGTGGTCACACTTTCCCGGGATTCTCCGACTGAACCTCTCCGCTTGAATAGCGATTCACGACAGGCGTCCTGTGGCGCCCTTTATGAACGTGGAACTTATAAAAGTAAGTATTTTACGTCTCACGACACACCACGAACGGCATAGGAAGTCTCACACAAGACGTATTGTGACATCCCTTTTGATAAACTATCTTCGTCTCGGGTCAGTGTAGGAGAGTGTTGAAAGAACGCGATGAGTCTCCGGATTTCGTTCGTTTTGGCTAGTAGACATTCCGT
>BLSH010385270.1:1363288-1383625 GCA_018402905.1 Glandirana rugosa | reverse complement strand
GCAGACATGATACAAGAGATGGTCAGAGACTGCAGACATGATACAAGAGATGGTCAGAGACTGCAGACATAGTACAGGAGATGGTCAGAGACTGCAGACATGATACAGGAGATGGTCAGAGACTGCAGACATGATACAAGAGATGGTCAGAGACTGCAGACATGATACAAGAGATGGTCAGAGACTGCAGACATGATACAAGAGATGGTCAGAGATTGCAGACATGGTACAGGAGATGGTCAGAGACTGCAGACATGATACAAGAGATGGTCAGAGACTGCAGACATGATACAAGAGATGGTCAGATATTGCAGACATGGTACAGAAGATGGTCAGAGACTGCAGACATGATACAAGAGATGGTCAGAGACTGCAGACATGATACAAGAGATGGTCAGAGACTGCAGACATGATACAAGAGATGGTGAGAGACTGCAGACATGGTACAGGAGATGGTCAGAGACTGCAAACATGATAAAGCAGATGTCAGATACTGCAGAAATGATACCGCTGATGGTCAGAGACTGATCAGTGCCACCTAATTAGTGCCACCTCAGTGCCTACCAGTAATGCCTCATCAGTGCCACTTCATCAGTACCATCAGTGCCTACCAGTGCCACCTTGTCAGTGCCTACCAGTGCCACCTCATTAGTGCCTAACAGTGCTGTCTCATGGGTGCCACCTCATCAGTGCCTACCAGTGCCATCTCATCAGTGCCACCTCATTAGTGCCCATCATTGCCACCTCATCAGTGCATACCAGGGTCACCTCTTCAGTGCCAGTACATCAGTGTCTACCAGTGCCACCTCATCAGTGCATACCAGTGGCATCTTATCAGTGCCAGCACATCAGTTCAGTCTATCAGTGCCATCTCATCATTGCCAGCACATCAGTGCAGTCTATCAGTGCCATCTCATCATTGCCAGCACATCAGTGCCACCTCATCAGTGCAGTCTATCAGTGCCATCTCATCATTGCCAGCACATCAGTGCCACCTCATCAGTGCCAGCACATCAGTGCAGTCTATTAGTGCCACCTAATGAGTACCCATGTGTGAAAAATGTGAGATTGTGAGATCAGAACCTCATTGTGGCCATTACACTCTCCATTCATTTTTAAGGCAATCCCGCCCCTCCTGTGGACTACATCTTCCATAATTCTTTGCAGTACAGAAGGGAGGGAGGAACACTCTGCTCTGTTTCCCTCCCCTAACCTCTGTACTGCGGAGAGAGTGAAGGGAGGAGGGAGGAGGGGGCTGACATAGGAGAGGGGAGGGATGCTGAACAGCAGGCAGCTTCCCAGAGGGCAGTGGCTGTGAGATGAGAAGAGCCGCTCTATTCAGCTAATGAAATTCAGAGGAGGAGCGGCTTCAGCCTGTGTGCTGCTTGTAGCATCGCCGCTCCTTCTCTGAATTTCATTAGCTGAATAGAGCGGCTCTTCTCATCTCACAGCCACCGCCCTCCGGGAAGCTGCTCGGCAGGGATCAGCACTGCGAACATGGAGAGGAGAAAACTCTTACAGTTTGGCGCCCCGCAACCCGTGGCGCCTGGGTGCAGTGCACCCCAGGCACCCGCCCAGGATCGGCCCTGCACTTGGGGCTCCCACTGATTCTGCATTATGGTGAGTTGAATGATTTAATTTTATAATACAATGTAATAATAGAAATAATATGCTTCAATCATCCTTACACCATACCAATCATGGTGCCGGGGTGATTGAAGCGCTAACATCACGTGTATGGAGTATCTTTATCTGCTGATTTTTAAACTTTCTGGAATACACATATTGCTATTGTGGTGTAGGAACAGGGCCTGCTGTCCTGCCATCCCCCTTTCTTTCTTTCTTTCTCCCTCTATCCCTCATTCATCTCAGACTTGAACCACACCCATTTGAGCCACCCCCATTTAAGCCACACCCACTATTTAGTTTACACCATGCCCTTTCTTTGCCACATTTTTTCGAGCTCCAGCCCCTAGGCTTTTTTCCACCTAGCAACGCCCCTGGTGCTTTACCATTGGGCCAAGGCAACAAGCTGTCCAATGAGCTCAGTGCTTCTGACAAGAAGTCATCCTCTCAGTCTGCTGCAAATAGCCTGTGCCAGCTTGCCTTTTAACTGGCCGTGCTGTATGTAGCTTCTGACAGGCTGTGCAAGGAGCCCCGTATCTCCGGAAGCATAGATGATAGGAGCCCCAAATTTTGACCAGTGGTTGGGGAGGACTTCGGCTACATACCCCACATTTGGGGTCCCATGAGTGAACCTGGATTGTGATCTAATTATGGCTGGGACAATGGGTGGTCAGAAGGGGTGGCTTCCCTGAATGCAGAGTATATTGTAGGGATGGGGCGACGCAATTTGCTTCTACTATAAGGCTGACAGGAGTAGTGACAGCAGCATCACTACTTCTGTCAGCCCAGCAGTAGAAGCAGTGATGAGAGCAGGAGAGAGCCAGGAGGAGGTGCAGGCTGTGCTCTCTCTCCTCGTCCTCCTCAAAGGCTCGCACATAATGAAGGGGGGGGTGCAATCTGGCATCTTTGCCCTGGGCACTAGATGATCTTGTCCTGGCACTGGGTCTAAGGACCAGTAGTAATAGCAGCGGTGCTGCTGAAGGATAGCCAGGTGGGCTAGCATTTTCAGCGATCTAATGTTTTGCTGAAGCTTGAAAATCCCCTGCATGGGAGTCCTTGTGAACTTTATGTTGTATAGAACTTTAATTTAATTTAATAAAAGTGGGCTGCCAAACCCTTAAAAGAGGAGATTTTTTTTTTAAGAATCATACTTACCTAGGTGGATGCAGCATAGTTCTGATGCTGCATCTGTCCACCATTGTCTCTAAGACTGAGAACCAAGCGATCAAACGTGGCTGATCACTCAGTTCTCAGTGCTCCGTGAGCAGAGAGCTGGTGACTGTCAATCACTGCCTCTCTGCTCTGCCCCCCCAAACTCACTGGAGCGCTGGACTGAGGAGGGGGCAGGGCACTGCTGGCTCAGGCTCTTAGCCGCTCTCTGAGAGGCTGAGCCGGGTGCCAGTACAGGCATCTGGGTGGATCCCGACCATATGGCTGCGATCTTTCCCCAGCCTGGACCGGCTCTGTGATGTCAGTCGACAGCGCACTTCAGAGGTTTGCTTTTACTATCTGGTTTGGTGCCTGTTTTCTTTTATATAGCACTACTGTTGAGTACTAGCTATTAGTTTTAGTGATTTTCTGTGATATTGCATGATTGTACCTGGTCTGTCAGAGGGGCTGAGGTTCTTGAGAAGGTCGAGAAGAACAAAAGACCCATCCTATCCAGCGTTTTTTTCGGGGGGTAACGTTAAAAAAAAGTTAGGTAGGGAGGTGAGCAGGGGGTCTGCACAAGGAGAAATTAGACTCTCCCAGAAGAGGAGAGGGCTATGACGTGCAAGGAGGAAAGGGCTGTGCTAGGGTATTGACTCCTATTTTTTTTAGCAAGTTTAAAGGCATATTGCAAAGTGAATAAAAATTGTTTATAAAATGAAACATTTTTGCAAATAAGCATTTAAAATACTTCAATTTCCTTTCACTCAATTTGAACGGTCTGTAGACTCTGCTTCTGCCTCCTAACAGCCTGGACTATCTGCATATTGTGTGTTTGCCTCCTGCCCTTACCATCTGCCTGTTAAACTCTGCTATTGCGTAATGATTTGGTACCACATTTAGTTTGCCTATTAGCTGAGCTCACCACTCAGGCTTCTCCCAGCGTTGAACTCACCAGTGTAACAATCATGCCATCAGAGGCTCTGGTTATGACCTGAACCCCAGGGGTTGCATCTGGGTGAGAATTCCACACACCAAAACCCAATAAGACAACATCTAATATGAAAATAAGTCTCTAGAGGCCTAGAGATCTCTCTGGATGCTCTACAGTCTACATGCTCTTTTAGTGTCAGAATTGAGCAGGTACATGATCTCTCAATCAAAGCAAGTGGGCTACTTTCTATAAGCCCATCACATAAGGTTCTACTGAAGGATGAAGGGCAAAAGAACTGCCCTCATTACCAGTTCCTACACTTGCTTCATATTTATATTGCTGCGGTGAAACATTCCACAATGGTAAAAAACAAAAAGGGACAGGGATTTTCTTACTGAAAGTGGAGTTCCACTCATTTTTAAGTTTATTAAACGTCAGTAGCTACAAAAAGTAAAAAAGCTGCTGACTTTTAATAAACACACTGACCTGTCCCACGGTGAAGAGATGCGGCCACCCGAAGCCTTGCTCCTCTCCCTCTCCTCTCCGAGGCGCTGTCATTGCACGTGTGGGCACCCGGCTGTGACAGCTTGCAGCTTCACAGCCGGATGCGCACTGTGCATGCGCGAGTCGCGCTGCGCCTTCTCAGTGGCCAGGCAATCTTCTGGGATCTGTGACATGTCCCAGGAGATTGTAGGGAGGGAGAGAGAGAGAGAGGAGGAGTCGCCTAGGTGGCCGAGCAGAAGTTGGAGCTGGGTACCTATCAAAACTAGGTATCCGCTCCCCCCCACAAAAGAAAATGACATGCCAAATGTGGCATGTAAGGGAGTGAGGAGTGCTTAACCACTTACCAACCGGAAGGTTTTCTAGCTTTAGGACCAGAGCACTTTTTGTGATTCGGCGCTGCGTCTCTTTAACTGACAATTGCGCGGTCGTGCAACGTTGCACCCAAACAAAATTTGCGTCCTTTTTTTCCCACAAATAGAGCTTTCTTTTGGTGGTATTTGATTGCCTCTGCGTCATTTCTGTTCGCCGCTATAAACAAAAGAAGAGCGACCATTCTGCAAAAAAACCCAAATTTCTTACTTTTTGCTAAAATTCAAATCCAAAAAAAAAATATATAAAAACATTTTTTTTCACAGTTTTTTGCCGATTTATATAATTCTTCATATTTGTGATTTAAAAAATCGCAATCTGCGTTTATTGATTGGTTTGCGCAAAAGTGGCCGCATTTACGGATGATGAGAATTAATTTCTGGGGTTTTTATTTTTTTTTTATTTTTTACTGGTAATGGCGGCGATCTGCGATTTTTAGCGGTAATGCAATATTTCAGCGGACATGTCAGACATTTTTGACACTTTTTTGGGACCAATGACATTTATTCAGCGATCAGAAATTTAAATGTCCACTGATTACTGTATAAATGTCATTGGCAGTGAAGGGGTTAACCTGCAGGGGGAGAACTAGGGGTTAACTGTGTTCCCTGGGTGTGTTCTTACTGTGGGGGGGTTGGGCTACCATGGGCATGAGAGATCTTACTGATCCCAGTGACAGGGATCAGTAGATCTCTCATGCCCCTACTAACAGAGCGGGGAACCGCCGTGTTTACATCGGCGGTTCCCCGTTCTTTCCCTGTGGCCGCTCATCGCGGCTCGCCGGTGGACATCGGCTCCGCCCGAGCCGCGGGCACACTCCTCAGGAGTGCGGCGGGTGCGCGCGCGCGCCCCCTAGTGGCTGATTGCAGATCGCCGTCTATTTACGGCGATTCGCGCTCAGCATCCCGGCTGCCGCCGTGAAAACACGGCAGGCGGTCGGGAACTGGCTAAAGGGGAAGTACACTTTTGGGTGGAACTCCGCTTTAAGCTGGGTAATCACTAGTAGAATTTTGTTTGTCATTTTTTGTTGTAAGAACATTATAAGAATGTTAGTTCATTCTTCTAATCATTCGTGAGATCGAATCACCATTCATTTTTGACTATAGTGCCAAAAAAACTCAAAAAAGCAGGATGCTAAATTTTACTCAGAAGTATGGGTTCTTGGTTTGGTAAAGTTCATTCATTGCAAAATTGAATGTTAAAATCAAACAGTCTTGAACTGCTTGCAAATGACATTGGAGTGTTGTACACTTTCTCATTAGAAATTCTCCTAGTGTATGCCCAACTTTAGAGTGGCAAATGATTAGGAGCAAATGTTCTCATATCAAGCTTTATAAATGCAGTGGAGGTTTCTGAAACCTGTATTGACCATTGATCTAGATTTGTGGTTTGATCAGGTGAACGCATAGAGAAATGTGGTTGGTAAATGTACTTTGAAAACTCTTTGAATTATTGGCTAGCGAAATATCATTGGGCAGAAAAGCTGACATTTGCTCTTTTACAAATAGGCCACTTAATGTTTTCCAAGATAGTAAAACGTTATTTTGGGATTAAAATCTCCCATGGATTGATATTCTAAGGCAGTTGTATTTGCTGAGTGCCTATGAATTTAGCAGAATAAAAACACTCCGTATAAGCTATTAGGATGTCAGCATGCATTAGTGCATGCCATTACTGTATGTGAATGATTAAGACATATAGGGAATTACTGTAAGAAGCAAGAAGCTTCTGATCTCATATCAGCTTAAATGGTGACATCAGGAGGGATTTAGAAGTGTAAACAGTGCTGTAATTACCGCACATTATGTATAGAAGACTGGAAGGTACGGATTCTCTTACATGTGTGCTGCATCAGATTTTATATATCAATATGTTTTTATAAAATGTTTGTTAGTATCCAGCTGAACTCTACAATGGCCACATAGTCTAAGGTTGAATTCACATTTTTCTTTCTTATAATGACTACAGTTTTGAATGTCTTTTCATTGCTATAAAGGGTATTTTTCCATATTTTGGCATAAAAAAAAAAAAAAAGAAGTCTGTTGCTTATATAGCATGTTGAGCTATAAACGGTAAAGTACATTACACATACATATTACCAAATTACTGTCCCTTTCTATGGGCCCATAAAACACACATCAATACAGTAAAATGTATGCAGTCTGTGTTTTCTGGGACATGTAACACTGTAGTATAGTATATCTGTTAAAGGCCAGTTAACTTCTCTGGTGTTCTTGTTTTTTCTGTAGTGACTTACTGTCTTTTGACTCAGGGACTGCTTAGGCCCCATGCACATGGGGTTAAAGTAGTACCCATGTTTAGGGTTCCATGCGTCCAAGGACAAATTTCTAGAACACAGAAGACATGCATTGAAAACATTTTTTTCCTGAACAGAAAAGACCTGCAATCTAGGCATTTGTTCCTGAACACATAGGACCCACTTAGAGTAGACCTGCATTCTAGAGTTTCACCCCTGATTCCAGAAGAAGAAAAAACGAGACTTTACAATCACTTTAAGAACCTCTTTGAAACAATAATTTTGAATTCAACCAAATGTGTCTCCTGGAGAAGTACCATGTGGGGCTTAACTCTTAATTTGGTAAGGACTAGGGATCTTTTTTATTTTGGAGTTGAGCCCCTGAACCCCGAGACTTTTTTTCCCATCCTTAATTCCACCAGAGGTTCTTCCCCTAGTGTGTAGTTTGCATGCATATTTTTGCCCCCCAAGTGCATTACATTCTATTTTCCTACAGCCTCATCTGCCATACAAAGTAACTGCTCACCCCTCTATTTTAACTAGGTCATCTTAAAAAGTTGCTATATCTTGTTGGGAAGTTATTGCCCTACTTAACTCTGCATAATAAGAAAATACTGAGATTGAACTATTTATTGCAACCTCTATATCGTTTAAGAACAAGCTAAACAGAATTGGTCCCAGGACATAGCCCTGGGGTACCCCACTCAACACTACAGACCAATCAGAAAATGTGCCACTAATCACCACCCTCTGGGCACGCTCCTGCAACAAATTTCCTATCCAGGTACATACCATGTCATCAATGCCAAAAGACTTTAAAGCGAAACTTCACCCTAAAAGGGAAGTTCCACTTTTTGTTCTCCCTCCCCCACCTCTAACACTTTTGGACATTTTTTTTGGGGGGGGGGGCGGGGGGAGGTAGCGAGTACCTAGTTTTGGTGGGTACTTGCTCCCACTTCTGATGGGGTCATCTAGGCAATTCCACCTGAAGTTGACCGCAACTCCTCCCTGTCCGCAACCTCCTGGGACACATCACACAGCCAGCTTCTCACACTAAACATGTCAGTGCTGGGGACTCGAAGACCATCTAAATACTGTCTGGGGTAAGGACGGTGCTGGATCCTTGGACAGGTAATTGCCCTCTTATTAAAAGTCAGCAGCTACAGTATTTTTTTCAACCAGGCTTAAGATCCCCTTTAATTTGTAGATTAACTGTTTGTGTTTTCTGTATCAAATTCCTTAGCGAAATCTAGATGTCCACGGGCCTTCCCCTCCCTTCTTCAATGGAGGAGGTCAAAATGATTTCAGTGCAGCAACTAGTATCCAATCAGTAAAGGCATGTCAGAATGGTGTAATAGGACATAGTAATCTCTGCTCAGTACTAGAGGATGCGTCAAGAAGTATTGCAATGAACAGGTAAAGGTGGTGTGGGTCCGAGATCTGGTGGTGGGTAGTCATTACAAAGACTTACATAGTAGCAAGCAAAATGACAAATGGGAGATCCACTAATGATCAGTAGCATTCCCAGCTCTATCACGTCCTCTTGAGTCTAATGAATGAACCATTTCTTTTTCGAGAAATAAATTAGTATTTCTTTTGCCATGACATGTAGCTTAGCCTGATAAAGTGTGCTTTGGGGTATGTATTGGTGTCTCAAAGTCTTTTCTTAATTTTGGCAAAAGCAGTCTGCTATTTCAGAAAAATCAGGGTATGTTGTGATGTTAACATAGTAATTCAAATCTTTCAGAGTTTTGGCTTTCATCAGGATAGTGATTTTATCTCTGAAATACAAGATGCAAGCTATAGCTCAGGGAGATGCATTTGAAAGTGGGTTTTCTCATCAAAATTCTGTCCTCTCTAAAGCAAAATTAGTGGCAAATTATTATTTTTTTTTATTTAGTATTATTATTATACAGGATTTATATAACGCCAACAGTTTACGCAGCGCTTCACAACTTGAGGGTAGACAGTACAAATACAATACACTTTAATACAGTAGGAATCAGAGGCCCCTGCTCATTAGAGCTTCCAATCTAAGAGGGAATGATTGTTATCCCATAGTGTGCTTTCACCACAAATATGTTGTTGTCCCTGAAACGGTCTTCTACATCAAACAGCTTACATTATTTGAGCAAACGGTTACATTTTGCTATGTTGTTCTGACATCAGCAGTGATAGGATTAACCATGTCCTCTATGCCACTAATTCTTTATTCAGTGCTGTCTAATAGCATGCATTTCCTGTTAAAGCAGTGAAAAGCCTATTCAGACAGACTCATTTGTTGAGTCAGAGGGGACAGACAGGCTTGTATGACATCCATTATCTGTAAAAGCAAATCTTTAGTTTGCTCAGGTTTAGCTTTACCTGTAGCCATTTCCCATTGAGGCTACAATAGGGGATGCTCCCTTTGTGAGATATAGTGGCGCCATGTTGCAGCAGACCTAGGAGACAGTGCCGTCTTGCAGCTGTCAGGCGCACTGGACCAGTTCAGACATGGTTGTGCTTTATTTTCACCATACCAGATGTATTAGAGTGGTGCGGTGAGTTTGTAGAGGACAGCAGTAGCTTGGTTGGAGCACGATATTTGGAGGATTGTGAACAGGGTGCGTAAGGGCTGCAGAGCACACTCAAAATGCTACTTCCACACCAGAAGCAACACGCTTTCAGTTGGTACAGTCTTTAGATAGACTCTCTCTGTCTTACCCTGCTGTACAGATATTTTCACTGTCCACTGCTTATAGAGGGCTTAGCAAAGTCATTGTATTCTTACTTTTCAAAAAGACTGGAAAAGCATTCTTTGTATTACACTTATCAAAAGCAACACAAAGTAAGCTGTCTGTGGATTCTGCCAAGTCACCAAGTGGCCATACTGTCTGCACATACTGGACCTTGGAAATACTGTATGTCATTGCATTGAAGCCTAAGGACGTGTCAGGGCTGGGCTCTCAGCCATGCCTTCTCAGTGCTCCACCTGAGGCTCATTACAGGAAGGACATATAAACCCTGTCTACCATGTGCTGGGTGCCTTGGCGTTTGCTCACCTTGTGCCTCTGTAACCTGCATCCTGTAACCTCCATCCTGTAACCTGCATCCTGAAACCTGCATCCTGAAAGCTGCATCCTAAAACCTGCATCCTAAAACCTGCATCCTAAAACCTGAAGCCTGTACCCCTGAATCCTGTCTTGCTCTGCTCCCGGTTCCCTCTGACTGATCTTCCGTGTATGACCCTGGACTGGCTTAAAGTTTACGGTTTGGACAATTCCTTTTCACGGTTATGTTGTTTCACTAGCCCTGTGCCTTTTGGTTGGCTATACCATTTGCTGTTTGGTTGTGCGTTTTAGTTCACTACACCAGCTGATCTGTTCCAGCCTGCTGATCCTGTGCCTGATGACCCGATGCCCACTGATCCAGGTGGAGACTCATGAGCCTCTGGTTGCTGGGAGACACCCGCTGGTGGCCACTGGAAGTGCAGCCCATGGACGCAGGAGTCTTCAGCACCACCAGCTGGAGGGACTATTCCTGACGGTACCCCCCCTCTAAGGAGCGGCCTCAGGACGTTCCAAAATGTCCTTTGCCATATGAGTCCACCGAAGGAGTTCCTTGAGAACCGAAGAAGCCCTGGGTCTCCAGCAAGATGCCCCACTGCCAAGATCCATAGGAGGGTAATGTGTCCCCCCACCTGGATCATGCATCTGAGTGTCCCACTGCCGGTTTCAGACGACTGGCTGGATGTCCTGCTGGCCGGATTCCCTGGGATGTAACACATTTGCAGCTTCGAGTCCCTCAACACAGTAGATACCCCAATGCTGGGGTCACGCGGGTTACCTTCACATTTAGCCCTGGAGTCATGTGACAGTACTGGAATACAGACATTGCTGTGTCCTGTCCTGTCATGACTGAATAGCTTGCCTGATCTCCAGGACTTGCACTGCACATCAAAAACCCAATAGGCCTCTCCGAGGCACCGGTTACCCATCCTGGGTAAGTCGCTCCCAGACCATAGCAAGGCACAGATCGCACTCCACCACTCCCCAGGAGCCCACCACGACCAGGGCCATGAAGGCAAATGCAGCCATCAGTCATCAATGTTCTGTCTAGACCACCAGGCTCGGGCGCCATAGGAACAACACCGAGGCAACCATCAACCGAATCTTAGGCCAAGCAGACAACCCATATAAGGCACATGAGGGTTCAGAGCTCTCCGACCCATTGACAGGTGGACACCCAGCCTTTACACAACTGTTCAATTGACCAGGCTGGGCAGCAGGCAGAGGCACATCAGACTGGACAGTGGGCTCCAGATCATTAGACTGGACAGCGGGCACTGTATCGTCAGACTGGACAGCGGGCACTGGATCGTCAGACTGGACATCGGTCACTGGATCGTCAGACTGGACAGCGGGCACTGGTATGTCAGACTGGACAGTAGATACCTCAATGCTGGGGTCACGTGGGTTACCTTCAAATTTAGCCCTGGGGTCATGTGACAGTACTGGAATACAGACATTGCTGTGTCCTGTCATGACTGAATAGCTTGCCTGATCTCCATGACTTGCACTGCACATCAAAAACCCATTAGGCCTCTCCGAGGCACCGATTACCCATCCTGGGTCCCCAAGTAAACCCGGAGCTGTGGGAGTCGCTCCCAGACCATGGCAAGGCACAGATCGCACTCTACCACTCCCCAGGAGCCCACCACGACCAGGGCCATGAAGGCAAATGCAGCCATCAGTCATCAATATTCTGTCTAGACCACCAGGCTCGGGTGCCATAGGATCAACACACTGCCAGAGGGACTCTACTGAGGCAACCGTCAACAGAATCTTAGGCCAACCAATATAAGGCACATGAGGGTTTAGAGCTCTCCGACCCATTGACAGATGGACACCCAGCCTTTACACAACCGTTCAATTGACCAGGCCGGACAGTGGGCAGAGGCACATCAGACTGGACAGCGGGCTCCAGATCATTAGACTGGACAGTGGGCACTGTATTGTCAGACTGGACAGCGGGCACTGGATCTTCAGACTGCACATCAGGCATTGGATTGTCAGACTGGACAGCAGGCACTGGAGCATCAGACTGGATGGCGGGCACTGGATCATCAGGCACAGGATCAGCAGGCACCGGGTTGTCAGGCATGGGATCAGCAGGCACAGGATCAGTGGGCACCAGGTCATCAGGCACAGGATCAGTGGGCACCGGGTCATCGGGCACAGGATCAGCGGGCAACGGGTCATCAGGCACAGGATCAGCGGGCACCGGTTCATCAAGCACAGGATCAGCGGGTACCCGGTCATCAGGCACAAGATCAGTGGGCACCAGGTCATCAGGCACAGGATCAGCAGGCACCGGGTCATCAGGCACAGGATCAGCAGGCACCGGGTCATCAGGCACAGGATAAGCGGGCATGTCAGGCATGGGATCAGTGGGCACAGGATCAGCAGGCACCGGGTCATCAGGCACAGGGTCAGCAGGCACCGAGCCATCAGGCACAGGATCAGCGGGCACCGAGTCATCAGGCACAGGATCAGCGGGCACCGGGTCATCAGGCAGAGAATCATCGGGCACCAGGTCATCAGGCACAGGATCATCGGGCACCGGGTCATCAGGCACAGAATCAGTGGGCACTGGGTCATCAGGCACAGGATCTGTGGGCACCGAGTCATCAGGCACAGGATCAGCAGGTACCGGGTCATCAGGCACTGGATCAGTGGGCATCGGGTCATCAGGCACAGGATCAGCAGGCTGGAACAGATCGGCTGGTGTAGGAGCAGACTGGAACATATTGGCTGGTGTAGGAGCAGACTGGAACAGATCGGCTGGTGTAGGAGCAGACTGGAACAGATCAGCTGGCATAGGAGCAGCCTGAAACAGATCGGCTGGCATAGGAGCAGACTGGAACAGATAAGCTAGCGTAGGAGCATACCGGCTGGCGTCGGAGCAGACTGGAACAGATCGGCTGGTGTAGGAGCACCAGGTCATCAGGCACAGGATCAGCAGGCACTGGGTCATCAGGTACAGGATCAGCGGGCACCGGGTCTTCAGGCACATGATCAGTGGGCACCAGGTCATCAGGCACAGGATCAGCGGGCACGTCAGGCATGGGATCAGCGGGCACAGGATCAGCGGGCACTGGGTCATCAGGCACAGGGTCAGTAGGCACAGGATCAGCGGGCACCAGGTCATCAGGCACAGGATCATCGGGCACCGGGTCATCAGGCACAGGATCAGCGGGCACCGAGTCATCAGGCACAGGATCAGCGGGCACCGGCTCGTCAGGCACTGGATCAGTGGGCATCGGGTCATCAGGCACAGGATCAGCTGGCACTGGGTCATCAGGCACAGGATCAGCAGGCACCGGGTCATCAGGCACAGTATCAGCAGGCACCGGGTCATCAGGCACAGGATCAGCGGGCACCGGGTCATCAGGCATAGAATCATCGGGCACCGGGTCATCAGGCACAGGATCAGCGGGCACTGAGTCATCAGGCACAGGATCAGCGGGCACTGGGTCATCAGGCACTGGATCAGTGGGCATCAGGTGATCAGGCACAGGATCAGCAGGCACCGGGTCATCAGGCACAGGATCAGCGGGCACTGGGTCATCAGGCACAGGATCAGTGGGCACTGGGTCATCGGGCACAGAATCATCGGGCACGGGTAATCAGGTACAAAATCAGTGGGCACCGGGTCATCAGGCACAGAATCAGTGGGCACCGAGTCATCAGGCACAGGATCAGCGGGCACCGAGTCATCAGGCACAGGATTAGCGGGCACCGGGTCGTTAGGCACCGGATCAGTGGGCATTGCGTCATCAGGCACAGGATCAGCAGGCTGGAACAGATCGGCTGGTGTAGGAGCAGACTGGAACAGATTGGCTGGTGTAGGAGCAGACTGGAACAGATCAGCTGGTGTAGGAGCAGACTGGAACAGATCAGCTGGCATAGGAGCAGCCTGGAACAGATCTGCTGGCATAGGAGCAGACTGGAACAGATCGGCTGGCGTAGGAGCAGACCGGCTGGCGTCGGAGCAGACTGGAACAGATCAGCTGGCATAGAAGCAGCCTGGAACAGATCTGCTGGCATAGGAGCAGACTGGAACAGATCGGCTGGCGTAGGAGCAGACCGGCTGGCGTCGGAGCAGACTGGAACAGATCGGCTGGCGTAGGAGCAGATTGGAAGAGATTGGCTTGCGTAGGAGCAGACTGGAACAGATCGGTTAGTGTAGGAGCAGACTGGAACAGATTGGCTAATGTTAAAGCAGACTGGAACAGATCGGCTGATGTGGAAGCGGACTGGAATAGATCGGCTGGTGTGGAAGCAGACTGGAACAGATCGGCTGGTGTGGAAGCAGACTGGAACAGATTGGCTGGTGTAGGAGCAGACTGGAACAGATCAGCTAGTGCAGAAGTAGACTGGAACAGATCGGCTGGTGTGGAAGCAGACTGGAACAGATCGACTGTTGTGGAGGCAGATTGGAACAGATTGGCTGGTCTAGAGACAGACTTGAGCAGGTTGGCTGGTGTGAAGGCAGACTGGGATGGATCGGCTGGTGTAGAGGCAGCACTGGATATTGGCTAAATTGTGCGGGTTGGAAAAAACTTCAGTTTCTTTTTAGGTTTAACCACTGAAGTTCTGTACGTGGCTGCAGGGCTGTAAGTAGGGGGTGCAGCTGATGGAAGAGTATGGCTCGAGTATGGTAAAAAAGAGGGAGCGGTCGCTAAGGGGGATCTTTGTGGACTTGTTGTAAGCAGCGGAGAAGAGGTAGGTGGGTTAAAGGCAGGGTAGGTGCAGCAAGTGGAAGCAGGGTATTGATATTTGGTTGGTAGCAGAGTATATTGGGCTGTGACTGTGGTTGCTGCAGGTGAAGGAGAGAGAGACCTCTGAACAAACTGGTGGCTAATGGATGGATGCATGTCAACAGATACTGAGGAAGACAGATCCGACCAAGCTTGGAGTAAAGGCTGAACAAATGTCAATTTACACTCTCCTCGTCTAACTAAAGAGTGTACTGCATTGATACAATCTAACAGATACTTTTTTGAAAACGCAGAGTAATGTTCCAAAAAATAACTTTTATCGTCTTCTAAGAGCCAGTCTAGCGACACCTTCTGCCAGACATCAAAGGGCGGTTTATAATCATCACCGCCAATAGGAGTACTTGACAAAGCAAACTCTGCACACACCTGAATCAAAGGCTGAACCTCTCCAAATGTCATACTGCCCTGATCAACTAGGGAATGAGCAAGACGTATACATTCTAATAGCTGGTCGCTGGTTCATTCCTTTAATATTTGGTGGCAATAGTCATGATCCTCTGTCGGCAGCAGAGAAAAATAAATAACCTCTTCCAAATGCATGTTATCACAACCAGCAAACCAAGATTGCTTTTCTGTGCAGCCATTTCTGGTCAGGACTGGCCTTGGCGTTATGTCAGCAACTGGTGTGACCAGAAATGTGTGGACTGCACAGAAAATACCAAACCCAAACGTAAATGGAATAAGATGATTTATTACAAGATAAGTGACAGTGAACTAAAACGCACAACCAAGCAGCAAATGGTATAGCCAACCAAAAGGCACAGGGCTAGTGAAACAACATAACCATGAACAGGAATTGTCCAAACCGTAAACTTTAAGCCAGGCCAGGGTCATACACGGAAGATCAGTCAGAGGGAACCGAGAGCAGGGCAAGACAGGATTCAGGGGTACAGGCTTCAGGTTTTAGGATGCAGGTTTCAGGATGCACAGGGTGAGCAAACGCCAAGGCACCCAGCACATGGCAGACAGGGTTTATATATCCTTCCTGTAATGAGCCTCAGGTGGAGATTCATGAGCCTCTGGTTGCTGGGAGACACCCGCTGGTGGCCACTGGAAGTGCAGCCCATAGATCCAGGAATCATCAGCGCCACCAGCTGGAGGGATATTGCTGACAGTTCCTGACAGTAGGCCATGAATTCAGAAGATGCAGGCAATCCACCTAGTGGTAATATTTTTTCCAGATTGAATGAGCTGGACCCCCTATTGGATTAATATTCCATAATGTTACAAATGTTCCTGATTCACACTGCTCACCTGGATCCTCCCATGGTGGCTATTCTGGTACAACCTGTGTTACAGGCTGTCCCTGCTGCTGCTCCTTTCTCAGTGCAGGCATCCACCTCGAATAATACCTATTATAGTGGTATGTCTGGTTCCGCTCCGCACCCTCAGTGTTTTGGGGGTGATCCAATTCAATGCAGAGGGTTTCTCAACCAGGTTGGAATATACTTTGAGATGCTGCCCCAGGTGTTCCCCATGGACAGAAGCAAAGTAGGCTTCATTATTTCTTTGCTTTCTGATAGAGCCTGGGCAAAACCCTCTATGGGAAATACAAAAACCCATTGTCCTGAGTTACCCTGAGTTTGTGGCTTCCTTTAAAAGGGTATTTTATGTTCCCGCACGCTCCACTTCTGCTGCCAAGAGCCTCATGTCCATCAAACAAAGTACAAGAAATGTTGCCGAATACGCCATTAAATTCCATACTCTGGCAGCAGAGGTCGTTTGGAACAATGGGGCCCTCATTGCTACTTTTTCTCATGGTCTCTTGGACAACATCAAAGATGATATAGCAGTCCGAGACATGCCTATGGATCTGGAGAAGTTGATCACGTTTGCCATTCTCATTGACTCCAGACTCCGAGAGAGACCTTCCTTTAAGGAGTGCTTGTGGAAGCCTCCTGTACATTTGGCTCTGAGTTTTGCAGCCTCACCCTTGCCTCCCTCACCTCCCATGCATCCTGGTACCTAGTCCACGAGTGAAGTAGAACCCATGCAGCTTCACATATCTCTCTGCGAATGAGAGGGCCTTTAGGAGGAGGGAGAGATTTTGCCTTTATTGTGGCCAGGCAGGTCACTTTTTGAAGTTTTCTCCTACCCATCCAGGAAAAGTCCACACCTTGAGGTCCTGTAGAGGACAGACCTTAGGTGGCGTTGTTATGTCACCAGTTATCCTGAAGGATAAGCCTTTAGTTCTGGTTACCCTTTCTTAGTCTGAGTCATCCATCGAGGCACAGGCTCTAGTCAACTCTGGGGCTGCAGGCCTGTTCATAGATAGTGCCTTTGTGTCTAAGCACTCGCTTCCGCTGCCGCTTTGTGCCACTCCACTTGCCATTAAAGCTATTGGTGGGAGAATTCTACAGCCTGCCCATGGGACTCATGAGAATGCTCTGTTGAGCATAGCCATAGGGGCTCTTCACCATGGGATAATCCAATTCCAAGTAATTTCTTCACCTCATTACCTGGTGGTTATTGGTTATCCTTGGTTACGGGGGCAATACCCCTCTTTTGATTGGCTTTATGCTGAGGTTCTTTCCTAGTCCCCACAATGCAGTAAAACATGTTTTCAGAAAGTGGCTAAGGTCTTGGCACCTATTCACTCTCCTCTCTGCCAGAGGAGTACCACAAATTTAGCGATATCTTTGACAAAGGTCAAGCCGGTAATTTGCCTCCACACCGCACGTATGATTGCACAATTGACCTTCAACCTGGTGCCATGCCCCCTTATGACCGGGTTTACCCTTTGTCTGTCTCGGAGGATAAAGCCATGGAGGAGTATGCTGCCGATGCACTTTCTAGAGAGTTCATCCGCAAATCCTCGTCTCCTGTTGGTGTTGGCTTCTTTTTTGTAAAAAAGAAGAGTAGTGAACTGAGACCTTGTAATCAATTATGGGGGTCTCAATCGCTTCACAGTTAAGAATGCTTATCCAATTCCGTTGATTACGGAATTATTTGACTGCCTCAAGGGAGCAACGGTTTTCATGAAGCTCGATCTGAGAGGGGCATACAATCTCCTGAGGATCAAAGAGGGCGACAAATGAAAAAACTGAATTTTTTTTTTTAGTCACAAAAAAAAAAATTTTTATTGAATAAAAATAGAAATCAGTACAAATATAATGTATCAGTATACAGGCAGCAGGGGAAATAAATCACCAGGGGAAATAAATCACGACATAAAAGAAAAGAGGGATCAGCACATGAGTTAGCGTCCCCAGCCTGCATATTTAGGAACATAAAGGAACAAGGAACAGAGTACCGTATATAGAGTCATACATCCTGCTCTTAAGCAACGAAATAAAGAAATAAAAAAATGAAATAAAAAGAAAACAAATTTAACCATAACCAGCTGGAGATGAGCGTCCACCGCCCCCAAACACTAAAAGGCAGAATGAACTAAGAACCGGGACCTCTGTAGTCCAATGTGGGACTGCTATGCGTCATTCATATCTCATTTCCTCAATACTGACACTAAGAAGATGAACTGCCCCCTAGCCCATCAGAAGCCTGTCCAGGACCAGGCTCGGGGGTGCTACATCCGGGGTGTTCAACCAGCACTGCCAGATGTCCATAAACTTGTTTGGGGAGTTTCTATGTTGGTAGGTATATTTTTCCCTAACTAGAATATGATTAACTGCCTGAATCCACTGTGCAGTTGACGGGGGTCGCACCGACAGCCACAACCGGGCAATCAGTTTTCTGGCTAAGTATAGAAGTCTGGTGAGCGCTATGTATATCGGAGGAGAATATTGTTCTTCATTTAGGCTGCCCAGCAAGCACGTCAGCAGATCCATAACTATTTGAACATTGTATATCCTATTAATTGTTGCTATGACTCCGCTCCAGTACCTCACCAATTTGGGACATTTCCAAAGCATGTGTATGAAGTCTCCCGGCTGGGCCTGACATTTAGGGCAGATAGGTGAGTCCCTTCTACCCCATTTATATAACTGCACCGGCGTGCGGTATACCCTATGCAGAATAAACAAGTGAGATAATTTTTGCGCTGCCGACACTGAAACCAGGGGTCCCACTTCCAGAATCTGATCCCATTGATCCCTCTCAATAGGGCCTGCATCAACCTCCCATTTTTCTCGGCAAGGCAAAAGGTCGGGAGCCTGAATATAAGACAAAAGATGTGCATAAATTCGAGAAATACTGCCCTTCTTCTCCCTTTCATTATAGATAGATTCTAGAAACGATGAGTCCTCCAATCGCAGAGTGGACTGTCTGCCCTGACACTGAATGGCATGACGTAGCCTTAGATATTGGTAGTAGTGTTCCTTCATTTGTGGGAATTCCAACACCAACCGATGAAACGGTTTCACAGTGGCGTTGTGAATCACTTGTGATAGGTAGCCTATTCCCACCCTATCCCAGACCTGGTGCTTATCTAATTTGGCTAACTCCCGTAAGAATCGGTTCCGCCATATAGGCGTCTTAGCCAGGAACCCAGTCAATCCCAAGCTGCGCTTGACACTTTTCCACAGTTTCATTAGCATCTGAATCGTGGGACAGTAAAATGGGATCGAGGGAAAGCCCATCTCCATATGGGATAGAGCCGAGTACCCAGCACTGGAGGGAATAAGTAGTTCTCTGGACAAGTCGGGTACCGTGTCTAAATCCCACCCCGCAAAATGTTGTAGCTGGGCCGCAAAATAGTATGTCTGTGGGTGAGGGACGGCCATCCCCCCCTGATCCTTAGGAAGCTGTAAGGTAGCAAGCTTTATGCGAGCCACCCCGTTTTTCCAAATGAGGGCTCTGAATTGCGAATCCAGCCTCTGGAACCAGTACGTGGGTATCCAAACCGGGGCATTATGCAGGATGTATAATAACTGCGGGGCCCATATCATTTTAACTAAGTTAATGCGCCCGGTCACTGACAGTGGTAATTTACACCAGGTGGCACACTTAAGTTTAAATTTGTGAAGAAGTGGTTTCAGATTCAGGGAAACATACTCTCGTGGATCTCCCGACACCATTATACCCAGGTATTTAAAGGACGTGACCACTTGAATATGGTCCATGTCCTCTGGCAAAGCGGTAGGTAAGGGGTCTAATGGAAGGAGAACCGACTTATGCCAATTAATGGCAAAGCCAGAAAGCTGTCCGAACCATTCTATGAGTCGCATTACCTCCCTCAACGACCCTGCCGTATCACCCAGGTACAGCAGGGTGTCGTCCGCGTACAGCGAAATTTTTTCCTCCCTCTGTCCTCTTCGGAAACCCACTATGGATGGGGAGGATCTGATCACAGCGGCCAGTGGCTCCAGTGCAAGAGCAAACAGCAGGGGTGACAATGGGCACCCCTGCCTAGTGCCCCTATGCAAAGGAAAGGATTCCGACAAAGTATCATTAACCCGAGATGACGGAACTTGTAAGCATCCGAAAAAAATTTATAAGTCTATGGACAACTGTTAGGGCCTTTGTCTCGATAAAAGAGGGAGCTACGACGGTTTCGAAAACTGTCGCAGCTCACCTCAATAGAGACCAGCCACGAGGCTTCCAAACCGGAGCCTCTATCCAAGTAGAGGACCTAAGTCGAGGATATACGTCGTGGGTCCCGTTCTCAAGCCCAATTACTATGAAACAGCCTTAGGAAAGGAAACGTATCCCCGTGATCCGTCCCCACGGGTAACAGTGGGGACGACAAACGAGAACGTGACCTCGGTGACCGGCGAC
>BLSH010385270.1:1309663-1321728 GCA_018402905.1 Glandirana rugosa | reverse complement strand
GGAAAACAGTACACCTCTCTGAACAGTGTCTGGGAGGCTGTGGTTGCTGCTGCACGCAATGTTGATGGTGAACAGATCAAAACACTGACAGAATCCATGGATGGCAGGCTTTTGAGTGTCCTTGCAAAGAAAGGTGGCTATATTGGTCACTGATTTGTTTTTGTTTTGTTTTTGAATGTCAGAAATGTATATTTGTGAATTTTGAGATGTTATATTGGTTTCACTGCTGAAAATAAATAATTGAAATGGGTATATATTTGTTTTTTGTTAAGTTGCCTAATAATTATGCACAGTAATAGTCACCTGCACACACAGATATCCTCCTAAAATAGCTACAACTAAAAACAAACTAAAAACTACTTCCAAAAATATTCAGCTTTGATATTAATGAGTTTTTGGAATCATTGAGAACATGGTTGTTGTTCAATAATAAAATGATTCCTCAAAAATACAACTTGTCTAATAATTCTGCACTCCCTGTATAGTAGCGTGCAAAAGTTTTAGGCAGGCGTGAAAAAATGTGATAACTTAAGAATACTTTCAGAAATAGAAGTGTTAATAGTTTATTTTTATCAATCTACAAAATGGAAAGTAAATGAATAGAAGAGAAATCCAAATCAAATCAATATTTGGTGTGACCACCCTTTGCTTTCAAAACAGCATCAATTCTTCTAGGTACATTTGTACACAGGTTTTGAAGCAATTCGGCAGGTAAGTTTTTCCAAACATCTTGGAGAACTAACCTTAGATTTTCTGTGGATGTAGGCTGCCTCAAATCCTTCTGTCTCTTCATGTAATCCCAGATAGACTTCATGATGTTGGGATCAGAGTTATGAGAGGGCCAAACCATCACTTCCAGGACTCATTCTTCTTTATGCTAAAGATAGCTTTTTTAATGTCATTCGCTGTATAATTGGGGTCATTGTCCTGCTGCAAAGTAAATCTGGGGCAATCATATGCCTCCCTGGTGGTATGGCATGATGGATAAGTACCTGCCTGTATTTCTTAGCATTGAGGACACCATTGATCCTGACCAAAACTCCAACTCCATTTGCAGAAATGCAGCCCCAAACTTGCAAGGAATCTCCACCATGCTTCACCTGTACACACTCATTATAGTACGACTCTCTAGCCCTTCAAGCAACAAACTGTCTCCTGCTACAGAAAAATATTTCATATTTTGACTCATTAGTGCTGAGCACCTGCTGCCATTTTTCTGCACCCCAGTTCCTATGTTTTCATTTGAGTTGCTTAGCCTTGTTTCTGCATCAGAGTTATGGCTTTTTGGCCTAAATTCCTCCATGAAGACTACTTCCGGCCAGACTTCTCTGGTCAGTAGATGGGTGTATCTGGATCTCACTGGTTTCTGCCAGTTCTGTGCTAATGGCACTGCTGGACATCTTCCAAAGCCAAAGGGAAGTAAGCATGATGTCTCTTTCATCTGCTGCATTAGGTTTTCTTGGCCGACCACTGCGTCTATGGTCCTCAACTTTGCCCATTTTTATGTGCTTCTTCAAAAAAGCCCAGTCTGCTTTGAAATCTTTGCTTGGGAAAGACCTTGCTGATGCTGTACCTTGGGTCTTGTTGCTGTGCCCAGTCTTGCCATGGTGTATGACTTGTGACATGACACTGTCTTCCACAACCTTACCTTGGTAGAGTTTGGCAATTGCTCACCCAGTTTTAAGCCTCCTATACAGCCGTTTCTGTTTCAGTTACTGACTGTGTTTCAACCTACATATGAAATTGATGTTCATTAGCACCTGCTTGGTGTAATTGTTTAATCATATACCTGACCCTAATCCTACAAAATCCCTGGCTTTGTGCAAGTGTACAAAGTGTGCGAGTGTTAGAATTGATGCTGGTTTGAAGCCAGTCACACCAAATATTGATTTGATTTAGATTTTTCTTCTGTTCCCTCACTTTGCATTTTGTAAATTGATAAAAATTAACAATTAACTTTTGCACTCCATTGTATGAATCTGTTAATAACCCACAAAAGCTTTTTTTTTTTTTAAATAAAAGCTCAGGTCCAGAGAAAATGCTTTTAAATAAAATAGTCCCCCAGCTCAAAGTCCCTTGAAGTAATTTAATTTTGCCTCAAGATTGACGTTTTCAAAGTTGAATAATACCCAGCACCATTTAACCAAGAAATTCCTGGACAGCCGCACTTCCAAAAACACACCGCTTTATTGAAGAGTTTTAAAAGCAGATCAATGTATCACATGAAGACACGAACAGGACCCCTGATGGGGCATGACAGCTAGTCATGCCCCATCAGGGGTCCTGTTCGTTTCTTCATGTGATACATTGATCTGCTTTTAAAACTCTTCAATAAAGCGGTGTGTTTTTGGAAGTGCGGCTGTCCACGAATTTCTTCATCCTACATTGCAAGCACAGCTAAGCCAGCACCCAACCTGAGTAGCAGCTGGTGATTACTGGTGATTAACAGGCAAGGCTTGGAGCAGTTTTCCTTTCTCTCTGTTTACCATTTAACCAAGATTGAGGACATTGTCTAAATGCAGGGTCTCATGGACATGTGACATATTACATTCTCAGCCTCACTCACCTTTAGATACTAACAATGGTAGTGACCACCACATATTTTAAAGGAAACAAACACTTTTGTCAAAATCTGTTGTAATTCAGACCCTTAAGAAATGTTTGTGAAACTTGCTGCCATGCCCAGACATGAATGTAACAGTTTCAAAAGGAAAACAATTGGTGGGACTTTAACCACTGTAGAGAGGCGACCCCGGGTCATGGTGTGTTTTGGCAGTCTATGCCTGATTTTGGCAGGGATGCTAATTGCACACCTGGGGGTTAGCTTTATAATCCTCACAGGAAGAGAGATCAGGGCTGCCAGTTGGAGACAACTCCATACTACAGACAGGAAGTCTGGGCCTGGGGGTCTGGAAGGGCTGCACCTAAGCTACAGGTGGCAGCATGAGTTGCTGAGCGTTCAGGTCTGTGGGAGACAGACCTAGGCCTAAAGCAGAGGGCCTTAGCAGGAGAGCTGCGTTTACAAGCCAGGAGGGCTGAATATCATTTACTAACCAGGAGACCAGGAAATTGTTTATTTCACCAAACAGCACAAAGCTGACAGTGAATAAGCCAAGAGGCTGAAGCATGTTTATGCAATAATGTTGGAACCCCCTGCGAGGGATGACTACTGTTTTATTTGACTTTTTCATTTCCCTAATAAAAGTGGGCTGCCATGCCCTTAAAAACGCAGTCTGGAATGAAACGTGTCATGGAAATCAAATGCACCACTTGAGTCTAATCACCCCGCATATTCACACCACTTAACCACTCCAGATCCGCGCTATTGCCATAGTACGGCTCCAGCGTGGATCTGGAATGCCGGGACGATGTCCATGGACGTCGTCCCCTGTGCACGCTCCTCGCGCGCCCCCTAGTGGCTGCGCGAGCGTGCCCGTGCCTCGGGCGGACTCGATGTCCGCCCGGACCCGCCGATCTCCTTCAGGAGCCTCAGAACGGGGAACCGCCGTTGTAAACACGGCGGTTCCCCGTTCTGTGACAGGGGACATGACAGATCTACTGATCCCTGTCACTGGGATCAGTTAGATCTGTTATGTCCCGGCCAGCCCTGCCCCCCCACAGTTAGAACACACCCAGGGAACATTTGTTAACCCCTTCACTGCCCCCTGCTGGTTAACCCCTTCACTGCCAATGACATTTATACAGTAATCAGTGGACATTTAAATTTCTGATCGCTGTATAAATGTCATTGGTCCCAAAAATGTGTAAAAATGTCCGACATGTCCGCCCCAATATCGCAGTCCCGATAAAAATCGCAGATCGCCGCCATTACTAGTAAAAAAAAAAAAAAATAATAAAAACGCCATAAATCAATTCCCAGTTTGTAGATGCGATAACTTTTGCGCAAACCAATCAATATACGCCGATTGCGATTTTTTTTTTACCAAAAATATGTAGAAGAATATAAATCGGCCAAAACTGATGAATAATTTTTTTTATTGGATTTGTACTTTAGCAAAAAGTAAAAAATATTGTTCTTTTTTGCAAAATTGTCGCTCATTTTTTGTTTATAGCGGCGATCAGAAATGACGCAGAAGTGATCAAATACCACCAAAAGAAAGCTCTATTTGTGGGAAAAAAAGGACGCAAATTTTATTTGGGTACAACGCCGCACGACCGCATAATTGTCATTCAAAATGCGACAGCGCTGAAAGCCAAAAATTGGTCTGGGCTGGAGGGGGGTTTAATTGCCCGGTAAGGAAGGGGTTAAGGACCAGGCCCATTTTTTACACTTGGTGTTTACAAGTTAAAATCAGGTTTTTTTTTGCTAGAAAATTACTTAGAACCCCCAAACATTATATATTTTTTTCAGACACCCTAGAGAATAATACTGCAATACTTTGTCACACTGTATTTGCGCAGCGGTCCAACAAGAAACTAAGAAATAAAAAAACAGTAAAGTTAGCCCAATTTTTTTATATTGTGAAAGATAATGTTATGCCAAGTAAATTGATACCCAACATGTCATGCTTCAAAATTGCGCCCGCTCGTGGAATGGCGACAAACTTTGACACTTAAAAATCTCCATAGGCAACGTTTAAAAATTTCTACAGGTTACCAGTTTTGAGTTACAGAGGAGGTCTTTTTCTAGAATTATTGCTCTCACTCTAACGATTGCGGTGATACCTCACATGTGTGGTTTGAACACCTTTTACATATGAGGGCGTGACTTACGTATGCGTTCGCTTCTGTGCCCGAGCTCAGAGGGACGTCTTTACATTTTTTTTTCTTATTTATTTTACTTTTTATTTTTTATTTTTACACTGTCCCTGTTAAAAAAAAAAAATGGGTCACTTTTATTCCTATTACAATGTAAACATCCCTTGTAATAGAAAAAAAGCATGAGAGGACCTCTTTAATGTGAGGTCAAAAAGACCTCAGATCTCACATTTACACGTAAATATATATATTTTTTTTCAATAAAAGAAAAAGGTCCTTTTTTAAGACCATTGGGTGGAAGTGACGTTTGACGTCGCTTCCATCATCCAATGGTATGTAGTCGAGTTGGGGCCATCATTCCCTTACTCGACTTCCTGCTTCTCAGGGGAGAGGATCTGCCGCTACCGACGAATCTGGTAAGAGGTGGAGATGACCGGGACGCGGCGGGAGGAGGGGCACCTCTCCATTGCTGATAAAAGTGATCTTGCAGCGAATCTGCCACGGAGACCACTTGTATCACAAAGCGGACCACCCGTTATTTTAAAAAATACCAGGGTTATGGCAGCGGAAGTGGTTAAAGGCAAACTGGAATGCATTGCTTTCATAAAATCCATAATTTTATTGGTAAACAAAATATAAATAGATGCGCACAGAAAAGAAGTGTCAATTAAAACCATAAATAATAACATCTATGCAATGAATGGCCAGTGAGTGAGCCCCTGTGCGTCAATGCATTTCGTCTGCTTCCTCAGGACACACAAAGAGGGAGGAGAAATAAACAGGCCTCACTATGTAGATAGAAATATTGCATATAACTAAATTGTATTTTATACAGAGGTCAAATATATAATATAAACAAAACATATACTATGAGAGAAATTACATCTATATAAGAGAGTACTTTCACCTCACCTAGATGATAGAGCGTATATGTAGTATTCTCCCTGGGCGGGCACCGGAGCAAAAGGGAAGCCAAACAGAGTATACCCCGCAGCTGGTATGCCCAAACTATGATATAAAATAGCCATAACTAGTACAGAGTTAATAAAGATATACCTCCAAATATAAACAATGTATATTCTATATCCAAATAGTGGTACCAAAGCTAGAGGAGATATTTTTTTTTAGAAGTTACAAAATATGGTAGCCCTCACAGGGCTAAAGATTCAGTTTAATGTTTGTAAATTATTGTTTAAATGGAAAGAAAAGACAAGAAAATATTTATAGCAAATATACTACAAAATTGACCAAAACAGAGTTAAAAGTGAAAAATACTTAGCAAAGTTTGACTAGTCTTTTGTTTCAATTCACTTGCAGAATATGTTCTATCTGATGCATCAGAGTCACTGGCTCTCAGAAATGTGGCTCTCAGTATCCTTAGTAGCTTCTATGTCAAAAACATGTAACACTCACTATTTCTTGGTAGAAAAGTACTTAGAACCCCCAAACATTATATATTTTTTTAAAGCAGAGGCCCCTAGAGAATAAATTGGTGGGTAAATTGGGAATAAATACACTTTTTTGAATTGTAGTGCAAAAAAAAAACACAATACATAGCCCAATTTTTGTAGAATATAAAAGCTGATGCTACACCGAGTAAATAGATACCAAACATGTCACACTTTAAAATTGTACATGCACGGGGGGACTGAGGCACTTCAATTTTTTTAATTATTCATTTATTATTATTATTTTTACACTGTTGCTCTAAATGTTTTTAATATTTTTATTGCTTCACAAGGAATGTAAACATCCTTGATACAGCAATAGGCATGTGACAGGTACTCTTTATGGAGAGATCTGGGGTCAAATCCCTCTTCTGCCCTTAACAGCATTTAAAACACCAAGATTGGTGTTTTGAATGCTTTTGATTTTTTTAAAATGGCACCATTGACTTCTGGGTAAACCGGAAGTAATGTCAGGTCATCGCTTCTGGGTTACCATAGCTGAAAGCTGATCTGGGCTTTGTTCGGCTCTCTGATCAGCCAGTGGAAGCGGGTCTCCCGGTAGGATGGGAGAGCCAGAGAAAGCTGCGTAAGGCCGCAGGAGAGAGGGAAGGCTCCTCCTGCTGCTTGTAAAAGCAATCCAGGGGCTATTTAGCTGCTAGGATTGCTTTTACAAGAGAGCCAACCTCTGGCTCTAAAAAACACACTGTAATTATGCCTGCAGCTGCAGACATCATCCCGGTATATGTGCTGGTCCAAAAGTGGTTGATAACAGGTTTACAAGAGGGCCATTAACCCCTTGCCGACCGCCGATCGGCAATTGACAGCGGCAAGGTGGCTCGAGAGCGCAAATTGCCGTCATATGACGGCGGCCACGCTCACGAGCCTAGTGAGCGTGCGCGTGCCGCCGGAGGCGTGCCCGCGCGCTCACTGTGTTCGGGGAGGGCCAGGGAGCGGGTGCGGCGGCTTCGATTGCCACCGGCTACCCGCGATGGCCCCCCCGGAGCGAAGGAACGGAGGTCCGTGTATGTAAACACGGACCTCCGTTCTGTGTGAGGGGGAAGGGCTGTGATCACAGCCTTCCTGTATACGAAGGCTGTGACCACTTCCCTTCCCCAGCCAGGGCAGTCCCCCTACAGTTAGAACACGCCCAGGGAACATACTTAACCTTAGAGCGCCCCCTGCAGGTTAACCCCTTCACTGCCAATGGCATTTACACAGTAATCAATGCATTTTTATAGCACTGATCGCTGTATAAATGCCAATGGTCCCAAAAAAAGTGTCAAAATAGTCCGACATGTCCGCCTCAATATCGCAGTACCGCTAAAAATCGCAGATCGCCGCCATTACTAGTAAAAAAAGAAAAAACCCCAAAAATGAATTCTCATCATCCGTAAATGCGACCACTTTTGCGCAAACCAATCAATAAACGCTGATTGCGATTTTTTTATCGCAAATATGAGGAAGAATATAAATCGGCCAAAAACGGTGAGGAAAAGGATGCAAATTTTGTTTGGGTACAACGTCGCACGACCGTGCAATTGTCAGTTAAAGCGACGCAGTGCCGAATCGCAAAAAGGGCTCCGGTCCTAAAGCTGGAAATCCTTCCGGGGCTGAAGTGGTTAAGTGTCTCTGGCTGAGGTTTTTGATACTACTGCGTTACTTTCTAACTAATCTGCTTGGTATCAATGTGTCTTAAAGAGGAATTCTACTCACATTTTTCAATCCTCACCATGCAGCACTAATGTGCACCCTTAAAATTAATTGGCAATTTTTTTTTTTTCTGTTCACTTACCTGACTTATGCCTATATCTAATTTCACTTTCTCCTTTAGGGGCCGCATTGCCGTACTTAATTTTCAGCTCTGCATTGGCTCCTGGGAGATCTTGGTCAGCTTAACATGACACTGCTCCCATAAAATTTAACATTGGCATCTATGGACAATCTTGGTCAGTTTGACATGGCATGACTCTAGTACCATTTAACACTGGCATCTATGGAAAATCTTGGTCATCTTGACATGGCACTGCTCCATGCAGGTGCATGCTGGGTAGCCAGCATGCACGCAATCCAGGAAGAAGGACACTGAGGCTTCAGATGCCCACACTGGAGATGGTTGCGCGACATTGTCTTTTGGGGACTCTCCGGACTTCCTAGAATTCCACGGCTGCACGCGACACAGTCCTGAGTGCAGGTCCACATTTTAATACCGTGGCTGGATGCTAGCGGGTAAGCGGTTTACCGCAATGGCCACACCGGACCCATGCACTGACCACCACGGTCGGGATCTGGCATTCCAGGCATAGCAGGCACAGCAGCTCTGTCCCATCAATCATCCCAAGGGCGGATCACCCACGATACTCCAGGCGGACACCAGTGTCAACCAGTGTCTGCTCCTGCTGCTCAGGCAACCAATTTAAAGTTGGTAGCAAACCCCACTCCGCCATTTTCCTCCACCTCCTGGTGTCTACAGCTAGCAGGGAATGCTGGGTCTCCTCCAGGGCGTGGCACCTCCCCCTCACTTGCTGGCGTTTTCCAGATTGATAGGCAGACCCCTCCCTGAGCACACTACCGTAAACCCTTGTTAGACAAACTGAAGTTTGCAGGCATGCTAATACTAGCAGGACTTGTCCAGGCATGTGGGTCAGCACCGACTGTACCCGAGCAACTTGGAGCAGATGACCGCTGACTTTTCCAGTGGTTACTGGTAGCAACAATAAAGTTTGTGGCCCATGCCTCACTGAAGGGAACATTTGTAGCACAGCCCCACCTGCAGGCTGACCCCGATCACCCCGGGCAACAGTAGACACTTCCAGGCACACTTTACTGTTAAAAGCAGGAGTTTGAAGCAAAAGTTCAGAATACCCAGTATTTGCAGAGCGCTTTCCACACAAATATTATAGCTTCAGCACTTTACTGATGTTCTTCAAAGATGGCAGCGACAAATCAAATCACACAGACATACTATCCGGGGTGACTTGGCATACTTTGCCAATCACATATGGATGTACCGTAGCAGTTAATATGTGAAAGCCGCACACTGCACATTAGTGATAAGCCATCTTCCCTTAGTATCACTCTCTCATTTCCTAGGGTCGTTAGTACTCACTCAGAGGGCTCTGACTTTCCCAATGTGTTCCATGTATCCAGCTCACAACTTCATGTCGTTCCAGAGACAGGACTGTTGCAGCTATTCCTCAAGTTTCTGTACACTTCTCTCAGGACCTCCAGGGGAATAGCACCCATGACAGAGAACACTTAGTCTGGCCTACAAGGCCTTTTACATCTTGCTTCCAGTCCTGATAAACTATGTTCCCAGTCCACTTAGACTATATTTAGTGAGACAGGATGACTACAGCTGGCTCTTCTGTGTGTAGGGCTATCTCACCCTGTCCTTCTGCCCTGCCCAGGGCCTCCACATTAGCGGACTATATCTTCATGCTAGTTGGGTGCTTGGCTTCCATGCCTCGACTGCCCTAGGCTCCTCCCAAACTTGCATATTGTATATATGGGCACTAACTCCACCCATTACATTGCTACAGGAAGGCCTTGTCTAAAAGGGGACCAAAAACCCGATTGCACAATTTCCTATTACCACACACTATTTTGGGACAGAGCCACCTAGTGGTAGACTTGCTAACTGCTCCTGCTTGCACTCAGATCACAACAGCAAATAAGTTATTTGAATATTTGGAGTAGGCTGAGAGCAATAGAATGTAATTTTATTCTAATTAGAATACATACTTGAATTTATTTTTTTTAAACCAGAGTTTAGTATCACTTATATCTTGTTTTGTTACTGTTTTGAGAATTTTGGTTAAATAATGGTGACACTGTGTTCACTATGACTCCCACATTACCTATACACAGGCTGTTGCTCATCAGACCTCATTATTATCACACCATCTACTTGAGGGGCATCACCATGACACCCCGCATGCACGTGCAACGTTGCACATAGCGGTGCTGGTGTCATCATTTATTTTTTTTTTTTGGCTCCTTATGTGATTGGCTCACTGCTGTTCCCAGCAGTTTTTATCTTAATATAACTCTAAGACTACACATGATTATAGCAGGAAGATTGTCCTATTTAGCACTCAGTAAGAAGAACCAGGACATAAGTGTGAGTTCCAATACCAACAGCCACAGGTAGCTCTATGCAATGATGTTTTATCAAATCCTTGCAATTTTTACAACTGACCAGAAAAGGATTGCTTTTTCTTTTAGCAAAAGTGGAGTTAAAAAAAATTGGGGGAATGTGGATTGATTTTATGAATGACATGGGCCTGCATCTCCCACGACTACTGATCTCTAGCTATTATAAAAAATAATCTACTACTGTTCAGCTTATGCAAGATTCTGAACATTTAGTCTTAAATGATTGTTATTCTGTAGGTCTACCTTTGACATATTCATAATTTCTCCTAGTATTTAGTGTAACGGGTGCCCCACCATTTCTGTGGATTTTGCTATGTGACCGCCGCAAATGCACTGGTTCTCTTAGAAGGGAGACATCACCTGTCAGCCCCTGCGGGGGGATTTCTCCCCCTCCCTCTTGTTTCACAGACTGAGCCTAATGCAATTTATGTAGAGAGACACAGAGACACAGAAGAATCAATTTACACTGCCTCTGGTGTGCTTCTAGGAGCATAGAGAGAAATAGCCAATAAAAGAAGCAGTTAAAGGAGGCAATCAACGGGACTTTAACAAGCTGCAAGAAGTAGCTACAAAGCATTCTGGAATATGAAGTTCCTTTACCAGACAGTCCTTTACCCTTGTATGGAGTATGGAACTACAATCCCATGCATGCTCTGGGAGAGAGGAGGAGAGAGACTCCATCTTGATTGTCTGAGGAGAATTTAGTGAAAGCATGGGAGAGGAAGAGAAAAGACCTAAGAGAGGAGAGGGGTGCTGCCTCTTGGGTCTCTCCATTGTGCAATCTTAGGCCTGTGGGACCGGTCTGGCCATCCAGCTTGAGAGCAAGAGAGAGGATCCCAGGTGCACATCCAGGTGCACCTGCACTGACAGAGAAGCTTTCCAGTGTGAGGTGACCAGTCGATATAAGTAAAGCCTGCTTGTCCTGGGAAGTTTGTTTGGGCCTTGATAGATCACAGGATTGGGTGAGAGGGCTCTTGCCCATTTGCAGGAAACAAGGACCCTGCACAGACGGAGTTATATTGAACCCTGTATACAGACATTATTGCTGGTAGTCATCTTGCTGACACTTGTAGTACCTGCAGGATACAAAGCCATTTAAGTAGAAAGACACTGTATACAGAGGTCATTGTCCTTTCACCCTGCTGAGGAAAATGTTGCATTCTTCACTTAATGATCCGGGCCAGTTATGTTATTTAGGCCTGCCATCCAGGAATTTTAAGTGCACCAACGAGAGTGGCTAGCTGAAGATGCCAAAACGTATTTAACTACAAAGAGACTGAAGTTACTATTGCCATACAGCCTCACACACACATATCCAGGGCTCTGTATATGTAGTTTATCTGGGAAGTTAAGATATATATATCAGTGTTAATTTTGGCAGCAAATTTCAATTTAGTTTTAGTCTTAGTCTTAGGACTAAAATGGCATTTTAGTTTTAGTCCCACTTTACGAATTTATTACGTAATGTTAAATTGATGTGGGTAAGCTAAAACCTGCTGAATTTACTCAAAATCAGCTGATGTTACTAAAATCAGCTGATTTTACAGGACCTCTAAATCAACTGATTTATGCTTATTTTGATTTTGTTAACGTCTTCTGATTTTACCCTGATTTTGATTTTACGGTAAAATCAGGATTCTGATTCTGATTTTGATTTAACTTTAAACGACGGTTTTAATTGTGACTATATATATAGAATTGAAGGGTCTATTTGATGTATATGTCTCGGGACCTATACACACA
>BLSH010385270.1:1283786-1303936 GCA_018402905.1 Glandirana rugosa | reverse complement strand
TGCCTGCTGATTGGCTTTTCTGCTGCTATCTCCCTCACTGACACCAGCACTGTGATAGGGAGAACACTGACACCAAACTTTAAGGCCTCATACACACGGACGTTTTTTGACACCGGCGTTTTCTGGCATTTTTTGCAGCTCTCCATGTTAGTCAATGGCCCCATAAAAACGTCGGCGTTTCTGAGCTGTAGGTGGCGTCGGCGTTAGTGAGCAGAAAGTAGAACCCATGGCCATCGCGTTCTGAGGCTGTAACATTTTGACGTTTTTTGACGCCGACGCCACAATATGCCAAGAAACGCCAACATATGCCACCATATGCCACCTATTATTATACCGGCGTTTTCCGGCGTTTTTTGACGCCGACGTTTTTAGGTTGAAAAATAGCAGAGGGATGATTTTGTTTTAAAAAACGCCTATTGACGCCTATTGACGCCGACGCTCACTAACGCCGAAAAACGTCAATACATAACGCCGAAAAACGTCGCCTTTTTTTCCTTGACGTCGGGCCCGACGTTTTGTTTATTTTTTTATATACGCCCGTGTGTATGAGGCCTTAAGCTCTTAATATATGCAATTTATACAGTTCATTTTCTTGAATCACATGAATTAATTTTTCCCATTATGGGCGTAAGTGGGGCCTCATGTCTAAATTTTGCCTAAGGCCTCACAAAGTCTAGAGCCGCCTCTGACATCTTAACACTGTAATAGTAATAGTGGATTTCAGTTCTCACCTGGATTCAGTTGTAAAGCATTTACTTAGAATATCTAGAGCTATAGCTCTTAGGCCTCATACACTCGGGCGTATTTAAAAAAATAAACAAAACGTCGGGGCCGACGTCAAGGAAAAAAAGTAGACGTTTTTCGGCGTTATGCATTGACGTTTTTGAGCGTTAGTGAGCGTCGGCGTCAATAGGTTTTTTTTAAAAAAAAATCATCCCTCTGCTATTTTTCAACCTAAAAACGTCGGCGTCAAAAAGCGCCGGAAAACGCCGGTACAATATTAGGTGGCGTTTGTTGGCGTTAGTTGGCGTTTGTTGGCATATTGTGGCGTCGGCGTCAAAAAACGTCAAAACGTTACAGCCTCAGAACGCGATGGCCATGGGTTCTACTTTCTGCTCACTAACGCCGACGCCACCTACAGCTCAGTAACGCCGACGTTTTTATGGGGCCATTGACTAACATGCAGAGCTGCAAAAAACGCCAGAAAACGCCGGCGTCAAAAAATGTCCGTGTGTATGAGGCCTTAAAAGTAAATTTGTTATTTAAAGCAACAGTAGCTAACTTGTTTGAATATAAAAGATATCAGCATGACATTTCAGATCCACATTTTGACACTATTAGTAAACAGAATAAGTGCAAAAGTATAGTCGCTATACCTTTAATAGAGCATAATCAGATATTTGATAGTCCAAGGAATGATATAATAATTCAAGATGTAAATGAGCACAATGAGTGATGATAATGTAGAAAAAAATCACTTTATTACTGCAGCAATTTAGATGAATGGACTATCAAATATATTGATACTGCTCAATAAAGTCTGAAGACAATGATTATTGCTCTTTTAAAGATTCAAATTTGGTACAACACAGATATCACGTCATCAACCAATAACCATTGTTTAACTCAATTCTCCTGATCTAATTCAAAGAGTTCCTTAGGAGACCCAACTTTGGCTTTTGGTCACGTGAGAAATGGTAACTGCAATAAGAAGGGTCCAGTTAATGAAGTTCAGTTCAACCTTCTGCCGGCTTTGTTTTGTTATAAAGCTAGGTACCTAAATTACTGTGCCCATTAATCCCTGTGTTAGGGCACAAAATAGGCAACTTGAGCGAACTTTAGAACAGAGCCTTGGTAGTGATTACTGACTTCAAATTATGACAGCTACTAAAGAGGGTCCTGTGCACAGGATTTTTTAATCCACTAGGGAAACAGTCTGTACTGACACAGACGTATTGAAACAACTGAGTTTATTCAAAGGTAGGCTTCGGCCTGCTCACCACCCTGTTTATCTCAGAAAGCGGTCCGGCTGCTCAGGCTGTGCTGGTGATACTGGAACTGATGGTGTCCGCTTGCTCTTTGCTTTGAGGAAACTGGCTTTCACTGCTCTCCCTGCAGTTCTCTCCGGATCGACTGCTGCTCACACTGCAGCTGCCACTGAATCTTAAACTCTGATGCTGGCATGCTGCCTCCCCTGGTCACTCACTGGAACCAAGTAGTGTTGTAGCTCGCTGGGGTTGCTGTATAAATTTAGCCCGCTTGATCAATTAACTTAGGCCGCAGGCCGTAATCCTGCTGGAACACACACAGATCCCCACTGGTCGATCACACCGTCCAAAGAGACTGGAGCCAACTCCTCCCTCCTTTTAAATAGGTTCTCCCACAAAGCATGATTCCTCCAAAGAGCTCTTCCTGCAGCACAGCATCCTGGGAAATGAAGTCCTTTCATTGCAGAATCCAGGGGCAGACTTTCTCTGTAGCACTACAAATCCCACAAGCAGTACCTCTCACATGACCTTTCTATTCAGCAGTTTCAACACTAGAGGGTAGTCTCCACAACATCAATATACATGAAATGTCCCATGTTAAAGAAGCACTATTTAACTCCTGGCTACATCAAAATAAATACTTTGCGTGTCCCTCTCTGATTTAGTTTCACTTTGGTACTTTGAGTCTTGATCCCATCTGATGTAATAGCCAGGGTTGGGAAAGTATTAAAATCACTGTTTGTTTTTTTACTTCCACCAATAAGCCCACTCTCCAAACGGAAAATGAAGATAATAGTGTGGAGGGTACAGCCCACCCCTTTTAAAAACATACCAGTCCTGTGTTGGTTTCTTGTGAAGGGATCTGTTGCCCTCTACTGTCTGTATTTGTAAACAACTTTGCCCTTAATATCACAGAGTATATCACTGTCTCTGTGTATCACTGTCTCTGTGTAGCTGGGATAGAAACTCCAGAAGGAGGAAATGAAGAGAGAGGTATTCAAGACCACTTGTCCACATGGAAGAGCTGCTACTGAAACCAGATCAGGAGCAAGGATTATGAGGCAAGTGCTTCTATGTTTAATAGTTTATTATTGTTGTCCATAGCTTCTGGGTATATATATATATTTATATATACAGTATCTCACAAAAGTGAGTACACCCCTCACATTTTTGTAAATATTTTATTGTATCTTTTCATGCGACAACACTGAAGAAATTACACTTTGCTACAATGTAGTGAGTGTACAGCTTGTATAACAGTGCAAATTTGCTTTCCCCTTAAAATAACTCAATACAAAGCCATTTATGTCTGGCAACAAAAGTTAGTATACCCCTAAGTGAAAATGTCCAAATTGGGCCCAAAGTGTCAATATTTTGTGTGGCCACCATTATTTTCCAGCACTGCCTTAACCCTCTTGGGCATGGAGTTCACCAGAGCTTCACAGGTTGCCACTGGAGTCCTCTCCCATTCCTCCATGATGACATCATGGACCTGGTGAACGTTAGAGACCTTGCGCTCCTCCAGCATCCGTTTGAGGATACCTCACAGATGTTCAATAGGCTTTAGGTCTGAAGACATGCTTGGCCAGTCCATCACCTTTACCCTCAGATTCTTTAGCAAGGCAGTGGTCGCCTTGGAGGTGTGTTTGGGGTCGTTATCATGTTGGAATACTGCCCTGCAGCCCAGTCTCCGAAGGGAGGGGATCATGCTCTGCTTCAGTATGTCACAGTACATGCTGGCATTAACGGTTCCCTCAATGAACTGTAGCTCCCCAGTACCAGCAGCACTTATGCAGCCCCAGACCATGACACTCCCACCACCCTTCTTGACTGTAGGCAAGACACACTTGTCTTTGTTCTTCTCGCCTGGTTGCCCCACACACGCTTGACACCATCTGAACCAAATACGTTTATTTTGGTTCCAGTAATCCATGTCCTTAGTCTGCTTGTCTTCAGCAAACTGTTTGCGAGTTTTCTTGTGCATCATCTTTAGAAGAGACTTCCTTCTGGGATGACAGCCATGCAGACCAGTTTGATGCACTGTGCGGCGTATGGTCTGAACACTGACAGGCTGACCCCCACCCCTTCAACCTCTGAAGCAGTGCTGGCAGCACTCATATGTCTATTTCCCAAAGACAACCTCTGAATATGATGCTGACCACCTGCACTCAACTTCTTTGGTTGACCATGGCAAGGCCTGTTCTGAGTGGAACCTGTCTTGTTAAACTGCTGTATGGTCTTGGCCACCATGCTGCAGCTCAGTTTCAGGGTCTTGGCAATCTTCTTATAGCCTATTCCATCTATATGTAGAGCAACAATTCTTTTTTCAGATCCTCAGAGAATTCTTTGCCATGAGGTGCCATGTTGAACTTTCAGTGACCAGTAAGAGAGTGAGAGCAATAACTTCAAATTTAACACACCTGCTCCCCATTCACACCTGAGACCTTGTAACACTAACAAGTCACATTACACCGGGGAGGGAAAATGGCTAATTGGGCCCAATTTGGACATTTTCACTTAGGGGTGTACTCACTTTTGTAGCCAGCAGTTTAGATATTAATGGCTGTGTGTTGAGTTATTTTGAGGGGACAGCATATTTACACTGTTATACAAGCTGTACACTCACTCGTCACACGAAAAGATAGAATAAAATATTTACAAAAAGTGAGGGATGTACTCACTTTTGTGAGATACTGTATATATACTGTTTCTAAAGACTGGTGACAGAGGTACACTATATTACCAAAAGTATCAGGACGCCTGCCTCTGCCATGCACATAAACTTTAATGGCATCTCAGTCTTAGTCCGTAGGGTTCAATATTGAGTTGGGCCACCCTTTGCAGCTATAACAGCTTCAACTCTTCTGAGAGGGCTGTCAACAAGGTTTAGGAGTGTGTCTATGGGAATGTTTTTCTTGGGAGGTTTGGCACTGATGTGGACAAGAAGGCCTGGCTCGCAGTCTCCGCTCTAATTCATCCCAAAGGTATTCTACCAGGTTGAGGTCAGAACTCTGTGCAAGTCAATCAAATTCCTCCAACCCAAACGTGCTCATATATGTCTTTATGGACCTTGCTTTGTACACTGGTGTGCAGTCATGTTGGAACAGGAAGGGGCCATCCCCAAACTGTTCCCACAAAGTTGGGAGCATGAAATTGTCCAAAATGTCTTGGTATGCTAACGCCTTAACAGTTACCTTCACTGGAAATAAGGGGCCAAGACTAACCACTGAAAAACAACCCCATACCATAATCCCCCCTCCACCAAATGATATGGACCAGTGTACAAAGCAAGCTTGCTCCTCACCATGTGGAAACTCTCAGGTATTTCTGTATAAAGCGCTCTATAAAGTATAAAGATACTCGACTATTCCTCACTGGATATTCCTCCAGTACATGTACATGTGTATGCTGTGTGGTCTAGTTACAAGACGCATGAGAAATATGTAAATTGAAATTGAAATATTCTGGAAAAAGAATCTACTTTTGTGATCATGTATATTTAAGAGGTCCTGAAGAAGCGGTCATTTCCACTAGTTTCTCATCTAGTTTCTCATCTAGTTTCTCAGCTAGTTTCTCATCTAGTTTCTCATCTAGTTTCTCATCGCAACAAACAGCCATACATGTTCATAGTGGATAATGTTTTGCTGGTATCAGTATGCAAGGGTTTTTAAATTTTTTTTGTTTAACCACTTCCCACCCGGCAAAATGACGGCCGGGCGGTGGTTCAGTTATCCTGACCACACGCTAGCTTGAGTCATAGTGGCTGAGTTGATGGTATCTTTATGATACAGTGATGTAAATATTTAAGTGATTGGTTAACTACTTCAGTTATCCTGACCGGACGTCATAGGACGTCAGGCCGGATAACCCTCAATTGCGTGCCCACAGGGGCGAGCATCGTGGCGATTGGTCTTCCGTCGGAAGCTCTTTACCACGTGATCAGTCATGACCAATCATGGCTGATCACAGTGTAAACAGGAAGAGCCGTGTATCGGCTTTTCCTCTATTCACATCTGCAGACACAAGTAGATGAGAGCTGAGTGGTGGCTCTCCTGATAGATGGGGTCTGCGCTGATTGCTTATCAGGGCAGCCCCCGTGAGGATCGCCACTCAGAACCACCATTGATGCCACCCAGGTCCACCAGGGATGTGCCCATCCAGGATCACCAGGGGTGCCTACCCAGGACACCCAGGGAGCCCACCCAGGACATCCAGGGAGCCCACCCAGGACCAACAAGGAAATCACTAAATATCCAATAGGGATGGCACTTAGTGCCTATCTCTGATGCCTGCCAGTGCCTCCTTTTCAGTGCTGCCTAACAGTGCCCACCTGTGCCACCTATCACTGCCACCTATCAATTCCCATCAGTGCCACCTATCAGTGCCCAGTGCCACCTATCAGTGCCCATTAGTGCCGCCTATGATTGAACATCAGTTCTGCTTATCAGTGCCCATCAGTGCCACTTATCAGTGCCACCTATCAGTGTCCGTCAGTGCCGCCTATCAGTGCCACCTATTGGTGCCCATCAGTGCTGCTTATCAGTGCCTCATCATCAGTGCCCATCAGTGCCACCTCATCAGTGCCAATCATTACTGTCTCATCAGTGCCCGTCAGTGCAGCCTCATGAGTGCCCATCAGTGTTGGAGAAAACATACTCATTTACAAAGTTTTGTGACAGAAACAAAGAAAAACATTTTTTTTTCAAAATTTTCGGTCTTTTTTTTATTTGTAGCACTAAAAATAAAAACCTCAGTGGGGATGAAATACCACCAAAAGAAAGCTCTATTTGTGGGAAAAAAAATGCTAAAAACTTTGTTTGGGTACAGCGTCGCAGGACCGTTCAATTGTCATTCAAAATGTGACAGCGCTGAAAGCTGAAAATTGGTCTGAGCGGGAAGGGGGGAAAATGCCTGGTATTGAAGTGGTTAAAATAAAGACTGTACATATTTTTTCTTACATAAGTGTACTTTAGTGATCACTGGAGGGGTATTTAAAATCATAATACCTACCTTTTGTTGCAGTACCTTTACTATAGAGATGATACCCTCCACTGGCACATTATTCTAGTTGATCACCTCCCCTATATATACCCAACAAACACACAAAAAAAAACTCTTTCATAAATTTCATTGCATCTACAGAGAATGGAACTATGGCCAGAACATGTATACTGATAAAGTTGTGGTGTCTAAAGCCTCGTTCACACGGTTCGATTGTCGTACGACCGTACTTCTGATTTTTGTCAAAAGCATGTGTCCAAGATTTTGTAAAGCATACTGAAAATTTTCGTTCGACCTGAACTCAACGTCAGAAGTGACATAATGTTTTGAATATTTTTTTCCTTTCTGAGCATGCATAGTCTCTCTCGGTCGTACGTTTTTTTAGTACGAAAACCATACTAACAGAACGAAAATCGAACGTGGCGTAGTCGAATGACAAAAATTTACTAGTCCGCACATCCAGCTTTTGTCTGACGAAAAAAGCAAATTGGCTGTCGAAAGGAGCATACTAACGGTAAGAATTTCGGACGACAGGCTGTTGAACGACGAATTAAGCATCGTGTGTACGGGCCTTTAGCCTAACAGTGAGAACATTCACTATTATGTGGTTAAGCAAGTCCCAGGTACTGAGTGGATGGAATACCCTGATCCAAATAAGTATGAGTGATAATTTTTTTTTTTATGCTGCTGCTATTTTCTATGCTGTGACAGTGTTATTGATGTACAAATAATCTTACATACTATACTACTTGTATGCATACCTCCCAACTTTCTGAGACAGGAATGAGTGACACCTATTAGCAAAAGTATGTAGGCATAGGACACACACCCTGCCACGCCCCCCTTAAAGGAGAATTATAAAAAATAATGTATTACGTAAACCCACAAGTGCTTTATTTTACATCTACTATTCCTTTATATTAGCTTTTTAAATGTACAAATGCAGCAATTTAGAAATTGGATGAAAGGTTTAGCATTGTAAAACACTTTTTGATAGATAAATAGTGCATTTTATATATAGGAATATGCATCAGACCAAAATGAGGGACAAATGAAGAGGAATGAGGGACAGAGGGACATTGCTCCAAATCAGGGACAGTCCCTCGAAATCAGGGACAGTTGGGAGCTATGTGAATGCTATTTATTGCCCTTATGTTTTCCAGTTGACGTATTTTCTACCTTAAGTTTATGAATGCCATTTATATAGTGGATTTTCATACCTAGATTTTGTAGCACCCTGGTCTTGAGCAGGGATGCGGTCAAATCTAGTTTGCTGGGTGGTAATTAGCATGGCCAATTGTTAGGGGATCTCCTGATACTTTTCCTATGTTTGGGTTTGATGCAACTCTCTAGTCTGCCACTGGGTGGCATTGCTACTTATGGCATTGGAATGATAAGGCAGTGGTTCTCAACCATGTCCTCAAGTACCCTCAACAGGCCATGTTTGCAGGTTTCCTTTGTCTTGCACAGGTGCTTTAAATCAGAGTCAATGGCTTGGTAATTTGGACAGCTATTTTATCTAAGTAGAATTCCCAAAAAATGGCCTGTTGGGGGTACTTGAGGACAGGGTTGAGCATCACTGTGATAAGGTACCTATGAACTTGGAATATGAATGGATAGGTTGCCCTAGCCAATTGGTAGGGGTTTTCTTGGGCTCCATAGCCTGCTGGGAGGGCCTATTTTTTAGGGAGGAGTCAGATGAACAGGGTTCTGTGCCACCTGGAAGGCTATCTGGATGGACGTGTGTTGTAGACTCCCGGCTGCTAGGCCAGAAGCCTAGGGCCTTTCCAGGAGTGCCTGGTTGCTAGGCAGTCTGAGGCCTACCCAGAACAAAAAGCAGCAGCGTGGGGTAGGAGCTTCATGTCGGAAGCCTAACCAAGTTGCATGGGTTCTGCCAGCCAGAGAACCCTTCTTTGTCAGAGGTGAAGGGACAGAGTTGTGGAGGACAACCATTCCTGTTGCCGGAGGCAAAGTGTGAACCAGGGTCAAAGGAAAAGGGGAAACTGTCGCCCTCAAGGGACAACACTCCTGTTATCAGAGGCTACAGTTCAGAGTCTGAGAGAGTACAAGAGCAGCTTTTTTCACTAACCAGGGATGGTGGAGTTGAGAAAGTCTCAGTGAAGGCCAAGCTAGGAACCCAGCAGGATAGCGGGGGTGACGCTTGCAAGAGAGTTCAGCAGATGGGCTGAAGAGCCGAGTAAGGGACCCAGCAGGTCAACGTGGGGACACTCAGAAGATACAGCAGTTGGCTGTGTGAAATTCAAGTGACCCAGTGGCAGTGGGAGTCCAAGGAGTCTAATTAAGAGACTGTGAGTTCAAGTTCATGAAGTTGCAGCGGGAGGCTGTGAGATGGAGGCCAGGTCTACACAACGGGGATATCAAGTTTGGTATGTGTACCTATCTGTGTTGAAGTCAAAAATCCAACTTCAATACTAATGGAAATAGCTCTTGTCAGGCACAGTTCCGTTTGAAGGTCTGTGGGACTATACAATTACTTTATTGTCCTATTTTTGTGAATCTCGGAGTCTGCTAAGTGCTTTTGCACCCACCCAAAGGATTTCCTGTCCCTAACCCTCTCTCCCCTGTTCTTTAAGAGAAAATAAATCTCTTTTGTTCTGCATCATCAAAGTGTCTGGCGCCCAACTCAATGCTTCTATCCCACCTTGCCTAGTAAGTCACACTATGAAGATGGATGTCAGCTGTCCCTGGCTCTGGAGGTCATCATTGGGCCTCTGGGGGTCGGGGCCATGGCTACAATTTCTTTTTCCATAGCAGTTCAAGTGGGGTACCATGTATATGGACTTTTATACCCTCTTACAGCTCTTATGGTTGCACTTTATTGCTGTATCGCACTACCAACATTATTGTCAAACCCACCCTTCCATTTAGCAAAGGTTCTGGTTCTATTATTTACCCACAGGTTTAGTGCAGTATCCTGTTTGGGGGGGCCATTTCTCATAACCCCCCCCCCCCCAAAAAAATGGGCTATGCTTGCTATGACTCCTATGCCAATACAAGACTCAGCAGTAACATAGGGGTCAGCAGCAACACAGGCATTGGACACTCCCAGAAGTGTATATTTTTTGTCCAAGTTTGGCTGAGTTACTAAAAAATGCCAAGTGCTAGGTTCAAAAATCGACGAAGACACAGACTTGGGTGTGCTGCCTATTGTGTAATATTTGATTTTGATGGCTTCAAGACATTCTGACACTACATCAGAGCCAAAGTATATAGAATTAAGTAAATAAACCGCACTTTTAAAAATATTTTAAGGAATAGTAGCCTTTAAATATTTATGTGCCCCAATTTTGAAATCAGGATTATATAACTGTATGTGCTCATACAGAACTCACCATCACGCAACCACAATCCCTAAACTTCTTTCTTTTCTCAGCAGGCTGGGATACTAGGCATATTCATTGACACTTGTCTGGGTGGCCAAGCTAAACTGACATAGAACATATTTTCTAGGATGGTTAATACAATGGATTATTTTCATAGCTATAGAAAAAGAAAACATTTTTATAACAATGGGAATCACATTAACGAGTATGCTAAGTTAATTCTAATGGTATACAGTACAAATATCTTAAGACTTTTTTTTAGAAAATTGCTAACATCAAGGGACTTAATGCAAGGTGCAGTGCAAAGATATATAATTCAACAGAGCACCACAATCCAGGATTCAGAAAGACTGTGCTTAAGGGAAAAAGCCCAAAGATGTCCTTTAGTAAAACACTTGAGCAGGAATTCTTCAAACGCCTTCACACCAAAGATGCACTTATGTTCTGACTGACAGTAATGATTACAGGTTACAGAGGATTTAGAAGCTGTGCTTCCTAGTTACTAATGGCCTGTGGGTGTAGGTGGACTCTGTACATGTTATACCTCACAACCTTTAATGCTGAAGTAACATGGCAACACTCAAAAATCCAACAAGTGTACAATGCACTTTAACCATGCAGGTATCGTGTCTGTGTTTACACCAAGAAAGGTAAATGAGGCTGGAGGCCGAGCATCCTAAATCGGTGTACTGACCCCTACAAAGGTCTGCATTACAAAACAAATGTTAATGAGAACATTCACTTCCAGTTTTAGCTACATATGTGTTGCTATTTTATCTTGAAGATGCCTTGTGATATCATGGGCAGTGACAGGTTCTCTTTACTGAGTTTATTGGACCCCAGATCTCTTCTCTGTCCTCAAAAGCATCTGATCAAACCAAGATCGGTTTGATCAGATGTAGTATAAGCTGGTATCGGCTTGTAAATAACAAACCAAAACTGAAAGTGTCAAAATCATTGTCACTTATGGTTTCATAGACCAAAGAGACAATCGGGGAATGTAAGTTCCTCCCTCATTTCTATTGTCAGCAGGCGTGACCAGTGGTTTCAGTCCCAGGGTCCCCGGTGGAATGGGAGAGCCTGGAAAGGCGGCAGGAATTGGGGGAACCACCTTCCTCCACATGTAAAAGTGATCCAGTGGCTGTATAGCTGCTGGATCACTCTTACATTATAGAGCATTGCCAGCTGAAAAAAATACATACCAGGGTCATGCCTGCAGCTGTGGCCATGACCCTGGTATAACTACTGGAACCCGAGGACATAAGGGTGGCAAGCGATTAAAAAAATCCTTAACACTGTTTGGAGGCTCCTTTTTCATTCTGTGCATGCTCCATATCCTCCACTGATGCACCTCACTGCTACTAGTGTAGAGCGAGCAGTGCTGTCATTTCTGGTCACATGGTCCACTCTATTCCCAGAGAGCTGAATGTGTCTGCACGTAGATGTGAAGTCCATCTTTGGGGCAAGTAGGGAAGGGTGGCTACATTCACATACACAAAGGGGGACATGGAGAACAGTTGTAGCCACCCTAGAACAGGAAGTCTGAGAACAGCAGAAAAAAGCGTACATTTGAGAGGTCAAATAAAGGAAGAGAAAGGTAGAAGGTACATTCTACTTATATTTAGAAATATGCCATTCATTTTATTTAATAAAAAAATGTGAGTTTAGCATCACATTAATTATCCAGAAAATCACAAATTGTCTTATTCTCCCAACAGATTGAATATTACAACTATTACACATCAACAAATACAATAAATTCTTAAAGAGGACAACCCCCCCCCCCCACCTTTAAACTGCCAAAAATATGTAAAGGGGAAAAAAATATATTTACCTATGCAAAGGGGGGAAATAAACAAGTATACTTACCTATGTCCATGTGACTCCTTTCTTCCTTTTTAACAGTTTTCATTCTGCTCTTGTGCTGATGGGTCCCTGCTCTTGTGCTGTCATTTTGAAAATGTACACCACCATTTTGCCATACTGTGCATGTATTAGACTAAGTATATAGCATCATGCACTTCATCTTTTGCTTGTGCCATACAACATTATCTGTTGAAATAAAGAAAACCCTTCCTCGTGAAATCTAAGGTAAGGTTTTTTTTTACCAGCAAACGAGTGCAATCTCACACTGCACATGAGCAAGATGAATCTTGGTGTCATGTGCTTCATCTTGAGCATGTGTATTATGACACTATTGCAAAATCTCAGGATATCTTGAAGTTTGGCTACAAGCTTTTCCTGAAGGCAATAGGGATGTTGCCTTCCCAGTGGGCATCTGTGCAGCTATGCCCCCACTGCCTTTGGTGAAACCAGGATGTGGAAACCAAAGGAGTTATGTTTTTTATGTTTAAAGAGAACAGTGATAGACAATTTTACATCACCAGCCAGAGTTGCTTGCTGATTAGAATTTTAGGGAAAAGTGGGAAATGTTCACTTAAAAAGCAACAATTTGAGAAATGTTGTAAAGGAAATATTTCAATATTATCAGTGAGCACTATGGGCAACAATGACACCCATGAGACCCCGCATCCGTACTCACTTATGGTACTTAGCTATTTTCTCATTATACCTAGTTGGACTCTACTGGGAGACAACTAATAGAACCTTCTGTACGATGAAACATATTGAGGAAGTGACAGCATCACAAACCGATTTTGCACCAGCACAACTGGAAGTCTTGGTTCCGTCATCTTTAGTTTTCCCAAAGTGTTATGTGGATTGCCTTTTTACATGTACAGTAGCATATTTTTACATTTAAAAAATGGTGGTTTTAAAAGTATTACACTAGAGAGCTTTTGGGGGCCACATGGGTGACTGAAAGTAAACATTTCCAATGACCATGGAAGATCTCATGGAATGCTGTATAGGATTGGACCAAATTAGGTAATTTTATCAGGTGAGACTCCATTGCATGTGGATGGAACACGGTGGTGGATGGAAGATTGGGTAGTACATTAGTGATTTTGAGTTTTGCACTTGCACATTGATGTGAGAACTTTATAGTAGATTGTGCGATTTTTCTTTGCATTATTGCACTTGATTGTTCCTTTTGTTTTTATTACCCTTATGAGAGCAATTGAGAAGTGAACGACAGTGACACCTGGTGGCCATGTTTCTTATTACACATGCTTCATATGACCCATTGGGGGAGATATACTAAAATGGGAGCACTTGAAATGTGGTGCAGCTGTGCTTGGCAGCCAATGCGCTTCTAACTTAAGGTTGTTTAATTAAGCTTTAACATAAAACCTGGAAGCTCATTGGTTTCTATGCAAAGCTGCACCAGATTTTGCACTCTCCAATTTTAGTAAATCAATCCCATTCTGTATGAGGGTCTAATTTTCTGGCGAACCCTCAGACCTCATACATACGGGCATTTTAAAAAATGTGCAACGTCGGTACCGATGCCAGGAAAAAAACGCAATTTTATCAGCGTTTTGCATTGGCGTCAATGCACGTTTTTCAGCACTTATTTTTTAGCGGCGTTTCTCTGCCTCCATTTAAAATCAGTGGTTCCCTATGGAAGCCCATTGATTTGAAGAGGAGTCACACCAGAAGTCAGATCATGATGATTCGACAAAAAATCTGCATAGGGTCCTCCTCCCAAGTGGTACCAGACCCTTCGGTCTGGTATGGATTTTAAAGGGAACCCCCACGCCAAAAAAATGGTGTAGGGTCCCCCCCCAAGATCCATACTAGACCCTTATCCGTGCACGCAGCCTGGCAGGCCTGGAAAGGTGGGGGGAAGAGAGAGCCCCCCCTCCTGGACCATACCAGTCCGCATTCTCTCAACATGGGGGGGTCCTTGTCCCCATGCTGATGAGGACAAGAGCCTCTTCCCGACAACCCTGGCCGTTGGTTGTCGGAGTCTGCGGGCAGGGGCTTATCGGAATCTGGAAGCCCCCTTTAACAAGGGTTCCCCCAGATCCCAGTCCCCCACCCTATGTGAATGAGTATAGGGTACATCATGGGTAGGCAACCTGCGGCCCTCCAGCTGTTGCAGAACTACAAGTCCCATCATGCCTCTGGGAGTAATTGTAACTGCCAGCCTTGCAATGCCTCAAGGGAAATGTAGTTCCACAACAGCGGTAGGGCCGAAGGTTGCCTACCCCTGGGGTACATCGTACTCCTACCCATTCACCTAAAAATAGAGTGTCAAAAAAACACACTACACAGCTTTTTAAAATATATTTTATTAAATCAGCTCCGGCATCTTTTCCCCTCTCCGGCGTCTTCTTTCTTCTGCTCATTTGCGGGACCTTCTTTCTTCTGAAGGGTCTTCTATCTTCTGCTCGGTCTTCTGTCTTCTGCTCTTTTGCCGCTGTTTTCTCCCTCTGCTCTCCTTCCCATGTTGACAAGACGCGATCTCCCACATCAATGGTGTCTCCGTGCTCTGCAGTGACTTATATAGGCATGGGGCGGAACCATCCACGGATGTCATTTGGAAACCCCGCCCCCTTATGACATCACAGCCCCTCCCCGACAGGCATCCAGAAGGTGGCATAAAGCTGCCATTCAATCCACTTTAAAAAGCGATCCATCATGGAAAAAAACAGCTAACCATGCAAACAAGGCTGAAGAGTCTCAAGAAAACTTTGTTAAATTATTAAGTAGGACAGCTAATCCTTGTTTAATAGATCTGATTTTGCTGAATTTCAAAATATTGCTGGTAAAAGAAAATCAAGGCAATAGAAACTCTTTTCAGATGGACAGTTTGTTTTAAATTTTCTATTCTTTACTTGCTGTCTGGCTGTCATGTCATCCAATGGCTTCTATCAGGTTCCCTTAAAGGTCAACACAACTAGTCTCATAGGATCCAACCCAACATTTACACAAAAATTGGAGGAGAATTTCCAGAGATAGGAAAATATGGCAGGGTGCCTTGTGTGTCATCTGTTATCGCAACGTGTTTGCTGCCCTCTGCTATTGGGTGGGGGGACATAGGACAAATTCTAGCATTATTGTTCTCAATTGAAGTGTACAGTATGCATGACAAAAACATTTTTTGGTTGTTTCGGACAGAGTACGGGAGAACTAGAACCCCTGCAAGTTTTTTATTTCTGTCTGTGTCTATCCTGAGTAGATTCAGTCTCTCAGCGTAAATCTTCCAATGGGTACACCGGTTCTGGTGACAAGTGACTAAGAAAGGAGTTGCCCTTACTTTGAAGAGCTTTCTGCTCACTTCCTCTGATCAAGGACAGGAAGTGAAAGGAAATCTGAACTGGGCACAGGTGGAAAAAAAAAGCATTTGACGGCTGTTAAAACTCTTCTTTTCTCTATCCAAGACTAAAACAAAAAAGGTTTATACTGTACCTATACTTTACAGTGATACTAAATGATACCCTTATTCTCCAAAAATAATCCATACACGTCCGCCACCTAATGGCCCTGTAATGTATTTTTCAGGAAATTGTTTCTTACTGTGTTTTTCTGCCTCCTTGTAATGTCCTGTGTGACCTCCAGCACCTCTTCTTTTCCTACTCATTTCCGTTTGTTTGGAACAAGCGATGCACATTAGTTGTGGTCATGCTCATTGCTCTATGCATACTTCAAATTCCATAGTCCTTAGTGCATCTTAAAGTGTTAATAAACCCAGGACCCTGCATTCACTATATCTGGTCTCCCACAGTACACAGAACACAGAAATACAATTATTTTAGTACAGTATCTCACAAAAGTGAGTACACCCCTTACATTTTTGTAAATATTTTATTATATCTTTTCATGTGACAACACTGAAGAAATTACACTTTGCTACAATGTAAAGTAGAGAATGTACAGCTTGTATAACAGTGTAAATTTGCTGTCCCCTTCAAAATAACTCAACACACAGCCATTATTGTCTAAATCACTGGCAACAAAAGTGAGCACACCCCTAAGTGAAAATGTCCAAATTTGGCCCAATTAGCCATTTTCCCTTCCCGGTGTCATGTGACTTGTTAGTGTTACAAGGTCTCAGGAGTGAATGGGGAGCAGGTGTGGTAAATTTGGTGTTATCGCTCTCACTCTATCATACTGGTCACTGGAAGTTCGACATGGCCCCTCATGGCAAAGAACTCTCTGAGGATCTGAAAAAATAAATTGTTGCTCTACATAAAGATGGCCTAGGCTATAAGAAGATTGCCAAGACCCTGAAACTGAGCTGCAGCACGATGGCCAAGACCATACAGTGGTTTAACAGGACAGATTCCACTCAGAACAGGCCTCACTATGATTGACCAAAAAAGTTGAGTGCACATGCTCAGTGTCATATCCAGAGGTTGTCTTTGGGAAATAGAGCCTGTCAGTGCTCAGACCATACACCGCACACAGCAAAAATTGGTCTGCTTGGCTGTTGCCCCAGAAGGAAGCCTCTTCTAAAGATGATGCACAAGAAAGCCCGCAAACAATTTGCTGAACACAAGCAGACTAAGGACATGGATTACTGGAACCATGTCCTGTGGTCTGATGAGACCAAGATAAACTTATTTGGTTCAGATGGTGTCAAGCATCTGTGGCAGCAACCAGGTGAGGAGTACAAAGACAAGTGTGTCTTGCCTACAGTCAAGCATGGTGGTGGGAGTGTCATGGTCTGGGGCTGCATGAGTGCTGCCAGCACTGGGGAGCTACAGTTCATTGACGGAATCATGAATGCCAACATGTACTGTGACATACTGAAGCAGAGCCTGATCCCCTCCCTTCAGAGACTGGGACGCAGGGCAGTATTCCAACATGATAACAACCCCAAACACACCTCCAAGATGACCACTGCCTTGCTATAGAAGCTGAGGGTAAAGGTGATGGACTGGCCAAGCATGTCTCCAGACCTAAACCGGAGGAGTGCAAGGTCTCTAACATCCACCAGCTCTGTGATGTCATCATGGAGGAGGGGAAGAGGACTCCAGTGGCAACCTGTGAAGCTCTGGTGAACTCCATGCCCAAGAGTGTTAAAGCATTGCTGGAAAATAATGGTAGCCACACAAAATATTGACACTTTGGGCCCAATTGGACATTTTCACTTAGGGGTGTACTCACTTTAGTTGCCAGCGGTTTAGACATTAATGGCTGTTTGTTGAGATATTTTGAGGGGACAGCAAATTTACACTGTAATACAAGCTGTACACTCACTACTTTACATTGAAAAGATAGAATAAAATATTTACAAAAGCATGAGGGGTGTACTCACTTTTGTTAGATACCGTAAATATAAACTGCTAAATACCTTTTCTCATCAGCAGTATATAGCAGGCTTGTGACTTCTATCAGTGTCTAGTTAAAGCTTGTAGGATGAGTTTTCATTCTCCTCTGACTGTCCTCTGAGGCTGCCGGACCCCTGACCCTCTGTCTGGACAGTGCTGGTTGGCCCTGTGCTGATCACATGCACCCTGCCAAAAAAAAAACTCTCTAGAAGGACACACCAAACTGACAATGTCTTTTTACACACAAAGACAGCCTTTTTACACAATGCAGAGGATTAACCCCTTAGGTTCCCCAGTGAGTATAATAAGCCTGCATATACAGACTGATTTTACTGTTGTGGGTTTAGTAACACTTTAAAGTGGTTGTCAACTCGTGACAACTACTTAAGCCTATAATAAGGCTTACCTGTAGGTGCCTGCATATCTCCCAAACCTGCACAGTTTAGGAGACATGCAGTTTCCTAGATGTGCCGACGTCATTTCAGTACATGCGCAGTGAAGAAAAAGGACATCGCTGGACGTTGCAGGCTTCATTTGCAGGTAAGTGGCACATAATGGGCTACTATGCGATGCATAGTAAGCCCATTATGCATCTACTTTGCAGGGGAATGTAGAGGAAGTAAACCCCATCTGGGTTTACTTTCTCTTTAAGAGTGAGAAGGAGAGGGTGACTACATTCCCACATACAGGGAGACCATGGAGAACAGGAAATTCAATCAGAGCAGCAAATAATTTTTGGAGGAGGCTGAGAGCAAAAGGGACTTTTTTGATTTAGTAACACAAACTTGAATAGTTTTTTTTTAAGCTAAATTTTAGTGTCACTTTAACCACTTCACCCCGGAAGGATTTCCCATGTTAGGACCAGAGAACTTTTTGCGATTCAGTACTGCGCCGCTTTAACTGACAATTGCGCGGTCGTGTGACGTAAATTGACGTCCTTTTTTCCCCACAAATAGAGCTTTCTTTTGGTGGTATTTGATAACCTCTGCGTCATTTCTGATCACCGCTATAATTAAAAAAATCGCGACAATTTTGCAAAAAAAAAAAAACAGTTTTTCTTACTTTTTGCTAAAATACAAAAAAAATATAAAAATAAATTTTTTGTCATCGGTTTTGGCCGATTTATATTCTTCCTCATATTTTTGGTAAAAAACAATCACAATCTGCGTTTATTGATTGTTTGCACAAAAGTGGCCGCATTTACGGATGATGAGAATTCATTTCTGGGTTTTTTTTTTTTATTATTTTTTAGTAGTAATGGCGGCAACCTGTGATTTTTAGCAGTACTGCGATATTGTGGCGGACATGTCGGACCATTGGACACTTTTTTGGGACCAATGACATTTATACAGCGATCAGAAATTTAAATATCCACTGATTACTGTGTAAAATGTCACTGGCAGTGAAGGGGTTAACCTGCAGGGGGAGATCTAGGCGTTAACTGTGTTCCCTAGGTGTGTTCTAACTGTGGGGGTGCTGGGCTACCATGGGCATAAGAGATCTAACTGATGCCAGTGACAGGGATCAGTAAATCTCCTATGCCCGCACTGACAAAGCGGGGAACGCTGTGTTTACATTGGCGGTTCCCCGTTCTTTTTGCTGCTCATCGCGGCTCACCGGCGGACATCGGGTCTGCCTGAGCCACGGGCGCACTCCTCTGGAGTACGGCCGGCGGCGCACACGTGCCCACTAGTGGCCACTCCACAAATCGTTGTTTATTTACGGCAATTTGCAGGACGCATCCACACTGTGGATATACTGCGCGTGGTGTGGAAGCAGTTAAGGAGACCAATAAAGGTATTTTATGTTAATGGTCTAAAATTGTCTTCTGCTGGCCTATACCAGTATTTTTAGGAGTAGGTAAATGTTAATCTTAACAATGAACTCTTCTGTTATCTCTTTTGGTCTGTTAAATACTCCATTGCATGTTTACTTTTGTTCTATCTCTTTAATAAGTGCAAAAAAATACCTGCCAATCATGTCAGAACTTCAGAGCTGTTTAGGGTCGCCACCTTTTCTTCACGTCAAACCCGAACACTTTAGCAGGGCACGGCAATTTTTTTTTTTACCGTATAAACTATACATATATTTTGCAATTAAATAATATTTCTAATCATGTGAAGTTAATCACAAGAGTGCCCCTTTACATCAGAGTCCACAGAGTTCCTCTTTTACATCTGAATCCACAGAGTTTCCCTTATCTTCTGAACTCGCAGGGAGACTCGGCAGACTCTGATGTAAGGGAGAACTCTGGGGACTCTAACATAAGGGATGCTCTGGGAGCCCTGATTTAAGGGTGAAACACTGAGAACTCTGATGTATGGAGAGGACTCACTGTGGCCTCTGGTGTAAAGGGAAACCCTGATGTAAGGGGTGCTCAGAGAACCCTGAATTACCTTAATGTACTTACTCAGAGGCAGGAGAGAGAAGAGGGCACACTTCAGTCACAGACAGGGATGGCTGGTGAGCTCACTCATCCCTTGGCAGTTAGCACCTCTCATCCAGATGTATCTGAGGTTGTGTGGACTTCAACCCCCACTTTCCTGCCCACTGGAGTATGGGCAGACACAGAGGAAGAGGAGTAGATCATTTAGTCCCGAGGGTCTCGTAGGGAATACAATCTCAGGGGTCTCAAG
>BLSH010385270.1:1267065-1277837 GCA_018402905.1 Glandirana rugosa | reverse complement strand
GCTCACTCGGCTCACGGACACTGGGGGGGACGGACGCGATCATCTCCGCCGCTGCTGGCAGGTCCGGTAAGTGGCGGAGATGACCGGAAAGCGGCGGGAGGGGGGGGGGGGAGTTCAAATCCGCCACTGAGACCACTTTTATCCTGTGCAGAATCGCCTGCTGAAAAAAAAGATACCGGGGTTATGGTAGCTATTTGCTACCATAACAACGGTATTCCACTTCAAGCTGACGCCGTATTATGACGGCGGGCGGTCTGGAAGTGGTTAGAGAGCCGCAGCGCTGGACCGGACACAAGGTAAGCGTTACACCTTATCCCTGCACCCGTAGACTAAATGAGCATTTCACCCTTGCAGTGCGGGGATCTCATTGCAAGGGTAGAATATATATCATTCCCAAAGCTCAGCTTAATTATATCTGAAGCCAAAATGTTTTATAGCTTTATATAGAGTGGTTAATGGTTAAAAGCCATGTCATTTTTCCCCCTTTTTAGTGAACCACCAAAGTAAAAATCTGAATTGTTAAAGTGATTGTAAAGTTTTTTTTTTTTTTTTTTTTTTAATAACAAACATGTCATGTCATACAACAACAAAGAAACATTCCCAGCTCAACTTACCAGCCAGTCTGCAACAAATCAAATTGTCTAGTCTAACAGTTCACATTAAAAACAGGGGTTTCGTTTGCACACATTTGCAATTACATGGGTAAGCTGCAGAGACCACGTCACGGCACCCCTGTACTTTCTGCAATCCTAACTCTATAAAATTTGGGAGCCTCCATAGTAGGAGCACATACAGTGGGGAAAATAATTATGTGATCCCCTGCAGATTTTGTAAGTTTGCCCACTTACAAAGAAATGAAGGGTCTTTAAGTGTTATAATAGGTGCATTATCAATAGGTGTATTTTAAATGATAGAGACAGAATATCATCCAAAAATCCAGAAAAAACACATAATACAAATGTTATAAATTGAGTTGCAGTTCAGTGAGTAAAATAAGTATTTGATCCGCTACCAACCAACAATAATTCTGGCTCTCACAGAAGATCCGCGATCTCGCAGCCTCCGTCAGGCGACGGTGGATCACGATATCAAACCACTTTGCCGTTGTCAGACGACGGCGGGCGGTCGGCAAGTGGTTAAATGAGATGCAATCAATCAGTGATCACCCTTCTCACTAAATTCACAATATACAATTAGATTGTATAGTGTATGGCCACGTTTATACACCTAAAATTACTAGTTGCACTTTCAGCGCCATTAATGGTTAGCGGCACACCAAACACAGAAGCAAACACACATTTTGCCATGTGAAAAAACTAGGGACAAATGCTGCAAAACACACAGTAAAAAACACACAACCCACAAAATGCCAAAATGTCCCATTAACTACATGCAGTGCAGCCAATTGAAATCAATGGGCTGCCCTATGCATGTCACAGGAAAACGAGACACAAAACTTTTGCTCCCCCTATGCTAGATGTGAATGGGGCCTGAAAGTGAAATTGGTGCGGTACCACAAGAACAATGAGGCTCCATCACATCTGTGCATTTCCTTGCATTTCCGAAATGCGCTGCACCAAAATCGCCTAAAAAAACGCACCAAGCTCCATTCCACAAAAAAGTTATGAAGCTTCTTTTGGGGCGATTGCTGCGTGTAGGGCGGCCCATTCTGGTGGATGGGCTGCCCTATGTGTGATGACTGAAAATGCTCAAATGCCTCCCCACCTCACTAAAAAAAAAAAAACGCACATGGGAATGTGAGTTCCCGCTATGCAGAGATATGTAGATTGATTGGAGGGTACCGCCTGTCCGACAAAGTGTGGGCGCTGGGGAAGAAAAAGATTCAGGCACAAGCCGACGTCCTTTGTTCACCAGTGTAAAGACGTGTGACATGCCATCTTTTGACGGAAAGATTTGTTGTATGCGAACCAAGCAGCACCTCCAAAATTTTTGTAATCTTCTAGCACTATGTCTAGGTGCTGAAAAAGGCCGAAACTTTTTTCTGGCTGTTTTTCACATAAGACACTGGGTAAATCAAGTGTCTCCATCCCTATTGATCAATTGAGAAAAAAGAAAAAAAAAAAAGCCTTCTGAGTGCCTGTATATATATCCTCCAGTCACCCCATGTTCTTGGTATTCAGTCAGGCACATTCCTCATATAAAGTCCCACAAATTTTTTCTTTTTTCCCAATTGTTGAAGGACTTGGTTAGCAGTTTCACCATTAGATGGCGCTCGCACAGTAGCCACAGTATCTCTGCTGCTAAAGGAACCGAGCTATTTGTAACTTAGATCAGCTGGAAAAGAAACATTAGACACAGCATGCTGATTCTGACAACCTACATTACTATTAGCAACATCCAACTCTTTAACTGACCCCCGGAGTTAACGGAGACGGTGTGGGGCATTGAGGGGGAGTATCTCCTGCTCCTACAGTGCCACCTCTTCGCCGCCCCCGGCTGAACGGGAAGTGACATGCCACTCCTCCTGCTGAACCGAAACCTCCTTAAGGGGCTGCCGCACCTCTTCCCCCGAAAACTCCTATGGTGTCAAGTCCTCCAGATCGGTGGGGAAGGCCTGTTGCCAAATGCAGATCCAGTGGGGTTAACCTGCCCGAAAGGTTTATGGAGGCTCATTTGACTTGGCCAATGTGCAAACTTCAATTGCCCCCTCCACCATGGCAGGATATCGGTCAGCCTGGTGGTTGTGGATTTCTTTTTTGAATACTCATTAGATTGAAAGTAACTTGGTTTCAGAGGGAATGGTCCTTTTATTTTTGGATTCTCTGTTTGGCAAGGGTTACTCATGGTCACATGTTAATAGACTGGTCTCGGGTATCTCTTTTTTGCTGAAATCGAACAATCTTCCTTCTCTGTTTAGTTTTTTTCACAGTGAGACAAGCCCTAAAAGGGTATAGGAAGGTTAAAAGAGTTAAAGACGCTAGAGAGCCCATTACTCCGGAGATGTTGGGGAGTCTTTGTACAGTCACAGAGTCTGCCTGCTTGTCAACATTTGAGTCAGTATTATTTAAGGCAGCATTTTCAGTGGTGTTTTTTGCCACCCTCAGGATCTCCGAATTGGGTGGAAGACTTATTATTTACTGACAGAGGAATAAAAATTTTTATTAATCGATCCAAAACAAGGATCAAATGGGTAGAGGTTCTTGGATTGTGTTAAGCATGTGTAAGCAGCAGTCAATATGCCCAGTGGTATTGCTAAAATCTTATCTCAAGGTCAGACCTGATATTAAAGGGCATCTCTTTCTACATTCTGATGGCACACCTCTAAGCAAATTTCAATTCATTAGTGTTTTGAAAAAATGCACGAAGGTGGTAGGATTGGTTACTTCACACCTTATGTCACACTCATTAAGGATAGGTGCAGCCACAGAGGCGGCTAGATTGGGTTTATCTGAGGGTTTGATTAAAAATATCGGTAGATGGAAGTCAGACAGTTACCGTTTATATATTCGTCCTAATTCCTTTATTTAAACGATTTCAGGTTTGTAGAAAATAGTATGGATTGTCGGGCACTCCTTTGTCCATTGGGCCAACCAGAGTGCGGGTCAATGAATCTACAATGAGAGTTTGTGTTTGGATGTCAACAAGCTTATAGTATTGTGGTTTGGGAAGTGGAGTATGATTTGGTCTGATTTATTTTTGGTTCTGGGTAGGTTGTACCAGAGTTGTCCAGCTCTGGATATTTTAATTTTGCATTTAGGGGCAATGATTTAGGCAAGATCAAATCTTTTAATTTCATTATTCGAGATGATCTAGTTCGTTTTCATTTCATTTTCAACCTCTGCAACATCTCCAACATATACCCCTTCCTAACCAATGTCACCACAAAGCTTCTAATCCACTCCCTAGTTATCTTTCGCCTCAACTACTGCAACTCCCTCCTCACTGGCTTACCTCTAAATAGGCTATCCCCAATCCAGTCCATCAGGAACGCTACTGCCAGGCTCATCCACCTTAAAAACCACTCAGCATCTGCTACATCCTTATGTCAATCCCTCCATTGGCTGCCACTCAACCAATAAATTAAATTCAAGATACTAACAATAACTTATAAAGCCAACCACAACCTGGCCCCCAGCTACATCACTAACCTGGTATCAAAATACCAACCAAATTGTTCTCTTCGCTCCTCCCAAGACCTCCTGCTCTCTAGCTACCATGTCACCTCATCCCATGCTCGCCTCCAAGACTTCTCCAGAGCCTTTCCCATCCTCTGGAATGCTCTACCCCAATATGTCCAACTTTCTCCTACTTTGTCCACTTTCAGATGAGCCCTGAAAACTCATCTCTCTTCAGAGAAGCCTATCTGGCTCCCACCTAAGAACTGTACATTTATCTTCTCCATCAGCACATCCCCCACAGTTATTACCTCTTGTATCTCTTGACCTTCCCTCTTAGAATTGTAAGCTCTAACGAGCAGGGCCCTCTGATTTTTACTGTATTTAAGTGTATTGTATTTGTACTGTCTACCCTCAAGTTGTAAAGCAATGTGTAAACTGTTGGCACTATATAAACCCTGTATAATAATAATAATAATTATATAATAATAATAATAATAATTTATCTTCCCCAATACGGTTTTTGTCTTTTCAGAAATAATATCTAGATTGAAGTGGTTGCATTCAGGTTCCCTACGTCCACTTAAAAAAGTTAGGAAAAGGTTAAACAGATCAGTGCAGAAGTTTTTAGGCTTTTTCATGCCGACACACTGAATTGGAGGGTGGACTCCCTGGGCTGTATAGGGCCGATGGAGTCCATTTATCCAAAATAGGATTGGATATTTTCAATGCAGGTTTCCATACCTGCATTGAAATGGCAACGGTTTTGGGTTTGGGTGACAGTCAGTTTTCAACTGTCTTCTGGGTATGTTACCCTCTTTTATTTATTATTATTCCAGCTTGAGTCATAGTGACTGAGCTGATGGTATCTTTATGATACAGTGATGTAAATATTTAAGTGATTGTTTAACTACGCTCGCCCTCGGGGAGTGCGCATCACGGCAGTCTGACTCAGTCTGACTCACCGCATTACCGATCTCGGTAAAGAGCTTCCATCGGAAGCTCTTTACCACATGAACAGCCGTGACCAATCTCGGCTGGTCACAGTGTAAACAGGAAGAGCCGTGTATCGGCTTTTCCTCTACTCGCGTCTGCAGATACGAGCAGAGGAGAGTCGATTGGCGGCTCTCCTGACAGGGGGGTCTGCACTGATTGTTTATCAGTGCAGCCCCCCTAGGATAGCCACCCAGGACCACCAGGGAGCCCACCCAGGACCAGCAGGGAGAGCCCACCCAGGACCACCAGGGAGACCAACAGGGAAGCTCACCCTGGCCACCAGGGAACCCACCCAGGGACCACCAGGTAAGGGGCACATTGCCCAACAGTGATAGCACTCAGTCCCCATCTTGGATGCCACCCAGGACCACCGGGGATGCATAAAAAAAATGGCAACTATCATTGCTGCCTATCAGTGCCCACCAGTGCCACGTATCAGTGCCCATCTGTGCCACCTATCAGTGCCCAGTGCCACCTATCAGTGCCCATCAGTGCTGCCTATGAGTGCCCACCAGTGCCGCTTATCAGTGCCACCTATCAGTGCCCGTCAGTGCTGCTTATCAGTGCCACCTATCAGTGCTGCATATATGTGCCTCATCATCAGTGCCACCTCATCCGTGCCGCCTCATCAGTGCCAATCATTACTGCCTCATTAGTGACAGTCAGTGTAGCCTCATCAGTGCCCGTCAGTGATGGAGAAAAAGTACTTATTTACAAAGTTTTGTAACAGAATCAAAGAAAACCTTTTTTTTTTTCCAAATTTTCAGTCTTTTTTTATTTGTAGCACAAAAAATAAAACCCCAGGGGTGATCAAATACCACTAAAAGAAAGCTCTGTTTGTGGGAAAAAAATTATAAAAATTTTGTTTGGGTACAGTGTAGCATGACCGCGCAATTGTCATTCAAAATGCGACAGCGCTGAAAGCTGAAAATTGGTCTGGGGGGGGAAGGGGGGTAAGTGTCTGGTTAAAGCCAATCATAAAAGGCAGCAATCAATCTTTATCCAACAAAATAAAAGTGCGTGGTGTGTTTTCTTGTGTGAATTCCTGCTGACTGTAGTCCCATGAAGGGAAAAGGGGGGAAACAGTTTCTAACCCCCATCCCTTCCCTCATGGGACTGCAGCAGCGGGGTTTCAATTATCCCCTGAGTTGAAAAATGCGGGAAAGCTCCCCATTGGTCAACTTACTCCCTAGATGGTCAGGTGACCTGTGTAGCCAGGCAGTTTAGGTTTTGAGATAAAAAGGGGGTTCCGAGCCCCTTGAGGTACAGTGCCCCAGTAAGCAACAAGTTGTGGTGTTACCTCCCTATTCGTTGCGGCCTATATCACGTGGCAGTGTCGCCTTTTTTAGGGGGTACAGTGAGTGAGCCTGGGTCTGAGTGATGTAAACATTTAAGTGATTGTTTAAAGCCAATAATATAAGGCCGCAGCCAATCTTTATCCCACAAAATAGACGTGTGTGGTGTGTTTTTTTGTGTGAATTCCTGCTGACTGCTGTCCCATGGGAAAACATGAGGGCGAGCTCTGTTTAGATGAAGCACAGGGGCTAAGTGGGTGTCAGCTTGGCAATAAAGTGTGCTCTGTACTTGTTCCTTTCTAGTTGTAAATCTCTTTATAGTAAGACTCTACTTGACCTTGACCATCTACCTGAGGAATCTGAATGTCCATGTGAGAATTGTCCACCATATCTGCATTCTGTGTCCCTGTAAATGGTTCTCCTGCAGGATTAGGTGTAGAATTAGACTATATGATAACGTCTAAAACAGACCTGGCCAGATTGGGACCCAGGTCTTTGGCTGTCTCTGTCTGGCTATTGACAGCTCCATGCCTCACTGAGCTGGAAGGCGAGATCCTGAGGAGCTGATCAGTATAGCAGGGAGGCAAAGCCTAGATGCTCTCCCACCACTCTGCTACTTGGCCATGTTAAACGCTGCAGACCGCAGGAGCCGTGCACCTGTTCACTCCAGGTCAGGATCTTCAGAAATCCCCACTCTACTGATCTCAGGCTCTCACCTACCACTCACAGTGCTTTCCAGAGGACTTTTGACAGGACAGGCAGTGAAGAGGCGTTATATCGCCTTCTCACTGTCTGATTTAATCGTATACTGCTACACTACTGGGGTGCAATTGTGCGCATTGCACACGGTTACAGCATGGCCCTATTGAACTCAATGGGCGAGTTTGACAAACCCCTTAATGAAGAGAGTGTCTGTCTAGGTGGTATATTGTTCCTGAGACCCCCAACATTACACCATGTGTCTCCAGTAGTGAGCAATATTTCATATGTGTGAGAGGACTCATCAAACGTTTTAGAGCACCCCCTTGTTTCCATTTTTTATTGAAAGGTTAATTTCTCCAATGTAATCTCCAATGAAAGCACAGAACAGAAAACAAACATTGAAGGTCTCTTGGTTCAGGGTGGCGGTCACTCTGTGCAAATCGCCAACTCCGGTTCCAAAAAACCAACCCCCAGATCATCAAGCTTCCTTCTTCATATTTGGCAATAAAATCATTACACACTCAGGATAGGGTTGCCACATCATCCCTTTAATCCAGGACACATATTAATTACACAGGTTCTGTGGCTGATTAAGGTGGTAATTAAACTCACTTGGTGCCTCATCTGCATTAAATTAGCCTCAGAGCCTGTGTAATTTATATATGTCCTGGATTAAAGGGATGATGTGGCAACCCTAACTCAGGAGCCATCCTTTTACCTACTTGGCAGGCTTACAAAAAGACTTCATGATGAACCAAAGTTTAAAATATTGATTTATCAGTCCATAAGACCTTCTTGCTGGTGGTCTGTAGCTTAGACAAGCTTCATTTTCTTATTTTACCATTTAAAATGGCTTTCTTACAGTTATTGACCCGTTGAACCTGCAGCTCAACTCTTTCTATTCACGGTTAAAGGTGTGACGTGCTTGGTTTGAACACTGTTGGTTAAGCTGTGCCTTAAGATGTTGTCCTTTGAGGAGCTTATCATGCATTTGTTGACACTCGGAAACTGTCGTTTGATACTGTAGTGGATTTTGGTCTCCTAGACCTATTCATGTCAAGCCTAGTACACACAGGCTGAATGTCGGATGGCATTGACGGGTTCAATACAAACCAGCCGACATTCGGCAGCCGGTCCGACAGAAGCTGGCCGTTCGACGCTTCTGTCTAAGGGTCAACATGACTGAAAAAGGTCTGCGAGTGATTCTCGATTAGCACTCTCAGACAATGGCTGAGAGCGCTGACCGGAGTGCTCTGGCGGGGGAGTCGTCCCCCTGTCAGAACACAATAGCACAGCAGAGGAGATCGCTGTACTAACATCGGATTGTTAGTACAGTGGCTCAGACCTGAGCTGTCATAAAAACTAGTAGTGTGTACAAGGCTTTAGGCAGACCATATATAATATGAATTCCTTTCCTGCAACCACAGCCAGTGCTGATGGGGGAATCCCTCCCCCAGAGCTATTGTGGGGAGCCCCCTGGTTGGGAGAACACAGCGATTATTGCTACCAGCTATAGACACTTATAACAGGGGTTGTAATTCTAAATTTACATTAACATGGAAGTAAACTCCCATGCATGAATAGTACCTATAGGTAAGCCTATAATAAGGTTTACCTATAGGTACTGTAAGATATGTATTGTAGATGCAACCGGTGACATCACTGGCGCATGTGCTCTGAAGGAACGGTGCAGGTGTGATGTCATCGCGGCTCCGGCCACTCACACAGCTGGAGTCTGCGAACCCAGAAGGAAGACCGGGTGAAGATGGAAGCACCTTTAGCGATGACACTGCTGGAAGACTTCATTCTAAGGTAAGTTTCACATAATGTGCTAGTATGTAATGCATACTAGCACATTATGACATTGCCTTGCGGGTTTAAAAAAAGAAAAAGCCAGTGGTTTACTACTGCTTTAATAACCCTTTTCCCTTATGTAGCAGGGTCTTTATAAACAGACACAACACACCCAATGCAATGAAATGTGATGATGGATAAAATAACTGTTGGAAACACGAATAGTACATCCGCTTTCAATCAAACGGACAGCTTTTCCAGAAGAGTTGAAGCTGTTATAGCTGCAAAGGGTGAGCCAACTCAATATTGAACTCTACAGACTTAAGGCCCCTACACATGGTGCAATTATTGGCCAACAACGGTCGTACAACAGCCTGGTGTCCAATAATCCGACCGTTAGTATGCACAATTCAACAGCCTATTTTCAATTATCGTCCAACAGAAGTCTGAGAAGACTAGAAAACTTTTGTTTGCCAACAAAGCGTTGGCCAATTTTCAGCCCATGTGTACAGAAGTTGGACCAACAAAAGATGTAAGTACAAACACACATGCTCGGAATCCAGGAAGTGTTCGGTCGTGTAAACCTGCGTTCCTAATTCACAAATCACATTCATCTGAACTTCCTCTTTATAAGCTCGTAACACGTCACTACGCTCGGCGGCTTTGTTGGACAATTACTTGACTGCCGTCAGTACGCTAGACAAAACCACGGACATCCAATTTGGACAAAAGTTGGACGTGCGGTTTTATGATAATCAACGCGTGTGTACGAGGCTTAAGACTGGGATGCCATTAAAGTTCTTGTGTGTGTAAAGGCAGCCTTCCCAATACCTTTATCAATATAGTGTCAAGAATGTCAAGAAGTAAGCATGGTGGACTGTTATTGGCTGAATACGAAGGATATTGTTATTATGTAGTTTATAATTATACTACATCAATTGTTTTAAAATATCAAGTATACCATGATTCTGTTTTGTTTTTTTAATCTCTTAGGGCCGGTTCACACTGCTGCGATGCGGGAACCCTGCGAATCCACTGCGGGTTCCCACATCACGTCTCCCGGCGGCAGTTCACACCGCTATATACGAACTGCGGGGAGTGCCAATACAATGTTAATGACACCCCCCCAATCAGTTTGCATATTGCACTGTGAACTGCAAACTCGCACAGGAATTGGGTCGCGTGGTGTAAACACCCATGAGATCCGATTCTGCTGCTGCGGAAAAAAAGTGTCCTGTGCGAGTTTGTTCCAATTGCGATGCGAATTCAGCTATACTATCTCTATGGCTGAATTTGCATCGTACATAGATCACATGTGATTCACACTGTAGTGCAGTGTGAATCACATCCTATCTGGCCGCATGCAGCAATGTGAACCCGCCCTTACTGTTGCTCTCCGGCTTGTTTTTTGTCCTGTGCATGCTCTCTGTCCTCCACTGATTCCCCTCACTGTTGCTAGTGCAGAGCGAACAGTACCTTTATTTCTGGTCACATGACCAGCTCTATGTGTACTACAATTCCCATACAGCTAAATTTGTCTGTATGTAGATGTGTAGTCCATCTCGGGGTGAGTACAGAAGCGTGGCTACTTTCACATACACAAGGGGGTATGGAAAACTAATGTAGCCACCCTAGAACAGGAAGTCCAAGAACAGTAAAAAAAGAGTGCATTTGGGAGATAAAACAATGGAAGAGAGCGGTAGAAAATATATTCTACTTATATTTAGATATATTGCATTTATTTTATAATATGTGCATAGTTGCCAATATTGTCAAAAAATGTATAGGATCACTTTTATTTGTCTGTAGGCAGGGTTCTTATTATAATTGGGGGGGCATTCGTTTGTAGGTGTGTCATAGGTGGAGAAAAAAATGCGGCATGCAAAGTGCGCCACTGAGAAAAATAGGT
>BLSH010385270.1:1230717-1265465 GCA_018402905.1 Glandirana rugosa | reverse complement strand
TAAACCCCCCCCCCCCCCCCGCCGTGGCCGGACCGACGGCTCTTACCTACTCATGTGCAGGACTCTCCTTCCCCTGTGTTCAGTGGAGAGGGGAGGGACCTCCGATCCATGCAGCTAACCGACTTCTTCAATGTACAAGAGAATTGTCTACTTGTACACTGAAGAGAGAAGCCGATTGGCTGCAGGAATCAGATGCCCCTCCCCTCCCCACTGAGAACAAAGGGAAAGAGACCTGGAGCTGTAAAAAGATCACACGGCCATATCGTGGCCATGTTTTTGAAGCCAGCTCTGCGGCCGGTGCAATAAGAAGTCCTGAAGCCTTGGAAAAGATCAAAATCCTGGGATTTTGGTCGGGACGGACTCTGATCGGGACAAGAGTCCAAAATTCGGGATTGTCCTGAGAAAATAGGGACTGTTGGCAAGTATGTATGTGTGAGTTTAGTGTCACTTTAATGTCTAATTAAAATAGTTGTAGCCCTAAAAAAAAAAAAAAAAAGATCCTGTTCCTTTAAAGCAGGATAAACAGCTTAGTGCTTGTGCGGTGTAATTTGTCCCTTTCTATTCTGTAAAATACCTGGTTGATCCTGCCTGTTCCTGTGTGCCCCCTTAGGGCTCGTTTACACTTGCTGTGGCTTCAACGCACATTAAACATTGAGGCTTCGGTGGTGCTTCAATGAGGCTTCGGTGGTGCTTCGATGAGGCGCTTTTGACGTTTTGTTGAAGTTTGGCCGATGCCCTGTGTGTTTGTTGATATCTCACACCTGCAATTTCTCCAAAACAAAGCGAAGCTAAAGCTGAATTAAAGCCTCTGAAAAGCTGCAGGTGCTTCAAGCAAGCTTCAAACAAGCTTTGTCATAGACTTCTATAGAGGCGTTGAAGAGGCTTTGAAGCATGGCTAAAGCTACATGGGGGGTATAATTTTTGACGCAAAGCTGAAGCGAAGCAAAGCCAATGCAAGGTGTAAACAGGACTGTAAGCTAAGCATTTTATTTAGTGACATGGGCTTTAACTGGCGTTAAGGGAGCTTTAACAAAGCGTGTCTGACGCTTTGTTTTGAAGCAAGTGTAATTGACCCCTGTGTACTGGCCATGGTAATCATGGCTGCTGATCCATGATACCGTGGTCAGATTACATACCTCCATCATCCTGCAGTCTCTCCAACTCCCCCTCACTCCCTGCCTGTCAGCTCAGAGGCCTGTGTGTGTGTGAGGCATCTCATCCTCTCCTCCCGCTGCTATTCCGCTGTGGCTGTAAAATCACCAATCACAAATCCTGTAATCAGAAAGGTAACAGAGGGGTGTCTGTTTTGTAAAAATTATGCAGCGAAATACCTTATTTCCTGTGCACTCACGTGACCTCCTGCCGCTCTCCTCCTAGCTGACGTCAGAGGGGAATCTCAGCCCCTCCCACTGTAGTCCTTGGATTGGGGAAGGAGAGCGCTTGGAGGTCAAGTGACCGCATAGGGGCGCTGTGAAATAAGCTATTTTGCTGAATCAATTTTTAAAAACACATACACTGCACAGTATATCTTCCTGTAAGGCCCCTTTCACACTGGGGCTGGCGGGCGGTAGCGGTAAATCCCCGCTAGTCTCAGCGGGGATTTGGCGCTGTTATAGAGGCGCTACGGCGCCGCTATGCAGGGAGGTGCGGGGCACTTTTAACCCCCCACAACGGGTTAAACAGGGGTTAAAAGTGCCGGCGCTCGGCGCTCCCGGAGCGGTGTACAGCCGCTACGGGAGCGCTGCCCATTGAATTTAATGGCAGGAGCGGTGGAGGAGCGGTGAATACACCGCTCCCCACATTCCTGAAAAATCATGCTTGCATGATTTTCTGAAGCGCTGCGCTAGCGCAACGCCTCAGTCTGAAAGCATCCATAGAGATGCATGAAAATGATATTTAGAGCGTTATTACAGCGGTAATTTTAGCGCTTTACCGCTGTAATAACGCTCCAGTGTGAAAGGGGCCTAACAGAATGGATTTCCGGATTTGTGATTAGTGACTTTATAACCGTTTTAGTCTCAGTTCACCCTGGTGCGATGCGGGGACCAGCGCGATTCTTGTGCGGGTTCCCTCATTGGATCTGACTCGCAGGCAGGGCACACTGACATCTGCGAACTGCTGTGGGTATCATTATAAACTTAACGACACCCCCAGATCGGTTCGCAGAATGCAGTGCGAACTGTGGAATCGGATCGCATGGATCTGAACACCCATGCAATCCGATTCCAGTGCTGACCAAAAAAAGGGTCCTGCACCATTTCGGTGTGAATGTGATGTGATTTCAGCCATACAAACTATATGGATGAATTTGCATCGCACAGACATCGCATGTGATCAACACAGCAATGTGGTGCGAATCATATGCGATGTCTGGGATCGCATACACGTGAATCCAGCTTTAAATTGATATAAAACCAATAAAGGCGGCCTATAAAATGTTCTGGACTCTGGCGTTATGTGAATTATTTATGGTTTGGTGTGTGTTATTTCTTCAATAAATGATTGATTTCTTTTCCAATCGATCTATTCTGATAGGAACGATCGATCTTTAGTTGACAACCCATTTCATGAAAATGCCGCAAAGAAATAGCAAAGAATGTGAATTTACAACAACAAGGGGCAATAAAATAGATGTTGGAATTGCAAAGAAAATGCCATTATAAATGCCACCCGGGGAAGAGGATTCTGATGGACAGGTAAGACATGAATGCCATCTATGATGATAGATGATCGGCTGTATCTCCCTTCCCACCATTGTATCCAGGGGCAGCTGGCTGGTGATTTTTCTGTCCTGGGGATTGATTCGTTTTGATTGAATCTGATATAAATCCATTCGGAATTGATCAGAGATCAAGGCTATTGTTTGTTTGCAGATTTGATGGTTTTGATTGAATGGATGAAATAAGTGAGTGATGGGGGAGGGGGTGCAGTGATGGGGGTCCCATACAGGTGACAGGTAGTGGCACACATCTATAGGGAGTCGGGGATGCGGTGTAGAGCGGGCGGAGGGTGTGGCCTCTCCCTGTGTCACGCCCCCTGGCTCTCCTCTGCCTGGGATCTCATTCTCCCTTGTCTCCCCTCTGCTGTCACTGCTCCCCATCCGCACACATCGTCCTTGGCAGACCTCCCCATGCTGGGCTCTGCGGGTGGGAACCCCTTCATTGAATGACACTACCGGGGAGCAGCCTCATCCTATTCCATGGGAGCGATCACATCTCCGCCATCCATTCCGCAGGACGACTAAGGAGATCCATCCCAGCACATCAGACATGCCTGCGGGGAGCAGCGAGCCCGAGTGTGCCCTCAGCTACCAGGTAACCCATGGAGGGGCCCGGGGGGATCTGCTGTGCCAGGGATCAGCAGGCATCTTCTGCCTACAATGGGGTATCTTTCATATGATGACAGGGAGATCTGCTGTGCTGGGGATATTCTGCGTGTTTATGGAGATGCCTGGGTACCTGTCATATGATGGTAGGAGGTCTAGAAATCAGAGGGCATCATCTGCCTGCGATAGTGGTGCCTGGGCACCTGGGATGGCAGAGGATCTAATGTGCCAGGGATCAGGGGACACCTTCTGCTTGCTATGGGGCACATGTCATGTGATGGCGGGGGCGGGGGGGGGGGGCTGCTGTGCCAGGGATCCAGGGGGCACCTTCTGCTTGCTATGGGGTACCTGTCATGTGATGGCAGGGGGGGTGGCTGTTGTGCCAGGGATCCAGGGGGCGCCTTCTGCTTGCTATGGGGTACCTGTCATGTGATGGCAGGGGGACCTGCTGTGCCAGGGATCCAGGGGGCGCCTTCTGCTTGCTATGGGGTACCTGTCATGTGATGGCAGGGGGACCTGCTGTGCCAGGGATCAGGGGGCATATTCTGCCTGCTGTGGGGTACCTTTCATATGATGGCAGGGGATCTGCTGTTCCAGGGATATTCTGCGTACATATGGAGGTGCCTGGGTACCTATCATATGATGGTAAGAGATTTAGTGACCAGAGGAGATCATATGGCTGCGATGGTGGTGCCTGGGCACCTGGGCTGGCAGAGGATCTAATGTGCCAAGGATTAGGGGACACCTTCTGCTAGCTATGGGGTACCTGTCATGTAATGGCAGGGGGGCTTGCTGTGCCAGGGATCCAGGGGGCACCTTCTGCTTGCTATGGGGTACCTGTCATATGATGGCAGGGGATCTGCTGTGCCAGGGATATTCTGCGTACTTATGGAGGTGCTTGGGTACCTATCATATGATGGTAAGAGATTTAGTGACCAGAGGAGATCATATGGCTGCGATGGTGGTGCCTGGGCACCTGGGATGGCAGGGGATCTAATGTGCCAAGGATTAGGGGACACCTTCTGCTAGCTATGGGGTACCTGTCATATGATGGCAGGGGGATCTGCTGTGCCAGGGATATTCTGCGTTCTTATGGAGGTGCCTGGGTACCTATCATATGATGGTAGGAGATCTAGTGATCAGAGGGCATCATCTGCCTTTGATGGTGGTGCCCAGGCACCCGGGATGGCAGGGGATCTGCTATGCCAGGGATTAGGGGGCATCTTCTGCTTGCTATGGGGTACCTGTCATGTGATGGCAGGGGAATCTGCTGTGCCAGGGATATTCTGCCAGCCATGGAGTGACCCAAATATCTGTCATATGATGGCAGGGGATCTAGTGCCTGCTATGGAGGTGCCCAAAGACCTGGGATGACAAAGGGACCTGCTGTGCCAGGGACCAGAAGACATCTTTAGCTTGCTATGGAGTTGTGGGATATCTTTGATGGCAATAGCTGTGTTAAGGATTGGAGGGCATCATGTGGGGTAGCTGGGATATCTGTCATATGATGGCAAGGAAATCTGCTGTGCCAGGGAACTTGTGCCTACCATTGAGGTGCCTGAGTACCTGTCATATGATGGCAGGAGATCTAGTGATCACAGGGCTTCTTCTCTCTGCTATGGAGTACGGGGAACCTGTGATGGCAGGAGAGATGCTGTGCCAGTGATCAGAGGGCATATTCTGCCTGCTATGGAGGTGCCTTGGTACCTGTAATGGCAGGGAGATCTGCTGTGCCCAGTGACCCTCTGCCTTCTATTGGGGGGGTTGTATCTGTCATATAATGACAGGGGGATGTGCTCTGGCAGCCTGCTCTAGGTGTACCCGTCTATCCTGTGTGGATGACAGATGATGGGTGTCTGTAGATGTGACAGTCTATAGAAGGTATCAGTAACTTACTGCAGTGCAGAGACAGAAGAGCTGTGCATTGCAATGGACTTCCCAGTATAAATATAGCTCAGATCTGCAGGAAGCGATCATTGCAGTTTGTGGCCCCTCTTACAATGACATCAGTTGCAGAGATGGCGTTACAGGGATTTGGTGCCCCGCTCTGCAAGTCATTCTTGCCCAAGCTGTCACTGCGTACCACCTCTGTGTCACACCGGTGTGGGTAGCAGATGGTACCCAACGTGCAGAAGTCAGCCGAAGATAAACATTGCAGCTTTTCAGGCTCAGTTCAGTGATAATGGGCAATATTCCTCAGCAGACAATCATCTCTCACTATTCTAACTGCTTCAAGGTGAGATTGATTGTACGCTCACCATTCACATTACAGTCTAATTGTACAATCTCTTTTAGATCTACTACAAATGAGCAAGGGCCTGCCTGATTAGATACAGACTGATTGGAGAGATGAGATATGGTGGCCATACATGCTTCAATAAATGATACATTTCTTTTCTGATCAATCACTCTTGATCGTAATAACCCAAATATAGTGAACAGCCCATTTGATTTTAATATGACACACACAGGCAAGTGAATTTTGATTCAATAATTGAAAGATATGATCATAAGTTACCGCCCTAGTCGATCTACTCAGCTTGATCAAATCCGATTTATATTGAGTCTAAATCAAGTTGATTATATACTGATTGGATCGTTTAGATCTAATCACACACTGATTGACTATCAATTGATTATTCCTATCAGTAAAGATTGATTGGAAAATAAATTGATTCCTTATCAAAGTGTATATGGCCACCATCAGCTGACCATACACTATAAACTCGGATTGTACAATCTCCTTTGGATCTATCATCAATTGTGTAGTACAAGGGTCTGCTTGATTTAATACTAAATGAATGGATTGTTCAGGTGGCCATACACAGCTCAATAAATGTTCAATTCCTTTTCCGACCGATCTCTCCTGATAGGAATAATCAATTGATAGTCAACGACTTGATCAATAAGGATGGGCTCGGGCTTGTTCGGAACCGAACGTGCCCGCCAGGAAGTGAACCCTGCAGGGCGCTAATCAGAGGCAATGAGACATTCCCTGATCATTGCAGCCGCGCATTGGGGGAATGTCTCACTGCTTGTGATTGGCGCTGTGCATAGGGTTGCCACCTCATCCCTTTAAACCCGAACACATATGAATTACACAGGTTGTTCTGAGGCTAATTTAATACAGATAAGGCACCAAGTGAGTTTAATTACCACCTTAATCAGCCACAGAACAACCTGTGTAATTCATATGTGTTCGGCTTTAAAGGGATGAGGTGGCAACCCTAGCTGTGCAGGGTTCACTTCCTGGTGGGCTCGGGCACACTCGGTTCCGAACAAGCCCGAGCCCATCCTTATTGATCAATATGCCACTCATAGGGAAGAGGATCTTGATCGATAGCTGGAAGATGTGATCGAAAGTTATCAATCATATTTCTTTTTACCTTACAATCGCATAATCTGAATATAAATCAAAATACGATTTGAATTCACGAATAAAGCAGCTCAAGTGCTACTGATCGATCCATCAGTCATTTTCTGCTCTGAACGATCAACTCTGTTTAAGCAAATCCAATGTTAATCGATTGGAAGGAAGGTTATCTTTATCGTTTTTGTACATCGATCAGAAAAATGGAAGTGTGTGTGGCCACCGTTAGGTGGTAAATGTAAAGTTGATTATTTGGTCAGATTGTGATGTGTATGGTAAGTAGTTCCAGCACTGTGCATTCACTCAGCCCACCTGGAGCCCTGAGCATCTGATTTCCATCCCTGCGATGATTTCAGTCACTTTGGAAACAATTGTGTGACAGCTGAGCTGGAGGCATGATTTTCTATACATGGCGGGCTGTGTGCTTCGCCGCTCGCTCTTCGCCTGAAATGTCACCTTGTGTGGAGGTCATTGAAGAGCATTGTGCTATGGGAGCTGAGATCTCCTATAGAATGGAGCTGCTCCATGCAGGAGGAGATGATTCATTTTCCACTGATTGGGGACAAGAGAGGCGTTGTGTCAGTAGACAACATTTCACATCTCCGATGTTTGTTTACATGCCAGAATCCAGCTAACGGAGAAGCTTTTCACATACTTTATCATATACATAGGCTTATTTAATGAGGAAGTGGAGACCGAGCCATAGCAACAAAGCACAGCCAGTTCGCTTTCAGGTCGATCGCTGCAAGCTGAATTCTAAGTGGTTGCTACGACTTATCACCCATTGTGGTCTTCTAAGTGAGTTTTAGGAGTTCCCATCTTTAACTGATGTGTTTCCAATGACAATAACCTGTGGAGAAACACCGCAGGAAGTGTTTATAGCAACCAATCAGGTGGCAGCTTTCATCTTTACGGTAAAAAATAAAAGCTAAAGGAAGGCTTGCGGTGCCGTGGTCGTCCTTTGAAGATCGTAGAATGTAAATGTTTGCTCGGGTTGGGAGATGACTGTGATGTTTGTTTATGTCGGATGTGTCTCCATCAATTGTATACAGAGCCTGTGGCGTTACGGAGCAACTGTCAGTAAGGAAGACAGGTATTAGACATAAAGAAAGGAGACAGAAAGGCGTGCTGGAGTACCGCTCTATCTAGATCTGGTTTGTTTTTGATGCGTCATTAAATTAGTGGATGGTAGTTCATGGCAGATGTCACTTTACTGATTGAATAAATTCAGTTTTAAAGACTCAACTGGATGCAGCGGGCATACCATTTATATTCAGCATTAGAAATATAGAAACGTGAAGTGTGCAGGCAGAAAAAAAAGTGGCCAATCAAGTCTGCCATTTCTTGTTTGTTTTATTCTATTTTTTTTTTTTGTTTTTTTTTTCATTTATTGTTTTTTTTTTTAAGTTATTACAGAAAAACCTTGGATTGCGAGCATAATTAATTCCGGAAACATGCTTGTAATTCAAAGCACTCGCATACCAAAGTGAATTTCACCATAAGAAATAATGGAAACTCAGATGATTTCATTCCACCACCATTTATTCATAAGTCCTTCTGTTTATAGTCCATATAAAAAGATAAAATGTCCATCCACAAATGGCAGCCTCCACAAGGGGATTAGAAGCAAAATCCAGCAGGAGCTACAGAGTATAAAAGAGAAGAGAGGCGTCCCTAAGTGTAGCAATATGGTTACATTTAATGAAGGTACAACATTTAGCAACTCGCATGGTTGATAATTAAAAGAGGCACATCTAATATGCAGGCATCTGGGGTAAAACTGTTCACATAGACCGTCCTCCGCACCACCGGCTCTCACCGCTGTCAGTCTGCAATCATGACCGGGAAGACTACCCTGCAGTAGAGCGATCTGAAAGCGAGGCTTGAAGCGCTCGTGGAGTGCAGCGTGGAAGGGATGAGGTCAATGGTGGTGTGGAGGATGGTCTATGGCATAGGTGCTCAACCTGTTGCCCTCCTGCTGTTGTAGAACTACAAGTTCCATGAGGCATTGCAAGCCACTGACAGTTACAAACATGACTCCCAAAGGCAGGGGCGTGATGGGACTTGTAGTACTGCAACAGCTGGAGGGCCACAGGTTGAGCACCCATGGTCTATGTGGACAAGGGTTGCCACATCATCCCTTTAATCCAGGACACATATGAATTACTCAGGTTCTGAGGCTAATTTAATGCAGATGAGGCACCAAGCAAGTTTAATTATCACCTTAATCAGCCACAGAACCTGTGTAATTAATATGTGTCCTGGATTAAAGGGATGATGTGGCAACAGTAATGTGGACATCTTTACCCCGGATGCCTTCATACTTAGATGTGCCTGTTTTAATCATCAACCATGTGAGTTGCTAAATGTTGTACCTTTATTAAATGTAACCATATTGCTACACTTAGAGGCGCTTCTCTTCTCTTTTATACTCAGCTGTGACCTGATGCTACTTTGTATATCAAGATGTCGCTTGTATATCAAGACAAAATGTATTTAAAATGTAGCTTGTCCCGCAAAACGCTCTCAAACCAAGGTTTTACTGTATTATTATTACAGGTACTTGTATAGTGCCGTCAATTTACGCAGCGCTTTACATATACATTGTTAGTTTATTGTTTTGTTCTTTTTTTATCTTATTTTTTGTAGTTATTGTTTTCTTTTTTATTAACCTTCCTGTCCATGTAAGGATCCATGCTGTACCAAGCATGCTTGAATGCACTTACTGTTGACTGACTCACTATCTCTGCTGGAAGTCTAGTCCAAGCATCAACTATTCTTTCTGTAAAAAAAAAAAAAAAATAACTTTTTTTAGGGTTAGTTTTGAACTTTCCTCCTGTTAGTTTGAGGTCATATCCTCTTGTTCTTGATCTTGGCTTCATATCAAAGATATTGGCCTCCTGAATCGTATTCACGCCCTTTAACTACTTGTCTATCAGTGCTGTTTATAAATAGCAGCTGGTAGACAGGGATTTTAAATACACTCCCAGCTGCTATAGTGGATGTTGGCTGGGGCTGGTGAAACATTCTCTGATATCTGCTACAGCGAATATAGTATAGAACAATACCATCTATATTTTACTACTATACAGCTGTGCTCATACGTTTACATACCCTGGCAGAATTTAGGATTTCTTGGCCATTTTTCAGAGAATATGAATGAGAACACAAAAACCTTTCTTTCACTCATGGTTAGTGTTTGAATGAAGCCATTTATTATCAATCAACTGTGTTTACTCTTTTGTAAATCATAATGACAACAGAAACTATCCAAATTACCCTGATCAAAAGTTTACATACCCTGGTGATTTAGGCCTGATAACATGCACAAAGGGGGTTTTGAATGGCTATTAAAGGTAACTATCCTCACCTGTGATCTTGCTTGTAATTAGTGTGTGTATATAAGGCCCCTTTCACACATACGGCCCGTTTTTCATCCATCCGTTCACGGATGAAAAATGGACATCAATGCATCTCTATGGAAAAATGGATGACAATGGATGATCATCCATTTGCATCCCTTTTCATCTGCTTCTGTCAACATCCGTTTTTTGAACGGATGTAAGCCCTATTTTTCATCTGTCAAAAAAAAAGGATCAGACAAAAAAACGGATGTAAACTGACGAATGGTCAGTTTGTCATCCATTTTGCATTGGTAGTGGATGTAAAAAAACTGATGGAAAACTGATGCACACTGATGAAAAACTGATGATCACTGATGAAAAATGGATGAAAAACTGATGAATACCTTCATCCGTTTTGACATGACTGGATGGATGAAATGAACGGTCCGGTCCGTATGTGTGAAAGGACCCTTAAGGCCCCTTTCACACAGGCAGGCCTATTTTTTATCCGTCAAAAAAACGGATCGGACGAAAAATGGATGTAAACTGACGAACGGTCAGTTTTTCATCCGTTTTTGCATTGGTAGTGAATGTAAAAAAAAACTGATGAAAAACTGATGACCACAGGTGAAAAAACGGATAAAAAAAAGGATGAAAAAAACTGATGAAAAACGGATGAACTGATGAACTGATGAATGGTCCGTGTGTGTGAAAGGACCCTAAAGGTCAATGAGTTTTTGGACTCCTGACAGACCCTTGCATCTTTGCTGCACTGATGTTTCTGGATTCTGAGTCATGGGGAAAGCAAAATAATTGTCAAAGGATCTGTGGGAAAAGGTAGTTGAACTGTATAAAACAGGAAAGGGATATAAAAAGATATCCAAGGAATTGAGAATGCCAATCAGCAGTGTTCAAACTCTAATCAAGAATTGGTTCTGTTGAAACCAAACCACGATCAGGTAGACCAACTAAAATTTCAGCCACAACTGCCAGGAAAATTGTTCAGGATGCAAAGAAAGACCCACAAATAAATTCAGGACTCTCTAAAAACATGCGGTGTGGCTGTTTCAAGATGGACAATAAGGAGGGACTTGAAGAAAGATGGGTTGCAAAGCCATTGCTACGCAAATGCCAAAAAGTATCCCATACAATACGCCAAACAGCACAGAGACAAAATTGAGCTTTTTGGCCACAACCATAAAACGCTACATTTGGAGAGAAGTCAACAAGGCCTGTGAAACACGGAGGTGGATCGCTGATGTTTTGGGGATTTGTGAGCTACAAAGGCAAAGGAAATTTGGTCAAAATTGATGGCAAGATGAATGCAGTATGTTATCAAAAAATACTGGAAGAACATTTGCATTCATCAGCCAGGAAGCTGCGCATGGGACGAACTTGGACATTCCTATTGGCTACAGCAGAATAAAGTGAAGGTTCTGGAGTGGCCATCTCAGTCTCCTGACCCGAATATCATTGAGCCACTCTGGGGAGATCTCAAACGTGCAGTTCATGCAAGACAGCCCAAGAATTTCCAGGAATTGGAGGCTTTTTGCCAAGAGGAATGGGCAGCTTTACCATCTGAGTAGATAAAGAGCCTCAACCACAAATACCACAAAAGACTTCAAGCTGTCATTGATGTTAAAGGGGGCAATACATGGTATTAAGAACTGGGGTATGTAAACTTTTGATCAGGGTCATTTGGGTAGTTTCTGTTGTCATTTTGATTTAAAAAGAGTAAACGCAGTTGATTGATAATAAATGGCTTCAGCCAAACACTAACCATGAGTGAAAGAAATATTTTTGTGTTTTCATTCATATTCTCTGAAAGACGGCCAAGAAATCATAAATTCTGCCAGGGTATGTAAACTTATGAGCACAACTGTAATTGGCAAAAGTTGATCTAAACTGTATGTAATACATCCAAAGCTTTATTTATATACAAACAATCAGTAAAAATGAAAAAGTAAGTGGCTGATAGTTACACACAGCGGGTAAAATAAGTATTTGAGAAGTATAAGAAGGTAAAATAAGTATTCATAGAAGGAAGGATGAATGGAAAAATGTAGCAAGACATTCTTGATAAAAATCTGCTGCCATCTACCAGGATGATGAAGATGAAATGAGGGTGGACGTTTCAGCAAGACAATGATCCCAAACACAAAGCCAAGGAAACTCTCAATTGGTTTCAAAGAAAGAAAATAAAGCTGCTAGAATGGCCCAGCCAATCACCTGACTTGAATCCAATAGAAAATCTATGGAAATAACTAAAGATCAGAGTTCATAGAAGAGGCCCACGGAACCTTCAAGATTTGAAGACTGTTTGTGTGGAAGAATGGGCCAAAATCACACCCAAGCAATGCATGCAGCTGGTTTCTCCATACAGGAGGCGTCATTAAGGCCCTTTCACACATACGGACCTTTTGTCCGTTTTTCATCCATCCGTTGATGGATGAAAAACGAACATCAATGCATCTCTATGGAAAAACGGATGATAACTGATGATCATGTATTTGCATCCGTTTTGATCCGCTTCTGTCAGCATCCGTTTTTTTGAATGGATGAAAGTCCTATTTTTCATCCGTCAAAAAAACGGATCGGACAAAAAAACGGATGTAAACTGACGAACGGTCAGTTTTTCATCCGTTTTTGCATTGGTAGTGGATGTAAAAAAAAAACTGATGAAAAACTGATGACCACTGATGAAAAAACGGATGAACTGATGAACGGTCCGTGTATGTGAAAGGACCCTAAGCTGTCATTACCAACAAAGGATTTTGTACAAAATATTAAATAAATTTCAATTAGCATGTTCAGTACTTTTTTCCTGTGTCATTCCATTTTATTACACATAACTGAATTTCTGAACGTATTTGTTTTAGTTTCTTTTTGTGTATGGATTGCATGGGTTGTTACTGACATGTGGTGAACATATTTACCTAGAAAAATAATGATGTGTTCAATACTTACTTTATCCGCCGTATACATACAACACAGTATCAATAACTAGAGGTCGACCGATATGGGTTTTTCTCTGGCCGATGTCGATATTTAGAAATCGGGGTGGCCGATGGCCGATATTGGATGCCGATTTTTTTGAGGCCGATATGTTAGGCCGATTTTAATTTTTCCCATGCATCTCATAAAATATAACAGTTAATTGTGCTTATTCTTGTATGTATATGGTTCACTTAAGAGCCCTTTCAATACAGCCATATACCAGTCCCATGAAATACAGCCATATACCAGTCCCATGAAATACAGCCATATATCAGTGTCCAGAAAATACAGCCATATACCAGTGTCATGTAATACAGCATATATCAGTGCCATGTAATACAGCATATACCAGTGCCATGTAATACAGCATATACCAGTGCCATGTAATACAGCATATACCAGTGCCATGTAATACAGCATATACCAGTGCCATGTAATACAGCATATACCAGTGTCATGTAATACAGCATATACCAGTGTCATGTAATACAGCATATACCAGTGCCATGTAATACAGCATATACCAGTGTCATGTAATACAGCATATACCAGTGCCATGTAATACAGCATATACCAGTGCCATGTAATACAGCATATACCAGTGTCATGTAATACAGCATATACCAGTGTCATGTAATACAGCATATACCAGTGCCATGTAATACAGCATATACCAGTGCCAGCATATACCAGTGCCTGCGAGGACATCGCAGGATCCTGGGGACAAAGTTAGTAATTTTGCCCTGATCTTGCGATGCAATCTGGAGTGTGGCTTGGGGTTACCGCTTTTGGTAATGAAAATTCACCCCGAGCCACACTCGGGAATACCGCTAAGAAGGTTAATGTGTGCTACTTACCCGAAATGCCCTTGGTGACTTCAGTGGCCCAAGAGTTATACTCAATATATGACCTTTTCCTATGATGCAGTGCTTTGGCCTATACTCAATAAAATGACCTTTTCCTATGATGCAGTGCTTTGGCCTATACTCAATATGTGACCATCTTCTATGATGCAGTGATTTGGCCTATACTCAATATGTGACCATCTCCTATGATGCAGTGCTTTGGACTGTACCCAATTTGTGACCATCTGCTATGATGCAGTGCTTTGGCCTATACTCAATATATGACCTTTTCCTATGATGCAGTGCTTTGGCCTATACTCAATATATGACCTTTTCCTATGATGCAGTGCTTTGGCCTATACTCAATATATGCAAAGTCAGAGAGAAACACACCGCTCTACCAGCTGCTGCTTAACCATAGATCAAACCACACACTTTACCAGGTGCTCTGACTTCAGGAAGTCTTCCCTCTTCCAATAGAAATCCATCATGATAAAAAAGGAAAAGTCGGCACTCTGGAACTGCAGTATCAAAACTTCTTTATTCCATATCGTCCAAACAGGAATAGGCTTACATGTTTCGGCAAATAATGCCTTGTTCACAGCACAACATTCCAAAATGAACTCACTTGTATAAATACTCCCATACAATCAAATAATTAAAGTCAAATACAAAACATATGATTCTCTTCCCTATTCGGGTCTTGATATCAATTAAGTTCAAACAGGAAACCAGTGTGTATCTCCCTAGGGCAAAAGAGAAAAATAAAAATACATTGTAACAATAAAGAAAAAAAAAAAATAGAAGAGTAAGTGAGAATTGTGTTAAAATCTGCAGCCGACAAAGGAAAAAATTGGTATGTCAGTGGCATCCATCAGTATTTAAACAGATGTATAAGGAAACCATTACATAGCCAAATGTACAAAGGAAATGGCAAGCATTAGTGAAGGTTTGCATAATGATATAAAATAAAATAAATGCATGTCATAGAGCCCTCAAAACTACACCAAAGCAAAGGATCAGAAGTTCACTCATTGATATTATCATATCCTTCTCAAAAAGAGGACTCCATTTAAAATCGCTAGTTGCGATAACCTCTAATGATTTTGTATAAGGACATTATCGCATACTAAGTTGCATGGAAGTGTTGCAATGAGTTAGCTGGTCATGTATCCTAATTATTAATTCCTTCATTTTAGGAAGAGGTCCACATCGTATCTCCGATTCATTCCATCAGGTACCCTGGTGGCTAAATTATATATACACCAAACCTCTCTTTCTAGGAGTTTGCGATGTGAATCTCCCCCCCGCAATGGTTTTTTGATTCTCTCCAAACCATAAAAGATAAAGGAAGACATATTCGAAGAATGTTCATTTTTAAAATGTCTAGAAACATTAGACAGACCTTTGTCCGAAACTTGGGATGCACCATGATAATGCTCACTGATTCTGGTCCTTAGCGCTCTCACGGTGCATCCCACATATTGTAAATTACACTTTGTACATTCTACAGCATACACCAGATTTTTCGTTCCACAGTTCATGTAGTCCTTAATTTCAAAATTTTTGCCAGTACTACATGAACGAGCCATACCTGATTTTTTACTATGCTTCAAGCAAAATTTGCAGGTATTCGTACCACATCGAAAGGAACCTTTAGTATTGAGCCAGGTCTGACTTTGTTTCTTATCACTATATAAACTGGGGGATAATACATCCTCAAGTGTCCTGGCTCGTCGGCTAGAGAATCTCACTCCATTTTGAACTATTGGTACTAAATCTCTGTCTGTGGAAAGAATAGGGAGATGTTTCATTATAATATTCTTCACTTCGGTAAATTCACAGGAATAAGAAGTCACAAAAGTCAAAGGGTTAGTCATTCTGGATATACAATCTCTCCTGGATCTAGATTGACCAAGGAGTGACTTCCTATCTTTCTTATCCACTATGGACCTAGCTCTCTCTATATCCGTGTTTTTATACTGGCGTGTACGTAACCTTGAAGAGATAATTTCACATTCTTTGTGATAGCCTGGCTGTGTAGAGCAATTACGTTTAGCCCTGGTAAACTCCCCAGTAGGAATAGCTCGAATTGTATGGGCCGGGTGACAACTCGTAGCCAGAAGTAAAGAATTGCCTGCACATTCTTTACGGAACGTGCAGGTATGAATTTCACCCGTGGAAATGTCTGCAGATAGAGTAATTTCAAGGAAGTTAATCTTTTCCTGGTGAGTTTCTGCATTAAACTCTAAGTTTAGTGTATTGCTGTTAAAATAGCAAAGTAGGGACTCCACATCTGAGGAGGTACCCTTCCATATGCACAACAGGTCATCTATGTAACGACCATACCATGCTATATGTGTCAAAAAGGGATTCGAGATAGAAAAAAGATATGTTTCTTCCCACCACCCCATATACAAATTTGCTAGTGAGGGAGAAAACTTGGCTCCCATTGAAGCACCTCTACTCTGAAGATAAAACTGATTATTGAACATAAAGTAGCTGTGCCTCAAAAGGAAGTCAGTAGTTAGAACTACCAGTGGCATGTAATACAGCATATACCAGTGCCATGTAATACAGCATATACCAGTGCCATGTAATACAGCATATACCAGTGCCATGTAATACAGCATATACCAGTGTCATGTAATACAGCATATACCAGTGCCATGTAATACAGCATATACCAGTGCCATGTAATACAGCATATACCAGTGCCATGTAATACAGCATATACCAGTGCCATGTAATACAGCATATACCAGTACCATGTAATACAGCATATACCAGTGCCATGTAATACAGCATATACCAGTGGCATGTAATACAGCATATACCAGTGCCATGTAATACAGCATATACCAGTGCCATGTAATACAGCATATACCAGTGTCATGTAATACAGCATATACCAGTGCCATGTAATACAGCATATACCAGTGTCATGTAATACAGCATATACCAGTGCCATGTAATACAGCATATACCAGTGCAAGCATATACCAGTGCCTGCGAGGACATCGCAGGATCCCGGGGACAAAGTAAGTAATTTTGCCCTGATCTTGCGATGCAATCTGGAGTGTGGCTTGGGGTTACTGCTTTTGGTAATGAAAATTCACCCCGAGCCACACTCGGGAATACCGCTAAGAAGGTTAATGTGTGCTACTTACCCGAAATGCCCTTGGTGACTTCAGTGGCCCAAGAGTTATACTCAATATATGACCTTTTCCTATGATGCAGTGCTTTGGCCTATACTCAATATGTGACCATCTCCCATGATGCAGTGCTTTGGCCTAGCGGCCTATTGACAGGCCCAAGTCTTGTCACATGAGGAGGAGACCAGCGTCATCAACACTGTGTAAGCTCTAACAGCAACCATCTGACGTGCAGTTTACACAGAGTTTGAATCCATGAGTAATGGCATTGGTTGTGGGAAGACTTTAAAGACAATCAATCACAGGGGTCCTCAAACTTTTTAAACAAAGGCCCAGTTCATTGTCCTTCAGACTGTAGCGGGTATCAGTGACAGTAAATAATGCCTTAATCCTGGTGATCAGTAGGGTGATCAATGGGCTTAAAAATGCCTTAGCACCTATGGTCAGTAGGTAGAGGAATAATGTCCTATCAGTGTCAGTTGAAAGAATATTGCCCCCTTGTTCCTATCAGTAGCAGGAATAGTGCCCCTTCACTAGTGGCAGTGGGAGGAATAGTGCCTTATCATTTGTGTCAGTGAGACAAATAGTTCTTCGTTGTTAGTGTCAGTGGGAGAAATTTGTCCCATTGTTGGTGTCAATCAAAGGAATTGTTTGCCTTTGTTGGTGTCAGAGGGAGGAATATTTCCCTATTGTTGGTGTCTGTAGAAAGAATAGTTCTCCATCTTTGGTGTCAGCGGAGGGAATTCTGCCCCATTGTTTGTGTCAATTGGAGAAATATTGTTCCATTGCTGGTGTCAGCAGGAGGAATAGTGCCCTATTATTGGCGTCAGTTTGAGGAATAGTACCCCGATATTGGTGTCATTGGGAGGAATAATGTCTCATTGTGGGTGTCAATGGGAGAAACTGTGTCCCATCATAAGTGTCAATGGAAGGAATGGTTCTCCATTGTTTGTGTCAGTGGGAGGAATATTTCCCCATTGTTGTTGTCGGTAGAAAGAATAATTCTCCATCTTTGGTGTCAATGGGAGGAATAGTGCCCTGATATTGGTGTCAATGGGAGAAATTGCGTCCAATCATTGGTGCACTAGTACCCCATCATTGATGTCAGGGGGAGAAACTGTGCCCCAATGTTGGTGTCTTTGGGAGGATTAGTGCTCCATCTTTGGTGTCAATGGAAAGAATAATGCCCCATCATTCAGTGCACATTTCTGCCTGCATTTCTGCTACACCCAAATGAGGATGGGGCCTTATTTCTTTTATCTTTGTGTTGTGATAGAAACAAGTTTATAATTCTTGCAAGTGGGTGTCACAGCACATGTTGTTATTTAACATACATTCTTACGTCTAAGTGGTGTGGTGAGGTTTTAGATGCTTTTTCCATACAGTTTGTGTTACCCTTGTCCCCATGGAAGGTGCATTTTAATGGATGTAACAATAAAGATACATAAAGAGCAGGTTTTTTTTCCAGCAGTCCAAAACACAGAAGAGCACCCTAAAAGGCACCCCTTTTGGCCCGGCATGTGATTCAGGAACTACCCAGCAGTAGCAGAACAGGGCTACTAAACTACTCCACCCTGAGCAGTGGAGGTGTCTGGTGGGCACAACAGGGGAGTGGCTGTAGAGTATGAGCATAGGGTACAGTGCCAGTTTAGCTACATATGAGAATAAAGACATAAAACAAATATACTTTTGCTACAAGCTTTGCTGCTGATCTGTCATCTCCATTCCCAAAGACCAGCAGGCAAGCTGATACATGTTGTCCCATTGTGGTAACCTGCAAGATTCTGCTGGTACCTGTTATTCCAAAACACTTGTGTTCAAGACTGGTTATCCACCTGCTATTTATTCAATTAACTACACGCCCAGCCAGGCCATTTCCTTCTCTACTTAAGCTGGGCTTATTCCCTCAGGTGTTGTCTGAGTAACAGCTAGCTTTCCTATTGCCAGCTCCCCGGTGGCTTTGAAGCTCTGTGAAGAGTCATACTGACCCCCAGTGCTTCCTAGTGTTCCTGGCTTTCTGAGATTTCCAGTGACTCCAAGGGTGAACTTTATAAAAACTGGAGCAGTTGTGTATGGCAGCCAATCAGTTTCTATCTTCAGCTAAATTTAATCAGTAAACTCCCATGGATGAATTTTACCTAGAGGTAAGGCTATAATAAGGTTACTTTCACACTGGGGCGGGGAGGGACGCAAATTAGCGGCGATTTACTGCAATGCCTGCGGTGTACAGCTGCTTCAGGAGCGCCGTCCATTGCTTTCAATGGAGGGGGTGGTGTAGGAGGGGTGTACACACCGCTCACCGCACCGGCCCAAAGATGCGGCTTGCAGGACTTTTCTTGCTGTCCTGCAAGCGCACCGCCCCAGTGTGAAAGCACTCTGGCTTTCACAGTGGGGAGAAAGGGGGGGGGGAGTTTTTCAGGCGCTGCACAGGTGCTATTTTTAGCACCGCAGGGCCTGAAAAATGTTTCAATGCGAAAGTAGCCTAAGGCTTACCCATAGGTATTGTCTCCTAAACGTGCACCATTTAGGAGATATTCACTTGTGAAAGGGCCAGTTACGTCACCCATATCTGTGCCGTTCCTTCAGAGCCCTGTGCCTTGAACATCAGCTCTTGTGCGCATGCGTGAGTGTGACATCACTGTGGCTCCTCCAATCAAAGGACCGGAGCTCGCCATTCCGGAAAGAAGACTGGGTGAAGATGGAAGCCCTGTCAGTGGTGATATACTTTGCAACGTCTCCCAGTGCCTTCCAATGAGTTCCCAGTGTCTTCCAGCCTATCTCCATTGTCTCTCAGTATGTTCCTGCCAGCAGCCTGCACCCGTCTTATCTTCTGAGCATTGCAATGGCTCCGTGCACTAATGCATGTGTCTGTGTGTTTCTGTGCACTCCTGCCAACTTGGGCGGTACTACCACTGGCCTGTGCTCCCAGCACCTCAGTGCTTCTGTGGCCTCTTACCTGCTTATTTGAGACGTCCTAAAGGGGAATAAAGTAAAAAGAGAAAAAAAGGGGGGGGAAGGGGGATTGTAAGTATCTCTTAGGTTCAATTCACATATATGCGAAATCAGATGCGTTTTTCTTTTTTTTTAATTCAAAAGGATTTTATTGAAGTATATTTCAGCATACATCAAGTGTAATAAGTAGAACATGACAGATGTGGCAATTCAGTATTATAGGTATTACCTAGATATCGCAACACATTAATAGCCAAAGTGGCACACTATGAGGGTAACGGCCAGTAGTAATTCCTAGGAGAAAGGGAGATCCCTGGAGCAACGCAGCTTATCGCCAAAAGCCGGAGTATCAATTATATAGTTGAGGGAGACTTCCAGCCAGAAATCAAGCTGCGGAAGTTTCTAGTGCCCCCTGACCTTCCGGTCACCCCTGAGGGCACTTACTGTAGCGAGAAAGGGCATACCAATCTAACATGTAAAGGGAGCTGCGTTGCTGCCAAGGGGCCCCCCTGTGTAATTCCCTTTTAATTGGTGGCCACCAGAAAAAAGTATACCAGTTACAGCATAAATGTAAAAATCAATAATAATAAAAAAGGGAAAAAACACAAATCCAGCTGTAAAAGATGACCTTCGAGGTGGGGTAGCATGCGGGAACAGTAAACCTATTCAACCAATCTGGACATAGAGCTATACGTCCACTCTCGGCACTAGACCGGAAGCGAACACATTTCAACGCTCATGCCTATTCCTCCGATTGGCTTACTGAACCTGTTCTAAGACATATATCATAGACAGATGGACGGACGCCATCTCAGGAGGAAAGGGAAAGGGGGAGGAGAATCAAGAGAGTGGACACAGAGCAAGGAGCAAGACAAGAAGAGAAAAAAAAAGAGGAAGGGGTGGGGAGGGGGAAGGGGAGAAGAACACTAACCACCCCAAACTCCCAAATGCATAAAAGAAGTATCGGCCTATCCTAGACGGGCCACGAGTGCTAACTAGGGCAAGGGCACCTCCGACGTGTAGGCATCTGTGAACACAAAGTGGTTCCAAGGTCGCCAGGTGTCCCGGTAGCCTTCTCTGTGTTGTACAGAGTCGCCGTAAGCTCCTCCATATCTCTAAGGGCGTTAACCCTGGCAAACCACAGAGCCTTCTTGGGGGGGTTCCGGGTCCCTCCAGCGAAGTGGGATGCAAGCCTTCGCTGCATTCAGGAGCTGCATTGTCAGTGAGGCCTTATATTTTTTGATCAGTCTCTCCGTCAGGTGCAACAGGCAAGCAGCGGGGTTATCGTGTAGATCAACCGCCGTGAGTTTCTTGATGATGTCAGTAACATCTCGCCAGAACTGCTGGATTTTGGGGCATTCCCTAAAAATGTGGACAATTGACCCCCCCCCCTCCCCGCCCCATCTCCAGCAATGGTCTGGAACCTGGGGAAAAATGGTGTGTAGGAGTGCGGGCACTCTGTACCACCGAGTCAGGATCTTATAGCCTGTCTCCTGAATCCTTGTGGCCAGAGATGATTTTTGGGCAAAATGGAGAATTTTGCATCTTTGGTCTGGCGTGAGATGAAGGTCCAGGTCAGACTCCCATCTAGTAAGCAACGGAGGTACGTAATCTTCAGCCGGTTGGATCAAGGATGCATAAATCAGGGATAGGGAGTGCCGTATTGGTTCGCCCTTGTGGCAAATTGCCTCAAAACCTGTGAGGGGACGCATAATGCCTGGGGCATGAACAGAGCGACGTAAAAACGATCGCAGCTGCAGCCCACTCATAAATCCAAAGCGGGGTCTTTTAGGTGAATCACATCTGGAATACAGGTAGCCGAGGGCATCACAAAGTCTACCAGGTGAGAATATCATCAGATGCGTTTTTAACCAATTCCGCTTCTCATAACACGTGAATTGGACCGGATTTCAATGGAGTCGGTTTACACTTGCCCGGAAGGCCACAGTCTGTTTTTGAGAAGGGTCCCGTGCGATTTTTGGGTCCTGTTTAGGTGTGAATTCAAGTAAAAATTCGCACCTGTTCTGGTAAACAGAACCGCGCTGGACTGCTGACTGCAAACTGCAGCTGGACATGTGTGAACCTAGCCTTACTTGTACTTCTGCCTGCCTGTAAGGCCAGCACCCCAGTGCTGCACTATACTGCTGCCGTTCCTGTGAGTCCAGTATTCATTGCTTTTCCATATCCTTGTCTCGTGTGCCTCCAGGTCAACTGTAGCCTGCACAGGTAGGGTCTCAAAGCATTTCACCATCTAGTGCAGGGTTTCTCAACCAGGGTTCCGTGGAACCCTAGGGTTCCTCCAGAGGTTGCTAGGGGTTCCTTGAGCAATGGGCAATTCCTACCTCTCAGATAAATTCCCAGTGACATCATTGATCTGTTTAGCTATCTGTAAGGGGGGAATTCTTCCCAATGACCACAAGTGTAAGGAGCATTCAACCCATTGACCATCACACTAATATATCAGGAGTTGTAGATTTTTGATTTTTAGCAGGGGTTCCCCGAAACCGGAGAACTATTTCAAGGGTTCCTCTGTGTTGAAAAGGTTGAGAGAGGCTGATCTAGTGTATAGACTGCACTGATAGTCCCATTCGTGACCTCCATATATATAGCATAAATCGGGGGAATTGATCAAAACTGGAACTGACAGAATCTAGAGCAGCTGTGCAGCAGAACTATACTCACCTAGAATCCAGCAATGTGCCCTCCCCAGAACCCCCCGCTGGCTGCTGACCTCTTTAGGAGGCTGGCTTCTGGGTCCCAATCGTCAGCCACTGTCATTGGCCGGGTGAAGATGACATCATTCCCGCGCATGCGCTGGATTTTGTCATAGTTACATAGTTGGAAAAAGACACAAATCCATCCAGTCCAACCTGTGTGTGTGCTTATATGTTAATAGTACATTGCATTCCCCTGTATATTGTGGTTGTTAAGGTACCCATCTAACAATTTTTTTAAATTATCTATGCTCCCCGCTGAAATCACTGCTTGTGGAAGGGAATTCCACATCCTTACCGCTCTTAAAGTAAAGAACCCTCTACGCAGTTTAAAGTTAAACCGCTTTTCTTCTAATTTTAGTGAATGGCCGCGTTTCTTTTTAAATGCCCTTTCACGGAAAAGCTTTTTCCCTATAGTGGGGTCACCAGTACAGTATTTGTACATTGAAATCATATCCCCTCTCAAGCGTCTTTTCTCCAAAGAGAACAAATTCAATGCTTGTAGTCTTTCCCCAAAACTGAGATCCCCCAGTCCCTTTATTCATTTTGTTGCTCTTCTCTGGACCCTCTCTAGTTCCAGCACATCCCTCCTGAGGATTGGTTCCCAGAATTGGACGGCATACTCAAGATGGGATCGGACCAGAGTCTTGTATAGTGTGAGAATTCTCGTTTCATCTCTGGAGTTAAAGTGTTACTAAAACCACAGTAAAACAGTAAACAGTAAAATATGTCTGTATGTGCAGAATAGCATGCTTGTTATTCTCACTGTGGAACTCAAGGGGTTAATCTTCTGCATTGTGTAAAAAGGCTCTTTGATCCTGTATGAACAGATCCTCCCCCCCCCTCCCCCGCACTGTCTCTCTTGGCAAAGCCAGATAAGACACAGCGAGGGTAGTGAAGCTGCACATGCTCAGTTTAGTTTATATTGCCTGAGAGAACATTTCCTTGTTCTCAGAGCTAGCCTGGTCACATGATATTGACATCACACATGTGGGCGTGCACACAGGCTATAGTGGAAATATCCTCCTACCTGAAAGCTCAGCACTGGACAGACCCTGCAGTGTATCATGTGACCAAGGGATACAGATCAGCCAAAAAGGCATATAGTAGCAGTATTTTAATGTAAAAAGACGATTTATAAGCTGGGGGGGCAGATTAACTATTTTTATATTCCTGGGTTTAGCAACACTTTAATCCCCTTTTTAATGCATGCCAATATCCTGTTGCTGAGCCTTTCATCTACTAAGACCCCCAGGTCCTTTTCCATCCTAGGTTGCCCCAAAGGTTCTCCTCCTAGTGGGTAAACTGCATTAATTTGTGAAGATCTTCTTACAAGGTTTCCACATCTTGCGTGGAAGTTATTGCCCTGCTTAGCTTTGTATCGTCAGCAAAAACTGAAATTGAGCTGTTTATCCCATCTTTCAGATTGTTTATGAATAAATTAAATAGGATTGGTCCCAGGACAGAACCCTGGGTGACTCCACTTTCCACACCAGACCATTCTGAGTACTCCCCATTTATCCCCACTCTCTGGCCTTGCCCCCATAGCCAGTTTTCATTACTCAGTCCATGGTGTGTAGGAGTGAGCAGTAATTATGTGCTGTAACCTTTAGCAACTAATCAGTGAGCAGTATTGATGTACAGTAATCTCTAACAACCAATCCACAAGCAGAAATTATGTGCTGTAACCTCTAGCAGCCAGTTAGTAAGCGGTAATGATATGCTGTAACCTCTGGTAACCAATCACAATCAATGTCTGATCTGATTCTGTGAACTGATTTTGAGTCTAGCTGCTATGCATTGTATGTCTCAGAGCAGGTGCAAAGCAAAATTGCATGGGGGGGGGGGGGCCCTAGAAAATGCTTGCCCACGGTCTAATCACTATCAAAGACGGCCCTGTTTTGTCAGATTCGGCATTGCCAAATCTATGCAGTGAGCTGCGCTTGTGGAGCTTACTGTACAAGGATGGACAAGCAGGTAGGACGCTTTATTGCAGAAGAGGCACAGCATGTCTCTTTTGCATTAAAAATAATGCTTGCCCACTTTAAGCTTTGAAAATGAAAGAGAAAAGCTGATTTGTTGCCATGCACATTGGGCAAAATAAATGGCACCACAGTGCGTGTAACGAGCCTTACATAAGAACTATAATGTTTATTTTCAATCATTTGATTTTAATTAAAAACCAGGATCCTTATCTTGGTGCTAAAGAAAGTGACAGTTATTTTTAGCTAAGTCCAATGGGATTTAAAAATGAAAGCGAAATTAAACCCATCAAGTTAACGGTTTAAAAAACAGTAAACAGTTACATTCCCAACATTCCGGGAACTGTCTTCTTTTGTCTGAATTTGTTTTGAAATTGTCTGAATTTGCTTGTGCTTTCAACCAAACTGTCAAACCATCTTATGACTGATGACATAACTGGTCACATGTGCAGCTTCATGGCAGTTGGCAGCCTCCTTGGCTGAAAAAAGGTTAGGGGGGTTTAGTTCCGTTTTAAAGTCACATGGTTGAAAACAAACATTCTAGTCCTTGTGTAAGGGTCGGTTCACACATAGGCGACTTGCGCTCCAACTTGTGTTTCCCCAAGTCGCCCCAAGACGCTTGACATAAGAAATCCGATTGAAATGAATGAGAGCCATCTTAATGTACGCTACTGAAGTCGCTCCGACTTCAGAATAGGTTCCTGTACTACTTCAAGGCAACTTCTATCCAACTTGTGCTCTGATCCAGTCCACCTAAACAGAAGAGGAAAGAGGATGGATCCCCTTCTGTATTTTTAGCAGACCAGATTGGACCTGGAGGTAGGTGGGTGTAAATGGACACAATTCTATTTACACCTGTCCATTGGGACAAGTGTTCCTTCTAATTAGGTCCGCCTGAAAAACTGATGGTGAAGCCCTCGTAGACTTGTATAGGGCCATCTTTTGAGCATCTGCAGTCTTGGAATACTGAGAGGGCTTGCTGAGCTTTTGACAGCAGAATGAGAGGGAATTGGATAATGTCAGGGTTTACAACTCCGGCTGAAGTTGTGGTCCTATGTACATTTTGGGCCTAGGATGCAAGGGGTTCCAGAAAGACAAAAACATTTATTTAAAGTGGATGTAAACCCACCACCCATCCAGTATAAACTAATGATACAGTATTAATGTATATATACATGCAAGCCCCCTGCATCTATCCCTAGCTTTCAAATGCCCTTCCTGTAAGGACTAACAGCTCTGTAAAACTTTGAAATCGGAGGGTGTCTGTGTTTGCTGGAGTTTGGTGGGCAGAGTTGTGATGTCACAAGCCTCCCCATCCACCTCTATACTGAGACATTGAGGAGGGAGGGAGAGGGGAGTGTAAAACTTTCTCTGCTGTGTGAAGGAGCAAATTGCTTGTCACTCACAGAGCAAGGGGCGGATCGACTGTGTATTTCCCTGTTAGTCGGACTTTCTCTTCCTGAAAAAAGATAAGCTCATTACTCACAATTGGATTAACTCTTTGTGGCAAGACTGGGCACAGATGACATGGCATGCTATACTCTACCAGGCAGAATTATTAATTATTTTTTTTGGGGGGGTTTACATCCACTTTAAAGTCTAGGTGCTTGATGGCATTACAATTCACTTGCACTTCAGCATGTTTCGTACTTTAGAAAGTCTTAAAACCAGATAAATCTCATTTTACCAATTGTGAGCATCTGCAGTTGACTAAGAGAAGGTAAAGATTTTAACGGAAGAGTTTCTAGTTTTTTGGAAAGCAATGGAAAATCCAAAGACTCACATAACTTTTTTTTTATCAGAGCCATCTAAGAATGATGCACTGTGGAGAGGTGGAAAGTGCGGCATCACGTATAAACAAACCCTAAGTCGCTATTCACACTTGAGCATTTTTCTGCTTGTTTCCCTTTCTATGATTCAACCTTACTAAGACTGACTGTGCAGAATCCTATTCTTTCTTATTGTCTCTGTTCTCACTTGTACACATAGCTGCTCTATGCTCTACACCACATATGTCAAACACAAGGCCCGCGGGCCGAATGCGGCCCTCCAGGCCTTGTCATGTGGCCCTCGCACCCAGTTTTGCAGCCGGAATGTGGCAGAACTCCATTTTGCCACCTCCAACTTTCACCCTCTGCTTTTGCTCCCTGCATGGTGAGACAAAGCCGCCTACAAAGGGAGGTAGTAGAGCCAGGGAAGGTAGGAGAGAGATGCAAGGATGCTTCGGTGAGCGGGTTGGTGTTGCACATTGTGCATTGCGCACCCTTATACCCTGCATTCTGTACACTGCACACCCCTGAACTTTGTATGTAATGCATTCCTGAACCCTGTACATAGCATAAACCTCAGTTCTGCACTCTGTACATAACGTACTCTTGAACCCAGCACTTTTTACGTATCGCACCCAAGATACAACCGGCCCTTTTAGGGCAACCATACGGCTAATGCGGCCCTCGATGAAATGGAGTTTGACACCCCTGCTCTACACCCAAAAAGTAAATGAGCTTTTTTTTTTTTTTTTTTAGCATATTCAGGCATTTTTGATTCCCTAGACCTCAATTGGAGCATCTCGAAATGCGTGACATGCCCATTTTTTACTGCGTGAAGAATTCCTCTACACCACTAGAACTGTTTTTCCCTCTCCAGCCCAGGAAGCAAACTTCTGAAGCTTTGTACAAATGCCTGTAATATGCCTGGACAAAAAACACTTCAAAATCACCAGGAGTACGGTCTCCTCGGGAATGAATACAGAGCGGAGTTAAGGGAACAGGTGGTCACCAATTTACAAAAACATCTGACAGGTATATGAGACTCCATTCTATGAATTTAAGATCTTTTTTTATATACCGTATTTTTGATGGAAAGTGCCCTGGTGGTAGCGTTGTTTAGGAGGTTAGGATGGAGGCTGCCCAGCTTATTTTCGCTCGGTTCACACTGCTGCAATGGCAATAGTCATAAGACTTTGCCCTGCGACTTCCTTCTCACTTGATCCAACTTGGATGCTATTTAGGAGCCTGTACAAGGGCTGAAATCACACCTAAGTCAGACCAAAGTAGTGCAGGAACCTTTTCTAAAGTCGGAGCAACTTGTGTAACTTGTGTAGTATCAGTCAGGACGGCTCTCATATGGAAACATTGAACTTGACATGTCATGCGACTTGGGGGTCTCACAAGTCGGATCCCATGTCGCAGCAGTGTGAACCGAGCCTTAAAGTGATATTAACCACTTGCCGACCGCCCCATTGTAAAATGACGGCCGCAAGGTGGCCTCATTATTCTGGGAGGGCATACTATGACGTCTCCCTTGTGCCCCCTGGGGCGCGCACCTGGGAGTATCCGCGACCGCTGGGTCCGAGAGACCTGGCGCATCACAACGGCCCTTTACCAAGTGATCGCTCTGTCAGATGACGGAGCAATCAGATGTAAACAAGCCAGCCGATATCCGGCTTGTCTCTCCCCTCTCCGCACCGATCTGTGCAGTGTGAGAGAAGTTCGGATGCAGCATCACTGTGGGCAGAATCTGAAGAGCCCACATCGCTGCTCTGACAGTCTCACCCATCTATCCGTGCTCACCCATCCATCCTCATCCGTGCTCACCCATCCATCCTCATCCGTGCTCACCCATCCAGCCGTGCTCACCCATCCATCCGTGCTCACCCATTCATCCGTGCTCAGCCACCCATCTGTGCTCAGCCATACATCTGTTGTCAGTTATCCCCATCCATGCTCAGTTATCCCCATCTGTGCTCAGCCGTCCCATCCATACTCGGCCATCCCATCCATCCCCATCTGTGCTCAGCCATTCCATCCATCCCAATCCATACTCAGCCATCCCATCCATTCCCATCCACGCTCAGCCATCCCTATCCATGCTCAGTCATCCCCATCCATGCTGGGCCATCTCCATCTGTGCTCATTCATCCCCATCCATGGCTCATCCACCCCCATCCGTGCTCATTTATGCCTCATTCATGCTCATCTATACCACATCAGTTTTCATCTGTGACACATCCATGCCACTACGTGCCCATCAGTGCCACTACAGTGTCCATTCGTGCCACTTCAGTGCCAATACAGTGCCCACCATGCCACTACAGTGCCTCCCACTAGTGTAATTGGTAGTTAGATTAGATTTGAAATGTATGCCCCTAGAACACCTGACGGTGCTCCCTGCATGTTGGGCCTCTGTATGTGGCCAGGCTGTGTAAAAGTGTCACACATGTGGTATCGCCATACTCAGGAGGAGTAGCAGAATATATTTTGGGGTGTAATTTTTGCTATGTACATGCTGTATGTTAGAAATATTGTATAAATGGACAACTTTGTGTAAAAATGCGTTTTCATTTTCTTTCCACATTTTCTAAAAACTTGTGGAAAAAATGACATGTTCAAAAGACTCATTATGCCTCATAGTATATACGTTGGGGTGTTTACTATCCAAAATGGGGTAATTTTTTTGGGTGTTTCCATTGTCCTGGTGCTCCAGGGCACTCAAAAGTGCAAGAGGTATTCAAGAAATCAGATGTGTAATTTATGCTCCTAGAACGCCTGATGGTGCTCTCTGCATGTTGGGCCTCTGTATGTGGAAAGGCTGTGTAAAAGTCTCACACATGTGGTATCGCCATACATTGGAGGAGTAGTAGAATGTGTTTTGGGGTGTAATTTGTGGTATGCATATGCTGTGTGTGAGAAATAACCGGTTAATATGACAATTTTGTGAAAAAAAAAAAAGAAAAAAAAATCTTCATTTTGCAAGGAATTGTGGGAAAAAAATTACAGCTTCAAAAAACTCACCATGCCTCTTACTAAATACCTTGGAATGTCTACTTTCCAAAAAGGGGTCATTTGGGGGGTATTTGTACTTTCCTGGCTTGTTAGGGTCTCAAGAAATGAGATAGGCCATCAGTACATCAGGTGTGATCAATTTTCAATAATTGGCACCATAGCTTGTAGACTCTATAACCTTCACAAAGACCACATAATATACACTTATTTGGCTTTTTTTACGAAAGATAGGTAGCAGTATAAATTTTGGCCAAAATGTATGAGTAAAAATTACAAATTTGCAAAATTTCATAGCAGAAATGAAGAAAAATGAATTTTTAAACGATATTTTCAGTCTTTTTTCATTTATAGCGCAAAAAATGTATTCACCTGCAATGTAAAAGCATAATGGGCTAGTATGCATCACATATTAGGCCATTATGTGCCACTTACCTGCACCGGAAGCCCGCGCTGTCCCACAATGTCCCCGCTCCAGGCCGCATCCATCTTCTGCCCCTCTTCCTTCTGGGTCTCGATCTCCGGCTCTGTGACTGGCCAGAGTCACGTGACGTTACTCCCATGCATGCGCGCAGGAGCCGTCAGTTGCGGCACTATGTCAGTGAAGGTACAGCACGGAAGCTGTTTCTTCACTGCACATGTGCCAGATGACGTGGGCACATCACAGTACATTGTATATCTCCTAAACCGTGCAGGTTTGGGAGATATGCAGGGAACCTACAGGTAAGCCTTATTATAGGCTTTACCTGTAGGTTAAAGTGGTTGTCAAGGGGGTTTAAGTGCCCAGTGGTCAAGTAGTTAAAGTCTTTTTTATTTGTTTATAACAAATATGTCATACTTACCTGGTCTGTGTAATGGTTTTGCACAGAGCAGCCCGGATCCTTTTCTTCTCGGGTCCCTCGTCGGTGCTCCTGGCCTCTCCCTCCTGCTAAGTCCCCCACATCAAGCAGCTTTCTATGGGGGCACCCGAGCCAAGCCGCTGTTCTGTGTGTCCATTCAGACATGGAGCCACAGCTCGACCCCTCCCCCTCTATCCCATTCACCTCATTGGCTCACTGACTTTGATTGACAGCAGCAGGAGCCAATGGCGCCTGCTATGGTGTCTCAGCCAATCAAGAGGGAGAGTCTTGGACAGTTCTCATGCGACATTGCTTGATTGAAATGGGGTTCGGTAAAGTATGAGGTGGGCTTCTGCATACTGAAGGTTTTTCCTATTTTTTTTATTTAAATCATTTTTTTTTTTTTTTTTTTTTATCAAATGCATGTTAATAAAATGCTTTTTGAGTAAAAATCTATCTAAAGATAGTTTTCTATTTAGGATACATTATTAATGTTAGTTTATTCAGCATGAAATGGAGCTTATGAGGAACTACAGTCTGCTCACATCATTTGTAATAAAAACTTCTTTGCCATTCTGAGGCTTCCCTCTAACCACTTTGCATATTATTTTATATATACTGTGATTCTGTACTTGCCAAATATGTTGCAGAAACCTCCCTCCACTAACTTTGGCTGCAGCCATTATGACTGTGGGCAGCTGAAGCTGCCGTCTGTTCACTTCCTGGATTTACAAAGGCACACCTCCAGCTCTACAGCCCTGCAGCTTTCATTGGCCCTCTTATGACTCTTCCCCCATGGCAAACTCTCACAAGAGTGTGAGAGAGAGAGCTGTGCTGGCTAATGACCAGACAAGAAACAGGAAGTGGGCTGTATAAGGTATTTACTGGCAGAAAAAACTGTTTTACTATCCAAAGTTAAAACAAAACACGGGCAGAAGATTTGTTAGCTGGAAAGTTGAAAAAAATTGCTGAAGGTTCGCTTTAGTTATGTAGCATGAGGATGTATATTCTGCAATATTTACATTTTTGGTAAACTCATTCAATGAATCCAAGCTCTGCAAGCTGAGATAACATGCACTGCATTGATGCATTCACACAATTTCACAGTAACCATGAGATCAAACAAAGTTCAGGAATATTGCTTTATCCCATTGTTTTGCAAATCTATGTACACTACAAACTGTATGATTGAATCGGTTCTGATATCACTGTTTTACTAACCTGACAGCTTATTATTCTAAATAAGAAACCTTAATTTTGTTTGCAGATATTAAAGATTCTAACTACCAGAAAGAATAAGTCCTTACATTTAAAGAGCACCTGTCATTTCAGATCCATCATGGCAGCGCCTGTTAGCGGGCATCAACTCTCCTGCTGCCGCCACGTCCCTCACCTTGTTGTGTCACTGCCGCATCACCAGCCATCCCATTAAAGTGATTGGGACTGTCGGTGAGTCAACAGCGGGTCAGAGGAGGAGCCACTGCAGGACAGAGATGGCAGTGGCTCTTTAAAAATTAAGTTGATTTAAATCAAGCCTTTTTAGTAGTGATTTAAATCAGATCCACCTTGTGAGAATTATGCCAACCCTGCTCCAGTGGCTGTCTGGGATATCTACCGCATATATCCTTCGTCATCAGGGGGCCAGCTGGCTGAACCTGAAAGATACAACTGCTTCTTTAAAGCGTCATGAAAGATGGGTGTCGCAGGACCCAGCTTGCAGAAGCTGAGTGTTGGTTCACAGCAGGATAATGCTGGATTCGCTGAGCAGGTAAGCATGTGAAGTCAGGATGTCCTAGTAAACCAGGTATGGGAATTAAAGCAAAATTAGCCCTGGTGGGAGAAGTTCCTCTTAAAGCACCTATTCAGATTTGTGCATTTTTGAGGTAGAAGATGTATTTGAAATGGCGCATATAATTCATATTAGACCCCTTTCACACTTGTGCGAGTTGTCCTGCGATTTGGGACTGCAAAGTCGCATGACAAGTCGTTCCCCATTATTGCCAATGACTACCGTTCATATCTGTACGACTTCAAGTCATGCCAACTTCAAAGTAATCCTTGCATTACTTTGGCCCAACTTTGATGCAACTTGGGTCCATAGGCTTCAATGTTAAACCCTCAAAATCGCATGCAAATCGCTCCTGAATAATATAGATGCAATTTCTGTATGACTTTGTAATATGTTTTCATTGTGTCAAAGTTGCAACAAAGTTGGACCAAAGTCGTACTGATCCAAAATCGCAGCAAAAAATTGCAGTAAAATCACATTGTGAAAGGGGCCTTATAGTCAACGATAAATGAAGTTCCTCTGCCATTGAACATAATGGCATGAACCTCATCCTTCGTTTTTAATATGTAGTTTCCCATTCATTTAATCAAACAAAAAATACATTTGTTTTAGGGACCTTATATGAGCCTTATGTATACAATTTAGAGGAATGGAAAGTATCTTTGTTGCTGATGGCAGGTATTCATGTTCGGTTTTCTTTTGTTGCAGCATAGAAAATGAGCGGAAGAATTTGATTGCTAGCTAGTGGTAACAATACTAGATTATAGAGTGAATTTAGACAGCATAGCTTCATAAGAGACTGCGGGGCTGATTTGTGAAAACTTCAGCAAATAAAAATGGAACAGACGTGGGTTTTTTTGCCCTAGCAAATTCCTTCACCAGTGAGAAGATGGCAGAGGATAATAGCTTTGTACAAAAGACAGACTTTTCATAGAAACCTGACCTTGGCATAGCATGGAATAGAACGGGGGGGAGTTGTGATACCGCTCTTATTCATTGGCATAGCATGGAATAGAACGGGGGGAGTTGTGATACTGCTCTTATTCCTTGGCATAGCATGGAATAGAACGGGGGGAGTTGTGATACCGCTCTTATTCATTGGCATAGCATGGAATAGAACGGGGGGAGTTGTGATACCGCTCTTATTCCTTGGCATAGCATGGAATAGAACGGGGGGAGTTGTGATACCGCTCTTATTCATTGGCATAGCATGGAATAGAACGGGCTGAGTTGTGATACCGCTCTTAGTCATTGGCATAGCATGGAATAGAACGGGGTGAGTTGTGATACCGCTCTTATTCATTGGCATAGGATGGAATAGAACGGGTGAGTTGTGATACCGCTCTTATTCATTGGCATAGCATGGAATAGAACGGGGTGAGTTGTGATAACGCTCTTATTCATTGTAGCCAATTTTTCTGCATAGGCATTTGTAGACTCTGGGCTTTTCCGGTTGCTCCATGACCCATTTTTCATGTATGTATAAAATTTAAAATACTTATTTCCAGGTAACGTATGGTGAAGATGCCTCAGTCATAGTCTATGGTTTCATGAAGATTATGCTGGTTAGACAGCCAGTATTCATACTGTATCTTGTAAAGAATTTAGCTAGGCATTAAAGTGTTACTAAACCCAGTAATATGAAAATAGTTCATCTGCCCCAGCTTATAAATCTTAATTTTCCATTAAAATACTGGCACTATATACCTTTTTGTTTGATCTGTATACCACAGTCATGTGATAAACTGCAGGTTCCGCCCAGTGCTGAGTATTCAGGTAGGAGGAGATTTCCACTATAGCCTGTGTACACGCCCACATGTGTGATCAGTGGCAGCTGGTGAAATTTTAGGATGGGGGTGCGCCAGACCCCTCCTCTCCTTTTTGACCCCTCACACTTCTCATAAGCCCCGCTCTTATAGTTTCCACCCATTGTGTCAGGAGTATACAGCCCAGAATCACAAGAAAGGGGTATACAGCATCACCAGATAGGGGTATGCAGAGTCACCAATTAGCAGTATACAGAGCCACCAGATAGGGGTATACAGAGCAACCAGATAGCATTATACAGGGCCCCAGATAGCAGTATACAGAGCCCCAGATAGGGGTATACAGAGCCCCAGATAGCAGTATACAGAGCCCCAGATAGCAGTATACAGAGCCCCAGATAGGAGTATATAGAACCCCAGATAGGTGTACAAAGAGCCACCAGATAGCAGTATACAGAGCCCCAGATAGGAGTATACAGAGCCACCAGATAGGAGTATACAAAGCCACTAGATAGCAGCATACAGAGCCCCAGATAGGGGTATACAGAGCCCCAGATAGCAGTATACAGAGCCACCAGATAGGGGTATACAGAGAGCCACCAGATAGGAGTATACAGAGCCCCAGATAGCGGTATACAGAGCCACCAGATAGGGGTATACAGAACCCCAGATAGGAGTATACAGAGCCCCAGATAGCACATATGGGGATAGACCCCGAGACATACGACGATAGATCACCGAAACATATGAGGATAGACCACCGAGACATATGAGGATAGACCCCGAGACATATGACGATAGACCACCGAGAAACATGTGGATAGACCCCAAGATATATGAGGATAGACCCCGAGACATATGACGATAGACCCCGAGACATATGACGATA
>BLSH010385270.1:1189010-1209846 GCA_018402905.1 Glandirana rugosa | reverse complement strand
GCGTATACACTGCTCCTACACCGCCCCCTCTATTGTAATCCATGGGCGCAGCTGAACACCGCCTCGGTCCCGCTGTGCAGTGGCGCTTTTAACCCCTTGTTAACCCCCTCTTGGGGGTTAAAAGCACCCCGCTCCCGCCTGCATAGCAGCGCCATATACAGTATCTCACAAAAGTGAGTACACCCCTCACATTTTTGTAAATATTTTATTCTATATTTTCACAACACTGAAGAAATGACACTTTGCTACAATGTAAAGTAGTGAGTATACAACTTGTATATTAGTATAAATTTGCTGTTCCCTCAAACAAATTCAGCACACAGCCATTAATGTTTAAACCACTGGCAACAAAAGTGAGTACACCCCTAAATGAAAATTTCCAAATTGGGCCCAATTAGCCATTTTCCCTCCCCTTTGTCATGTGACTCGTTAGTGTTACAAGGTCTCAAGTGTGAATGGGGAGCAGGTGTGTTAAATGTGGTGTTATCGCTCTCACTCTCTCATACTGGTCACTGGAAGTGCAACATGGCACCTCATGGCAAAGAACTCTCTGAGGATCTGAAAAAAAGAATTGTTGCTATACATAAAGATGGCCTAGGCTATAAGAATTTTGCCAAGACCCTGAAACTGAGCTGCAGCACGGTGGCCAAAACCATACAGCGGTTTAACAGGACAGATTCCACTCAGAACCGGCCTCGCCATGGTCGACCAAAGGAGTTAAGTGCACGTGCTCAGCATCATATCCAGAGGTTGTCTTTGGGAAATAGACGTATGAGTGCTGCCAGCATTGCTGCAGAGGTTAAAGGGGTGGGGGGTCAGCCTGTCAGTGCTCAGACCATACGCCTCACACGACATCAAATTGGTCTGCATGGCTGTCGTCCCAGAAGAAAGCTTCTTCTAAAGACGATGCACAAGAAAGCCTGCAAACAGTTTGCCGAAGACAAGCAGACAAAGGACATGGATTACTGGAACCATGTCCTGTGGTCTGATGAGACCAAAATAAACTTATTTGGTTCAGATGGTGTCAAGCGTGTGTGGCAGCAACGAGGTGAGGAGTACAAAGACAAGTGTGTCTTGTCTACAGTCAAGCATGGTGATGGGAGTGTCATGGTCTGGGGCTGCATGAGTGCTGCCAGCACTGGGGAGCTACAGTTCATTGAGAGAACCATGAATGCCAAAATTTACTGTAACATACTGAAGCAGAGTTTGATCCCCTCCCTTCAGAGACTGGGCAGCAGGGCAGAATTCCAACATAACGACCCCAAACACACCTTCAAGATGACCACTGCCTTGCTAAAGAAGCTGAGGGTAAAGGTGATGGACTGGCCAAGCATGTCTCCAGACCTCAACCCTATTGAGCATCTATGGGGCATCCTCAAACAGAAAGTGGAGGAGCGCAAGGTCTCTAACATACACCAGCTCTGTGATGTCATCATGGAGGAGTGGAAGAGGACTCCAGTGGCAACCTGTGAAGCTCTGGTGAACTCCATGTCCAAGTGGGTTAAGGTAGTGCTGGAAAATAATGGTGGCCACACAAAATATTGACACTTTGGGCCCAATTTGGACATTTTCACTTAGGGGTGTACTCACGTTTGTTGCCAGCGGTTTAGACATTAATGGCTGTGTGTTGAGTTATTTTGAGGGGACAGCAAATTTACACTGTTACACAAGCTGTACACTCACTACTTTACATTGTAGCAAAGTGTAATTTCTTCAGTGCTGTCACATGAAAAGATAGAATAAAATATTTACAAAAATGTGAGGGGTGTACTCACTTTTGTGAGATACTGTATATAATAGCGGTAAAGCGCCGCTAACAGTAGTGGGACTATATCGCTATCCACCCCGTGTGAAAGTAGCCTAAACGTCTTAGGCCTGGTTCACACCTATGTATTTTTGGTGCTTTTTGCAGAAACGCCCTACAGTTCATTTAACATGGTTTCCTATTGAACGTTCACATCTATGCTTTTTTCAGCTGCTGCATATTTGGAAAGGGTCAAGGAATTTTTTCAATTCAAAATGGTGCTTTTTTGGCTTTTTGGTTCAATAGACTTCAATGGAGAAGCTGCAGTAAAGCATGTAGTGTGTTGTTGCCGCAATTTACATTTTTTTAACCTCCCTGGCGGTATGATTATGTCCGATTTTGCGTCTCAAAGCGGTACATTTTTTTGCATAGAAATCTGTCGTTTTATATTGTAAGCCTGTAATTCTTAGAAATAACTCACTTAAGACAAAAGTCTAGTAGACTATAAATAATCAAAAATAATACTATAATAACAATAAAATGTATTGAATAATGTAATCTAGTCAAAAATACAGAAATCTTCTCAGTTGCAGAATTGTCGCTGTTGTCACTTTCAGTTTCTGATGATAAATTTCCCCACAAATCAGTATCGCTCAATTCTGCAAATGATTCTTATTTACTATCGCTGTTTTCTAGCTGATCAAAAAACACTTTTGACGCAAAGGGACACTTTTTGGTTGCTATGGACGTTCTCAAGTTTCCAGGCAGAAAGAATGACATATATAATATAAAAGTGCATGCAGGGCACTGGGCAAACCACTAGGGACAAAGGGGATGTGAAATGATTTCATACAGTAATGTAATCTTACAGATTATAGTGTATGGTATGTTTACTTTGTGTTTCACTTTTTGAATTTGCCGCCAGGCTCCGCCCCCCGTGCGACACTCGCAGGGAACGGAGCCCGGCACACAGAGGCATCGGACGGAAGACAGCCCGCGAACACAGCGGGGGGACATCGCTGGATCCAGGGGACAAGGTGAGTAAGGCTGCCTGGATCCAGCGATGCAATCACGAGTGTGGCTCGGGGTTACCGCTATTTGTTATTGGAAATTCACCCAGAGCCACACTCGGGAATACCGCCAGAGAGGTTAATCTGCCCAACAACAAATTGGCCAAAAAAATGCAAAACGCAAATCTCAGCAAAATTGCATGTGCAAAAACGCACAGCAAAAAGCTCTAAACTCTTTGTACATTCACCGAATGAAAGAATGTTGTTTGAAAATTTCACTTGCTTTTAACATTTCGTTTTAAAATTAATGTAATTTCTGAATGAAAACCACATACACTGTCTGAAAATTCCTTTGACCAAGAAGTTTTCTGTTCTGCTCCTTCAAATTTTCCTGTCACTGTGATAGAAAATGAATGCCAGTTTGATCCCACTAATGATTAGAAAATCAACGAATGTTCTTAAAATGAATTTTTTTTTAACCACTTCAGCCCCGGAAGGATTTCCACCTTTAGGACCAGAGCATTTTTTGCGATTCAGCAATGCGTCGCTTTGACTGACAATTGCGTGGTCGTGCAACGTTGTACCCAAACAAAATTTGCGTCCTTTTTTCCTACAAATAGAGCTTTCTTTTGGTGGTATTTGACCCCCTCTGCGTCATTTCTGATCGCCACTATAAATCAAAAAAAAGAGACAATTTTGCAAAAAAAAAACAGTTTTTCTTACTTTTTGCTAAAATACAAATCCAAAAAATAAATAAATATTTTTTTTTCATCAGTTTTGGCCAATTTATATTCTTCCTCATATTTTTAGTTAAAAAAAATCGCAATTGGCATTTATTGATTGGTTTGCGCAAAAGTTGCCATGTTTACGGATGATAATTAATTTCTGGGGTTTTTATTTATTTTTTAAATTTTTTACTAGTAAGGGCGGCTATCTGCAATTTTTAGCGGTACTGCGATATTGCGGCGGACATGTCAGACCATTTTGACACTTTTTTGGGACCATTGGCATATATACATCGATCAGTGCTATAAAAATGCACTGATTACCGTGTAAATGCCATTGGCGGTGAAGGGGTTAACCTGCAGGGGTCACTCTAAGGGTTAACTGTGTTCCCTCACTGTGTTCTAACTGTATTGGTGCTGGGCTGGCAGGGGGAGGGGAGTGATCACGGCTTCCATATACAGGAAGCCTGTGATCACCGCCCTTCCCCCTCTGTCAGAACAGAGATCCGTGTTTACATACACGGACCTCCGTTCTTTCACTGCGCGGGGGGGCCATCGCGGGTAGCCGGCTGCGATCGAGTGCACCCTACCCGTTCCCTGGCCCCCCCGGACACAGTGAGCGCGCCTCACAATGCTATAGTTATTGCGGCCGCCGTTAGGGGACGGCGTTTTGCGATATCGAGCCACCTTGCCGCTGTCATGCTGCGGCGGGCGGTCGGCAAGTGGTTAAGGAAGATATTGTTTTTGTATAGCCAGCATTAATGACAGCAGGTGCAGGTAGCTTTTATCAAGCCAACTACCTATGACAAGGGAATCTGTCATACATAGAATATTACAGTTCTGTCTGAAAATCAGCAAAACAGTCTTTGACTTTTTTTTTTTCTTTAAATAAAAAATGTGATCTCTGAGTCTGATGATACTTACCAGATTCAACCTCTAAAAGTATATACAGTATATCTCTTCTGTCTGTTATTCTCAGAGCGGATTCAAGATTTTGCTCCCTAACCATATAGTTAGTTATTTATATTTACCACAGCATATAGACATTTAGGCCTCATACACACGGACGTTTCTTAAAAAATAAACAAAATGTCGGGCCCGACGTCAAGGAAAAAAAATTGGCGTTTTTCGGCGTTATGCATCGGCATTAGTGAGCGTTAGTGAGCGTCGGCGTCAGTAGGCGTTTTTTTAAAAAAAATCATCCCTCTGCTATTTTTCAACCTAAAAACGTTGGCGTCAAAAAACGCCGGTTAACGCCGGTACAGCGTTAGTGAGCGTTTTGTGGCGTCGGCGTCAAAAAAACCGCCAAAACGTTACAGCCTCAGAACGCACTGGCTGTTTCAGCTCACTAACGCCGACGCCATCTACAGCTCAAAAATGTTGGCGGTTTTATAGGGCCATTGACTAACATGGAGAGCTGCAAAAAACGCCAGAAAACGCCGGCGTCAAAAAAACGTCCGTGTGTATGAGGCCTTAAGAATAAATTGCTTTCTTTTAAACTTTACATATTAGCTAAATTATACACCACCCTATTTTTTAAGAGGCTATTATCCAATTAATCAAAACAATAATCGGCCAACTAATCGATTATGAAAATAATTGTTCGTTGCAGCCCTAATGCTGGAGGTAAGAGGAGCTTAAGTTATCTAGAACCGGAGACTACTCGCTGTATCCTCAGCACATATATACCATAGTCCTTGTACCCACAAAATATGCTTTAGTTACTGTGCCAATAGTGAAAGTCTCATACATTCATAGCTCAGCATAATCATTTTTGAAAACAGAAATCCTTCCATTCCATGTCCTTTTTCGGCATACAGAATATAGAGTACACACCATGTTCACCACAACCTCTGCACACCTTGTGTACTTCTAACCTCTGCTCCTCTTGTTCACCACATACATCTGCAACCCCTGTACCCTTCATTCACTGCTCACCTCTGTACCCCTCGCCAGCTGCTCACGTTTGTAGCTCTAGTCCACGTTTACCTCTGCGACCATCATCCACAACTGCTTACCTCTGCACCCTTTTTCCATCACAGAATCCCATTGTACCACGGCACTTTACACTACTGCTCTCCACTGCACCCCCTTTGGTTGTACACAGTCACTTCTCCCCTCACTCCCGTATGTAAAGATTAAGGGTGGGCAGAATAGTAAGCAGGCAACTGGGTGGGTGGGGACCCATTGCATACAGGTCTACCACCCAATATGGGTCCCGACCCATACTTTATAGGCAAAGTTCACCTTTACCAAAAACCGCCAATGCAGGTAAGACATGTCTGTAGATGGAGACAAACTGCAGCTTTGACCAAAGTTTATTTATTTATTTATTTCAGGTGCTTATATAGCGCCGTCAATTTATGCAGCGCTTTACATATATATTGTACATTCACATCAGTCCCTACCCTCAAGGAGCTTACAGTCTAAGGTCCCTAACTCACACTCATGCATATACTAGGGCCAATTTAGACAGGATCTAATTAACCTACCAGCATGTCTTTGGAGTGTGGGAGGAAATCGGAGTACCCAGGGGAAACCCACGCAGGCACAGGGAGAACATGCAAACTCCAAGCAGGTAGTGCCGTGGTTGGGATTCGAACCAGCAACCATTTGAATAATGCCATTGCTATAGGGGTAGGTCATTTAGGTACCCTTGAAGCTTGACTGAAAAATTGGCATCATCCTACAGACCCCAGTTTTTGGAAAAGGTGAATGGTGCCTTTAAAGCCTATACACTCACCTGTCCCTCACTCCAGCGATGCAGCTGCCTGCAGCATCGCTCTTCTCCCCCTCCTCCGTACGGCGCCAACATCACAAGTGTAGGTGCCCGGCTTTGGCTGCACGCTGTGACTGGCCGGTGTATCTTCTGGGACCTGTGACGTGTCCCAGAAGATCGCCGGGGGGGTGACCTTCCTAACAGCTCTGCGGCGCCAGGAGAGGAAGTGGACCTGAGATCCTGTGAAACCCCCCCAAAAAATGACATGCCAATTGTGGCATGTCAAGGGGTCACCTTCCCTTAAAGTGGAAGTTCTACTTTTGGGTGGAACTCCGATTTAAGAGATGCTGCTTTAATCAATCTCCACCCCCTTCCTGGGTGCAGCCCATAATTAATATTACAGCTAATCATGTAAACAGTAGAACATTTCAGTTGAGAGCTTGCCCTAACATAACTAACGCAAAGGTATCCGGAAAAGAATCAGTATACTGCGATAAGTGTAGAGTGCTATTGATTATTGTGTAGGTAGAACAGGTCAGCCATATGGAGCTCTTGCTTTTATGATGGTAAGCTAAGGAAACTGTTCCTTCATTTAATTACTTTTCCAACAGAAACAGGAAATGTGTCAGACATTAAACATCAATGTTTACAACTAGATCTAAATTAATTTTTGAATTTTCCTCATCAGAGCCAACTGTGGAGAGAGCAGCACTTTGCTAGATCATATTGTATTTATTTACCAAGGCACTGAAGGTGGTCAAAGTGCTGAATTCCAAAGTAACCAATCATTTTGACTTACTGAAGTGGGATAAGAGTGATTTGAAGAGATATTAAAGGATTTTTTTTTCTAAATAACAAACATGTTATACTTACCTGCTATGCACAACGGTTTTGCACAGAGCAGCCTCCTCTTCTCGGGTCTCCTGCTGGCACTCCTGGTCCCTCCCTCCTGCCGAGTGCCCCCATGGCAAGCAGCTTGCTATGGGGTCACCTGAGCTGAGTCACAACTCCCTGTGTCCATTCGTCCGCCCCCTCTCTTTCCTGATTGGCTAAATGATTTTGATTGACAGCAGCGGGAGCAAATGGCGCTGCGCCACTGTCTCAACCAATGAGTCCCGGGCAGCTTAGACACTCCTGCAACATCACTGGGTAAAGACGGGCTCAGGTGAGTATTAGGGAAGCTAAAGGGGGCTGCTGCACACAGAAGGTTTTTAGAATGCATTAAGATATTAAAAAAAGTCTGCCTTTACAGTCCCTTTAAGGCAAAACTACACTGTATATGAGCGACACAAACCAATGACACTGTGTAATTCATTTTAATGTTCATCTCTCCATGCTCTATTTTGCTAAGAAATCTCTTTAAAAAACACCCCATTTCTGTCAGTCTTGAGTAAGAACCAATGATTTATGTAGCATTTATTTCCTGGAATCCATCTGCCTTTAGTTCAGGCATGCAGACAGGAGGGTGTACTTAGCTGAGAAAACCCCTCCACCAGGACTCCTGGGATGTAGGAAATAACTGAAGAAATAAAAAAAATAAAAAAAGTAAATAGTCAGTGTTAATTGAGATAGTGAAGTTCCACTTTAACGACTTGCCGACTGCCCACAATATTTTTAATGCGGACGGTTTTCGATGGCAGGCTGGATCACGTACATGTACACCAACCAGCCTGCTCTGGGTTAGGGGCACACAGCACTTCATCCCCACGACTGCTGTTTCATAACAGCTGTGTTTCCTATGCTGTGATTGGCCCACAGCTATCACATGGTACCTGAACCAATCACAGATCACTAGTAATCACAGCTGTCATGAATTCACGACAGTTGAAAACTTTGCTGTAACAATGATCGTTTTTGTAACAGCAAAGTGTAAAAAAAATCCCTGATCACCCCCTTTAGAGTAATAATAGTATTATTATTGTTATTATTTTACTGTCACTAATCAGTGTCCCTGATCACCACCACACCAGTTATATGATGATGCTGTATTGCATTGATGACAGTATGTAAAAAACTAATTTTATTCAATTTCTTCATTTTCAAAAAAAATTGTGACAAAAAATGACAACTTCGAAAAACCCGCCATACATACCTCTTACTAAATGCCTCAGACTGTCTACTTTCCAATACTATTTCCATTTGGGGGATATTTGTACTGTCCTAGTATTTTAAGGGCCTCAAGAAATGAGATGGGCTCTCTGTACATCAGAATTGATCAATTTCCAAATCTATAACACAGTTTGTAGATGCTATAACGTTCACATAAACCATTATTGGGATATTTTATATTTATATTTATTTATATTTACATTTATTATTGGGATATACACTTATTGGGTTATTTTACCAAAGACGTGTAGCATAATACATTTTGGTCTAAATCTATGAAGAACTTTGATTTTATCGGATATGTTTTATACCGGAAGTAGAAAATATTGTTTTACACAATTTTCGGTCATTTTTCATTTATATCACAAAAAATAAAAAGCCCAGGGTGATCAAATGCCACCAAAAGAAAGATCTATTTGTGTGCAAAAAATGCAAAAAATTTAATTTTTACAGTGTACGGTGTTGCATGACCGCATGATTGCCAGTTAAAGTAGCGCAGTGCTGAATAACAAAAAATGCTCTGGTCATGAAGGGGGTAAAACTTTCCGGAGGTCAAGTGGTTAATAAACAAGTCCAAGTATCTATTCCAAGTAACATAAGTAATAATGTAAAAACTACTATATGTTTATGATACCTAAATTGCTCAACATAAAATACCGTACATTCTAACACCAAAACACAGTTGAATAATTCATGTTTTTTCATGCTGATACTGCTGTTCTGACTCTTCTCTATAGTGAACAGCCAACTCTAACATTATATTTACAGTATACAGTGTTACAACTTACTATTGAATGGATTCATCTGGGGTTTTTACCTTTTGATTTACACTACATTTTTAACACATCGAAGGTGCAAAATAATGTTGTATTACACTGAATAACAAAGACATAGATATTTGTTGGTTCCATAGCTATTTGCCCCAAACAGTAAGCTGTCATCGCTGGGAGAAGACAGTGATTATCTCTAGCGGCTATAGCAGCCGCTAGCAATAATCGCAAGAGAATCTGGCAGGCTGGTTGCACCCAAGTTGATTGATTGGTAAACTTGGTACATTCAGCTTGCCCATTAAAGATTTGAACCTCAACTAGTTCCTGCTGAATTGTGTATGGCCAGCCTTAGACATCTCAAAGCTGGCCAAACACTGAACATAGTGTCCCAAACCATCCACTCATCAAACTCACTTTGCGGTTGGTCCAGTTGACACTCTTCCATCTGACATCCTTCAGTTGTAAAATCAAAGGAGTCGGGCTTAAAATTGTTGGCCAAACAGCGTTTGGCTGTTAGAAAGCAATAATAACAGTGGGAAATTCAACCATTCGTGCTGTATGTCTTTAAAGCGGAGTTTCACCGAGAATTTTTTTTTTTACATCATTCAAGCCCATTGCCTATATAGACTTACCTTTGAAGGAAAAAAAAATGTATACTCACTCTAAGTCACTTGTTGCTAGGTGGTCTCTGTAATCTGCCCCTATTAGTTCTTAGTTTTGACCCAGTCCATTGTTGCTTTAGCTGTATGTTTAGGCCTCATACACAGTTGTTTTTGAGTGTTTTTTGCAGCTCCATGTTATTCAATGGCCCCATACAAACGCTGACATTCTTGAGCTGTAGATAACGGCAGCGTTTGTGAGCTGAAAGCAGAACCCACGGCCAGCGCATTCTGACGCTGAGCCGGCAAAACGCTCACTAACGCGCATTAATGCCGTAGCGACGTTAACCAGCGATTTTAGCGCCGGCGTTTACAGGTTTAAAAATAGCAGAGGAATGTTTTATTTTTAACAAAATGCGACGTATTGCTGACGCTCACTAACGCGCATTAACGCAGATGCATAACGCCAACGAAATCGCGTTTTTGACGCCAGATATTTCCTGACGTTGGTCCCCACGTTTTGTTAATACGCCCGTGTGTATGGGGCCTTACAGTTATTGGACTGTTGCAAGGTTATTATTATTATTATTATACAGGATTTATATACCGCCAACAGTTTGTGCAGCGCTTTACAATATAAAGAGAGACAATACAGCAACAGTACAATTCAAAACAAGAAGGTTAGCGGGTCCCTGCACCTGTGAGCTTACAATCTAAGAGGGAGGGGCTGGTGAAACAAAAGGTAGGGACTGTGAAGGATGAACTGATAAGGGGAGTAGAAGATTCCGTTGTTAGCTTGAGGCAGGATTGGCCTCCCTGAATAGATGAGTTTTCAGGGATTGCCTAAAAGTGGACAGAGTAGGAGATAGACGGACAGATTGGGGTAGAGAGTTCCAGAGGATGGGAGAGGCTCTGAAGAAGTCCTGGAGATGAGCATGGGAGGAGGAGACAAGGGAGCTAGAGAGCAGACGGTCTTGGGAGGAGCGAAGAGGATGGTTTGGGTGATATTTGGAGATCAGATTGGTGATATAGCTTGGGGCAGAATTGTAAATGGCTTTGTATGTCATGGTTAGGGTTTTGAATTTTATTCTTTGGGAAATGGGAAGCCAGCGGAGGGATTGGCAGAGAGGAGTGACGGACACCGAATGGTTAGTAACGTGGATGAGTCTGGCAGCAGCATTCATGATAGACTGAAGAGGGGATAGCTTGCGGAGAGGTTGGCCAATTAGGAGGGAGTTACAATAGTCAAGGCGAGCGATAACAAGGGAGTGAAAAGGTTGCTTATGTTGTGTCAACAGTTAGGAAGGGATGTAGTTTGGAGATGTTTCGGAGGTGAAGTCTGCATGATTTGGACAGTGATTGGATTTGGGTCTGAAAGGACAGGTCAGAGTCTAGAACTACACCTAGTACATTGACATGAGGGGAGGGACTGATAGTTGTATTATTGATCTTGATGGAGACATTTATGAGCTTGGTATTACAAAGATTGAGTTTGAGGAAGTGTTGTGACATCCATGCTGATATGTCAGTTAGTAAGTTAGTAATGTGAGAGGAGACTGAAGGAGTGAGGTGAGGAGTAGAGAGATAGATTTGTGTGTCATCAGCATAGAGGTGGTATTGGAAGCCATGGGGGTTTATTAACAGACCAAGGGAGGAGGTGTAAATGGAGAAGAGAAGGGGTCCAAGGACAGAAGCTTGAGGTACCCCTACAGAAAGAGGAAGTGGAGAGGAGGAAACAGAGTTATAGGTCACACTGAAGGAGCGTTCTGACAGGTAGGAGGAGAGCCAGGAGAAAGCAGAGCCTTGAAGGCCATGAAAGTGGAGTTTTTTGAGGAGGAGGGGATGGTCAACAGTATCAAAGGCTGCAGAGAGGTTGAGTAGTATGAGTACTGAGTAGTGGCCATTGGTTTTAGCAGTTAGTAGGTCATTAGTGAGCTTTAGTAGGGCAGTTTCAGTGGAGTGTAGCAAGCGAAAGCCAGAGTGTTGAGAGTGAAGTTGTATAGGGTATGTTACGTGGGTAAGATTTCAGGGCAGTGGAGATGTCCCCACGAATTGCATCAATCTTGTTTTAGAAGTGGTCTGCAATCTCGTGAGTAGTGAGCGAGTTACTGGGTGGAGGTGGTCGTGTAGAAAGTAGAGGTTTAAAAGTAGAGAAGAGACTACGAGGACTGAAGGACATTGTATTAATGAGGGTGACAAAGTAGGTTTGTTTGGCAGCATGAAGGGAGGAAGTGTATTTTAAAAAGGCAGATTTATATTGGGTGAACGCATGCCGGGATTTTGGCTATACCACTTAAGGTTTCTGGTGTCGTCGGTCTGCCAAGGTTGTAATGGTCTGGGCCTGACATTTAATGAAGTGAGAGGAGCAAGAGAATCCAGTGAGGATAAAAGTGAACTGTTGTAGATAGAGGTGGCCAGGTTAGGGCAAGATAGGGCTGAGATTTTGTCATGGAGTTGGTCAGTTGCAGAGTAGGAGAGAGAAGGAATAAAGTGGCAAAGGTTTCTGCAGGTAATTGTTTTCTGCTTGGTGGGACAGGTGGTTGGAGACAAGCACAATGTGAAAGTTATGAGGTTGTGATCAGAGAGAGGAAAGGAGTTGTTGGGGTTGTAGGGGGTGCAAACATGGGAGAAGACAAGGTCAAGGGTATTACCATCAGAGTGAGTGGGGGATTGTGTCCATTGTGTAAGGTCAAAGGATGAGGTTAAAAGTTAGCAGCTACATATATAGTAGCTGCTGACTTTTAATAATAGGACACTTACCTGTCCTGGAGTCCAGCGATGTCGGCACCCGCCGCCGATCTTCGGATCAGGGGTCGGTTGCAGCTGCGTCCATTGCGGGTAAGGGAACCCGAATGTGTAGCATTACAGCTTCACGCCGGGCACCTTGCTGCGCATCCGCGAGGCTCTGCTGCAATCTACTATTGGCCAGGCGGCCAGTAGCGGAGCGAGGATAGAGGAGGGAGACGGGCTGCTGACGTCAGCGGCCCGAGCTCCCGGATGTGTGGAAAGGGACACCTGTCTAAAGACAGGTGTCCTCTTCCCCCTCCTCCCCGAAAGGTGCCAAATGTGACACCTGAGGGTGGGAGGAATCCAATCAGCGGAAGTTCCACTTTTGGGATGCAGCTTGGCTGTTAACATGGGTGGGGATGTTGAAATCACCAAGGATAATAGTGGGTAATGTGGAGGAGAGAAAGTAGGGTAGCCAGGCAGAGAAGTCATCAAGGAAGTGTGACACTGGTCCAGGAGGCCAATAGATCACTGCAATCCTTAGAGAAATGGGAGAAAACAGGCGAATACAATGTGATTCAAAAGAAGAGAAAGATAGAGAGGAAGGGGTAGTCAGGACTTAAAAGGTGCTCAGTGGGGATGGAAGCAAACCAACTCCACCTCCTTTCCATCCACTGGGTCTGGGTGAGTGAGTCCAGTGGAGGCCTCCATGAGAGAGATCTGCGCGCGAGACAGAATCTGACTCTTGAAGCCATGTTTCTGTGATTGCAAGAAGGTTAAGGGAGTGGGAGACAAAAAGGTCATGGACAGAAGTGAGTTTAAGAAGTGAGCGGCCATTCCAGAGGGCACTTGAGAAGGTGGGGGTGGTTGTTGGGAGCAGGGGGATCGAGATAAGTTTGAGAAGATTGCAGCTGATGCTGGAGGAGGGAGGGTGCTGGGTGTGGGGGTGAGATCCTGAAGGACCAGGATTAGGGGAGATATCCCCAGAGGATAGCAGAAGAAGGAGGGTGAGGAAAGTAAGATGGGAGTGAGATGTGTACGAGTGTGTGGGTCAACAGGTGGGGTTAGTATTAGCAGGAGGTGATGAGAACAGTAGTAGGGAGAGGGTAGAAGTGATGGTGATATGTACAAGTTTTTGGGTGGGCCCACGCGCTCACTGTGTCCGGGGAGGGCCAGGGAGCGGGTGCGGCGGAGTCGATCTCCGCTGGCCACCCGCGATGCCCCCCCCGGAGTGAAGGAACGGAGGTCCGTGTATGTAAAACACGGACCTCCGTTCTGTGAAGGGGGAAGGGCTGTGATCACAGCCTTCCTGTACATGGAGGCTGTGACCACTTCCCTTCCCCAGCTAGGGCAGTCCCCCCACAGTTAGAACACGCCCAGGGAACATAGTTAACCCTTAGAGCGCCCACTGCAGGTTAACCCCTTCACTGCCAAGGGCATTTACACAGTAATCAGTGCATTTTTATAGCACTGATCGCTGTATAAATGCCAATGGTCCCAAAAAAGTGTCAAAATGGTCCGACGTGTCCACTGAAATATCGCAGTACCGCTAAAAATCGCAGATTGCCGCCATTAATAGTAAAAAATAAAAAATAAAAAAAAAACCCAAAAAATGAATTCTCATCATCCGTAAACGCGACCACTTTTGCGCAAACCAATCAATAAACGCCGATTGCGATATTTTTTTATCACAAATATGAGGAAGAATATAAATCGGCCAAACCGATGAAAAAAAAGTTTTTTTTATATATTTTTTTTTGGATTTGTATTTTAGCAAAAAGTAAGCAATTTGGGTTTTTTTGCAAAATTGTTGCTCTTCTTTTGTTTATAGCGGCGATCAGAAATGACGCAGAGGTGATCAAATACCACCAAAAGAAAGCTCTATTTGTGGGAAAAAAAGGACGCAAATTTCGTTTGGGTACAACGTCGCACGACCGCGCAATTTTCAGTTAAAGCGACGCAGTGCCGAATCGCAAAAAGGGCTCCAGTCCTAAAGCTGGAAATCCTTCCGGGGCTGAAGTGGTTAAACTGCTGAGTTTAACTGCTTATTACTCCTGCAGAAAAATTACTCATGGCAGCAAAAATTACTCTGCCTAGACCCCATGTCTCTGACTTCCCCCATGAACACCACTCAGTTTATACAAAGATGATCAAATGAGGAAATATTCCACACCCCAATTAGGGACCGATAAGGAACACATGAAATCCGGGGGAGGAATGGTCAGAAAGACGCACAGGCCAGTCATAAAGATGAGTATCTCCTGGATCTCAAGAGGAGGTGAGAATCCATCATTAACAAATGGCTAAGTTGCAAATAAAAAAACTTTGATGCATACCCCAGTTATAGCAGAGATTTTGCAAAGCAGTGAGCCAGTTTTGAATTGCTCCATGCTGCTCTCAATGCTGACCAGTCCTCAACTCCCTGCTGATGAAAAGCTTCCCCACAATATGATGCCATCACCACCATGGTTCACTGTGGACTAAGGGGGGATTTCCACCACACGTAACATTTTGCACTAAGGCCAGAAAGTTTTGATGTATACCTTTACCGTGTTTGCTGTGTCTCTAACATGCTTTAGATAAGATATGATACGGGTTGTTTCAGCAATGGCTTCTTGTACTCTTTCTTACATGAAGCCCAACTTTGTGAAGCACATGGGTTATGGTTGTGCCATGGGTGGTTTCTTCCATCTTAGTCGCTGCTCTCTGTAGCTCCTCCACAGTTACCATTGACGTCTTGGTTGCTTTTTAAATGTTTCCCTTACATGATTGAGCTTTAGTGATTTATCATAGTCTTTATGGCTTTAAGTGTCACTAAACCCACATCATAAAAAACAATCAATAAATGGTGTATTACATGCTGTTCATATTCACTCAGTCACTATGGGATTCATTTTCTGTATTCTGCAAAAAAAAACTGGTAGATCCTGCTGTTCACTATCTTCCTTCCTGCCCATGTCCCCAATGCAGTTGGATATTTTGCAGAGCAGTGTTGGCATCTATTGCACATGCTCAGTTTTCAGTGAGTTTCTATGCTGAGCATTTCCTCCCTATCACATCTGAGCAGCCTGTGTGGTTATAGAGTCACACATGTGGGCGTATACACAGTGGTAAATGACAGCCCACTCCCTCCCTCCCTCCTCCGTGCCTACTAACCAGCTAAACACAATGGGGGCGGGATATTACATCTTGATTGATGGAGGCTTCATCTCTCTGTTATTCTAAGACACAGGCTTGAGAGGTGTGACACACCCTTTGATTGGCAGAAATCCGCCCACACTACTTTATTGCCAAAAATAATAAAGATTTGGTTTCAAATATATATTTGTATGATGATTTAAAACAGTTTATTGATATCAAATGTTTATTTTTACTCTGTATTGCAAAGGCTGTTTTTATTTTGAACATGTGACCAGCAGTAGAGGACTAGAAGCTCCTCCTGCTTATGTCTCTCTGTAGACAGGCTGGGAAATATCTGGGTCATGTGACAACTGTATATTGATCAGGAAAAAAAGGTACTTATTTTTTTTTTTTATTAAAATTATTACTGTGCCATCTTGGGACAATGTAAATTAAACAGTGTGAGTTTAGTATCACTTTTTAAGTGCTTATAAACCTCAGACCTGACATATGAAAAAAGCATATCCCTCTATAAGGTGTACTTGTCTCATTCCAGAGTGTCATTTCTGTCTGCTGCTTTTGTTCATCTGCTATCAGCATGAATCACTTCTGTCAAGTTTTCCTGGCACCAAGAGAAAAAATGGTGACAGGGAGGGATCTCCAGCTGATTGACAGCCTTAGATCTGTTCTTGTATGCTGAGTGAAGCGGGTTTGTCCCTTCCCTCCAATCGGCTCTCAGAGCTCTCATTACTGAGCTCTGCAGAGTGTAACGTTAAGGCCTCATACACACGGACGTTTTTTGACACCGGCGTTTGCTGGTGTTTTTTGCAGCTCTCCATGTTAGTCAATGGCCCCATAAAAACGCCGGCGTTTTTGAGCTGTAGATGGCGTTGGCGTTAGTGAGCTGAAACTAGAACCCATGGCCAGCGCCTTCTGAGGCTGTAACGTTTTGACGTTTTTTGACGCCGACGCCACAGAACGCTCACTAACGCCAACTAACGCCGTACCGGCGTTAACCGGCGTTTTTTGACGCCAACGTTTTTAGGTTGAAAAATAGCAGAGGGATGATTTTTTTTTTTTAAAAACACCTATTGACGCCGACGCTCACTAACGCCGATGCATAACGCCGAAAAACGCTGATTTTTTTTTTTTCCTTGATGTCGGCCCCGATGTTTTGTTTATTTTTTAAGAAACGTCCGTGTGTATGAGGCCTTACTCTCCATCTCCTTTTTTTCTGACAGCTCCAGGGCTGCTGTTATAAATCACGGGGCCCCGTACAACCCATTGAACAGGGCCCCCCTCCCCATTTGGGAAATATCAAATCGCTACAATGCCATGGTCGCAATAGCCTTGCTACTGCAGCCACCTAACACCTGTTGTTTTTTTGTTGTTTTTTTTTTTATTGTGAATGGCAATTTTACATTGCGAGACTGCACTGCAACTGTGAGCCAAGTGTTTGAACACAATGAGGAGTTTGATAGGTGGTGATGCCTGTCAAGCTCTGCAGCCTGTGCTAAAAATGCTGCTGCTGTGAAGTAAAGCATCGCAGCCATGGCATCTATACAGCGCTGTCAGACTATATTAGGATTTGGGTGGGCAGTCAGGGATTGCAGTAAATTCATGGTTCTGTTGCCCATGTGAAAGCGCCTTTAGGCTGCATTCATATTTGATGTTTTCTGAAGGTGTGACAAAATGCACAGGTAACATGCGTTTTGCAGTGCATTTTAGAAATGCACTGCAAATGCGCATAGCATCTGTGGTGTATTAATTGTTAATGGCACCCCAAATGCAATTAGCAGACCTGCTTTTTGTCATGTGGCAGGCTTGCAAAGCTGTATGCCTTAAAAGGTTCTAGATCCTCTATGATGTTTGTCACACATGCGGCTGCCAATTCAATTGAATGGGCTCCCCTATGTGTGAAAAAAAGCAGGAAAAAAAAAAACCGCAAGCAGGAACATGTGTTCCCACTCTATGAAGTGTGAATGGGGCCCTAGGGGTGGCATATAGAAATGGCTGGGCAGAGATGTCTGTTAGCTAGAGAGTGAGGTGTATTCACTGGCCCCTAGTTCCAGCACTTCAGTGGCAGCTAGTGCCATCTTAAAATATGCCAAGCCCTCCTAACAGGGGCGTATCATGAAGTTAGTGGGCCCGTGTGCAAGCCCACACCGCACCAATCATCCCCGCTGTCAACCAGGGAGAGATCGTCCATGGGTGCAGTGTGGGTCAGAGCACAGTGGGCCCCCCCACACCTCAGGGCCCTTGTTCAGTGAACACCCTGCACCCATGGATGATACACCACTGCCTCCTAATCAGAATAAAATATGCAGTCAATATGTAAGCTGCTGCTATAAAAAAAAAAAACATATATCATAAAACATACAAATACAATTTCCAGTCCATTGACCATAAATATCTGTAGCAGCGCTAATAGTGCAACAGTCCTTATCTGAGAGTACAGGTATGTGAGCCAAAGGTGAGGTAATCCAGAAAGAGGTGAGATTCTTGCTAATGAAAACCGCATGTGTGCCCCACATCCCAAAATGCCACCGCGTGATTCTCTGCCCTCAAAGATATGCACTCACCAGATACTGGTGTGTGGTGAGCCTTATAACAAAATCAAAGATAGGTCCTCCCAAAGGCGTACTCACATATCTCTGTCATTCAGGGGTATATAAAAAGAGACCTACTCTCAGATAAGGACTGTTGCACTATTAGCGCTGCTACAGATACCAGCTATTGTCATCTACCTGTAGTTCTAGGCAGGCTCCTGCCATATTCATCCCCTCTCCAAAATGCTGTTGTTTCTGTTTCACTCCAGAAGCAACCCTCACTCACCCCCTTCAAGAACTGCTCCATCCAAACCCTGCAGCCAGCACTGGAGATCACAGTGAACGCAGGGCAAGGTCTGGAAGGAGGGGAGCAGGGAGCAGGACTCAGGGAGGAGGTGTAGCAAGCTTCCCACTCTTTAATCACGCTGATTAGAGATAGCATGGTGGACTGCAGGCCTGGGAGAGAGGAGGGAGAGTTTCTGCACTTGTCAGACGCACAGGCAGAGACTCTGCAGCTGTCTCACTCTGCTCGGAATCGTGACACTAGTTACTCTAGTATGTAGAAACGATCCCCCTGTTGAGCTGCAGAGGGAGAAAGCTGGCAGAGCTGCAGGGGATCCACATGTGTCAGAAGGCAGTACAGCTGGCTCTCCTCTCCTGCAGGTGCTCGGGCCCCCTACAGGAGGGCTGTCTGTACTGCCTTATCAGCGGCCCTGGACAGCTCAGACACGTTTTAGAAATTCTGGACTCTAAGGCTGAGTTCACACTAATGCGAATTGGATGTTTCCCTGGATCTCCGGAGCAAATTGCACAGGAGTCATGTGCGTATTCTGCTCCGTTTCAGGTCCGAATTCAGCCAAAAATTTGGACTGAGATTGGACCTGAAATGGTAAACAGGGATGCACCGGACCCAAGCTTTCAGCCGCTCTGTGCGGCAGTGTGAACTCAGCCTCAATGGCTGTAGGGAAGAGAAGACTGCAGAAAAACAGGTACAACTTATACAGGAGGCTTTAATTCATCTCTGTGTATCACCTGCGGCCAGTCACTTCACTGGGTATATGTAAAGATTTACACCCACTTTAATTTACAGATTTAAAGTGTTGCTAAACCCAGGACCCTGCATTCACTACATCTGGTCTCCCACAGAACACGGAAATGCAATTACTTTAATAAATATCAACTGCTACAGTAAATATCTTTTCTTATGAGCAGTATATAGCAGTCTTGTGATTTCTATCAGAGTCCAGCCGGGCACTGGTTAAAGCTTGTAGGAGGAGTTTTCATTCCCCTCTGACTGACCTATAAGGCTGCATGACCCCTGACCCTGACCATGCTGATTGACCCTGTGCTGATCACAGGCACCCTCCCAAAAAAAAGCAAAAAAAAAACTCTCTAGCAATACACACCAAACTGAGCATGTGCAGAGTGGGTCTCTGTGCTATCAGCAGGTGAGTTGGGGACAATGGAAGAAGAAGACAGGATCAAAGAGCCTTTTTACACAATACAGAGGATTAACCCCTTACGTTCCACAGTGAGAATAACAAGCATTCTTTACTGCATATACAGACTGATTTTACTGTTATGGGTTTAGTAACACTTTAATTGTGCTCCAGGGAATTTTTAGACCTGTTTTGAAAACTCCTTTCTCTTCTGATTACTGTATGTATAGATATGTTTTTTATGTTCTGCCAAAACTAGTAGTGGGGAAGGATTAAAACCCCTGTTTGGTTTTCCCCTTTTACTCCCCGTTTTGCCACTGTTGCAGATTTATTTCCTGGAAACCTTTTCTCATCATGATAGTACGTAAGGGTAAATTTCTTTACTTGAGCTCCATTTAGCAATAAAACCAAACACTTGACCCCCCCCCCCTCCCCCCACTCTATCCAATACAAATTGACTTAAAGTGATTGTAAAGGCAGAAGTTTTTTTTATCTTAATACACTCTATGCATTAAGATAAAATGCCTTCTGTGTGCAGCAGTCTCTCTAATGCTTACTTTGGGTCCATCTAGATCCAGTGATGTTGCAGGAATGTCTCGGCTGCTCCGGGCCACCCTCCTCATTGGCTGAGACTGCAGCATGGTGCCATTGGCTCCCACTGCTGTCAATCAAAGTCAGTCAGCCAATTAAGAGGGATAAGGGGACGGAGCTGGGCCGTGGCTCAGTATCTGAATGGATACAGGGAGCTGTGGCTAGGGTGCCCCCATGGCAAGCTGATTGCTGTGGGGGCACTCAACAGAAGGAATCGCCGAAGAGGGACCCTAGAAGAGGAGGATCTGGGCTGCTCTGTGCAAAGCCAACTGCACAGACAAGGTAAGTATAACATGTTTGTTATTTTCAACTAAAAAAAAAACAAAAAAAAACAGACTTTATCACTTTAAAGCCTTTGTAACCCCAACACTTCATATTCCTGATATATGCCTGCTGTACCATGTACTTGTATGAGATAGTATCCTGTTCTCTGTGTATTGCTTCCATTGTGTGAAATCCCTGATGTTCCCTCCAGTCCCTCTGCTTTACTATTAAAAACAGACCATTAGGGTTGCACCGATACCGATACTAGTACTGTCTCCTCTTCATTCATCTTCAGTGCAGCTGAGGCTGCTGAGAAAGGGACTGGGGAATCTCTATCCTCAGCCCCTTTCCCTGTCTCAAAAGGTAGATGTCAGGGAAACCTTGCAATAAATAAAAAATTTAAAGTAAAATTGTAAAAATAATAAAAAAATAAAATAAAAAAACAATGGCATTGTCCACTCCCAAAAAAA
>BLSH010385270.1:1173691-1186518 GCA_018402905.1 Glandirana rugosa | reverse complement strand
TAGCTTGTAGACTCTATAACTTTCACAAAGACCAAATAATATACACAAATTTGTTTGTTTTTTTTACCAAAGATATATAGCAGTATAAATTTTGGCCAAAATTTATGAAGAAAAATTACTAATTTTCAAAATTTTATAACCGAAACAAAGAAAAATTATTTTTTTTACAAAATTTTCGGTCTTTTTTTAATTATAGCGCAAAAAATAAAAAAGCCAGCGATGATTAAATACCACCAAAAGAAAGCTCTATTTGTGTGAAAAAAAGGACGCAAATTTCATATGGGTACAATGTTGCATGACTGAGTAATTGTCATTCAAAATGTGAGAGCGCTGAAAGCTGAAAATTGGTCTGGTTAGGAAGGGGGTTTAAGTGCCCAGTTGTCAAGTGGTTAATCTGGTCTGGTTACATGATCCCACAGCTCTTGCTCCCCTGTGTCAGTGGATGGCTGCTGCAGGGGAGAGGAGGAAGAGCGGACAACAGCTGGGCCATGGGATCCTGTGTTATGTCACAGCTTCTGAAATTCACAGCTGTTACTCTCACTGAGCTAGAGCTGCCGGATCACATGACTGGACTGGAGGCGATTAAAAATAGGTAAGTAGTACACATATCTTTTTTTAGACTGGTTAGGCAGGATAGAAAGGAGGAGAGAGGAGGGAACATTTTCAAGAACTAGACTTTGGCTTTTCTTCTAATTTAAAGTGGAGGTTCGCCGCCCACCGCCACCCCTTTAAGGCCTCATACAGACGGGCGTTTTTTGACGCCGGCGTTTTTGGGTGTTTTTTGCAGCTCTCCATGTTATTCAATGGCCCTCTAAAAAGCCAGCGTTTTTGAGCAGTAGAGGGCGTTGGCGTTAGTGAGCTGTTTCTATAACGCAGGACCAGTGTGTACTGAGGCTGTAGCGTTTTGGCGTTTTTTTATGCCAATCGGCAAAACGCTCACTACCGGTGTTAACCGGCGTTTTTTGATGCCAACGTTTTTAGGTTGAAAAATAGCAGAGGGCTGATTTTTTTAAAAAAACGCCTATTGACGCCGACGCTCACTAACGCCGATGCAAAACGCCGAAAAAAAACCACTGATTTTTTCAAAACGTCGGACCCGACGTTTTGCTTATTTTTTTTCAGACTCCCATGTGTATGAGGCCTAAAAATGAAAAGTCAGCAGCTACACATATAGTAGGTGCCAAATGTGACACATGAGGGGGGGGAAGAGTCCGACCAGCGAAAGTTCCACTTTTGGGTGGAACTCTGCTATAATTTAACTGTATAGGTGACCTGGATGCAGTTTGTTCTAAATGAAATAAAAGATTTCAGTCTGTTTGTCAGTGATTTGCAAACAATGTTAATTCTTTTTGTATTTCTAAATTGATGCTCGTACCTCACCACACTGACGTATCATGTTGGGTCTAATCTTCTATCAATCAATGTGTAGATCTTATCCTGCGTTTATTATTTCAGTCCCCAGGTAACTAATATTATATGCTTTGGGTGCCATAAATAGACTGTAGCTGATACTTGAAAGCTCTTACTCATAAGCAGGAAAGAATAGAACTATTTATAAGACGGATGTTCTGTGGGAGTTAAGCATATACCTTTACCTTCCCACACAGTAAAATGAAGGTCGTATATACAGTCAGGACAAAAGGAAAAGCTGGACTATTTCTGCAAGAAACACGCTATTCCTCTGTTCTCATACATTAATAAAAACAATGCAATGTTCCTTTATAAACCGCTTACTATGGAAAAATCAGTTTGGGAACACTTTTGAGAACATTTGCCTTGCTAATATTATTATTATAAATGCTCGGCATTACAAGTACCAGAATTGCTGAAGTGAGATTACTTAAAGTGGAGTTCCACTCAAAAATGGAACTTCCGCTTATTTGTCTCCTTCCCCCCTCTCAGGGGGGGGGGGGGGAAACGGGTACCTATTTTTGACCCCCTTCCGCACTTCTGAAGATGGCGCTGCGCCCCCTCCTCTGCTGCCAGCTAATTAGAAAGTCCAAAGGCTTCACTGCCAGCTTCCCTCACCAGAAATGGCGGCGGCAGCACCCAACAGCTGATCTGAAAATCAGCTGGGTGCCGACATCGCAGGAACCCCGGACAGGTAAGTGTCCTAATATTAAAAGTCAGCAGCTACTGTATTTGTAGCTCCTGACTTTTAATTGTTTGTGAGGGGGCCGGAACACCTCTTTAATAGATACTGTGTATTACATGGTTATTTATTCAGGGATGCTGTTTATAAAGTGTTTTTGGGTACTTCCTGATGACGTGTTGATTGGACACGAAATGCGTAGAAGTCACGCCTTCATCTGATGTCACATCCGACCCTAGTGGTTCCAACAATTGGAGCGGTGGAAGACACGCCGTACAGGCACAGAGCCAGCCGCATCCACATGCACATCCCTACAACTATTTGTGCAGTCACACTAAATGTGAGTGAATATTTGTAGAGATTTTATCTGTTTTCATTATTTTAAATAAATGCAGTTGCGCAATGAAGATTCTGTCATTTTACTTGCATGAGCTGGTTTTCTTGATGGAAGATCATTAATATTGGTTGAAGTAAAGGTCGGCTTGCAGTTATATTTGATCTCGGTTGATGTAAGATCGGCTTCTAGTACCATATATTGATTGGGCGTATATACATCTTTTGTTCGGTGAGTGTGAACCCCTGTCACACGTTAGTGGTTGAGCACTGATCTAACAAGATCCAAGAAGGACTTTTTTAGTTGCACTACAGGCGGTCCCCTAGTTACAAACATTCGACTTACAAACGACTCCTACTTACAAACGGAGGGAGACAACAGGAAGTGAGAGGAAATCTCCCCCTAGGAAGGGAAATTCACTCCTGTAAGAGTTATTATGGGAAAAAGGTGTCTCCACTAAAGCTTTATCACCAAGATGTGTTTCCACAACAATCCAAAATTTTCAAAATCCAATTCTCATTGTGACAGGAAGTGAGGTGAAATCTTCTGAACAGAAACATAGACAGCAAAACAAACATTACAGGGGTGTTACCCCTTCCCTATGCTATCCAAAAAGCTTAAAAATAGTTTTTATGGCTGAAGTTACACTTAAAAAATGTACCTGTTCTGACTTACAAATTCAACCTAAGAACAAACCTACAGTCCCTATCTTGTTTGTAACCCGGGGACCGCCTGTATAGCACTTTTCCTGAGCACGGTTGATGGAATTTTCTCTATCACAGAAGGAATTATATTTTTTTGATGAACTACTATTTATGATTTACATTATCATCACTTTATGGACTTTTATATTGTCTTTGGATACATTGCATTTAATGTGGTATTACGAACAATCTAATGAATTAATTGAATTCAATAAATTTAAATTCTTATATTGCACTATGTAAAGGTGAGCGTCACACACGTTCTAATCACTATCACATATAAAGTGTTTTTGACTATGTATTACTATTCTGTAGCACTTTGGTAGTTTTCTCAGCTTTGGTCTTCCAGCACCTTTGTATTCTGACTTTATTTATAGATTTGCATTTATAGATCTCTAAAATGTTGCAGAAAGCTGAATTGTGGGTATGAAAATCTTTCATTCAAAGGGGTTGTAAACCCTCCCGGTTTTTCACCTTAATGTATCACATATCCCCCCCCTCTGCTCAAGCCCCTGCTTCTGTGCAACTGTGCCAACCATTGTTTTGGAGTCTTTCCGCCTCGGTGTTCCACTGTGAACTTAAAATGGATGTAAACCTGAAAAAAAATGTAACTAATAATTCTGCCTGGTAGAGTATAGCATGTCATGTAATCTGTGCCCAGTCTTGCCACGAAGAGTTAATCGAACTGTGAGTAATGACCTTATCTTTTTTCAGGAAGAGAAAGTCCAACTAACAGTGAAATACACAGACATATCGGCCCCATGCTCTGCGAGTGACAAGCAATTTGCTTATCTCCTTCACAGAGCAGAGAAAGTTTTACACTCCCCTCTCCCTACCTCCTTAATCTCTCAGTATAGAGGTGAGTGGGGAGGCTTGTGACATCACAACTCCACCCACGAGTTCCAGCAAACAGAGCCACCCACTGATTTTAGAGTTTTACAGAGCTTACAGGAGGGCCATTTGCAAGGTAGGGATACATGCAGGAGGCTTGCATGTATATATACATTAATACTGTGCCATTAGTTTATATTGGGTGAGTGGTGGGTTTACATCCACTTTAAATGGCTCTAGGGCCAGGAACCACCTAGTCACCAGACTATTTTTCTTCCTCTTGTCGCACATCCACTTCAGAGGGGCATGGTCGGTGACTAGCCTAAATGACCTTCCTAAAAGGTAGTACTTCAGCGCCTCTAAGACCCACTTAATAGCCAGGCACTCCTTCTCCACAATTGCATAGTTCCTCTCATGACTGTTAAGTAGACAGCTGGGTGCTCCTCACCACCTCTGATCTGGGACAGAACAGCACCTAGTCCCACCTCAGAAGCGTCCTCCTGTAAAACAAACTGCTTTGTGAAGTCCGGGGTCACGAGCACTGGCTTAACACATGGGCCTGTTTCAACTTCTGGAATGCCTTCTCAGCTTCGGGATTCCACGTAACCATGCCCGTCCCTCTCCCCTTCGTCAGATCGGTCGCAGGGATGGCAATGGTGGTATGACCCACCTCTAATACCCTGTAATCCCCAGGAAGGTACAAACCTGTTTTTTATTCACCTGTTAGGGCCATTTTTGAATTGCCTCGATCTTATTGGCCTGAGGCTTGATCAGTCCCTGACCAATAACATACCCAAGATATTTGGCCTCCTCCAGGCCTATGGCACGCTTTTTTTGGGTTGGCTGTTAAACCTGCTACCCTAAAAGACGACTGCTTGTACTCGGGGCAGATGCGATTCCCAATCTGGACTGTGGGTGACCACATCAATCAAAAAGGCGGCTGCATAGGGGCGATGCTACCTCAAGGTTTTATCCACCATTTTCTGGAAGGATGCAGGGGCCCCATGCACACCAAACGGTATTCACCTGTACTGGAAGGACCCCTCAGGTAGGTAGAAAAGGTAGTTTTTCCTTTGCTGACTCCGTTAGGGGGATCTGCCAGTAGCCATTATTTTGGTCTAGGGTTGTTATGTACCGGGCACCTCCCAACCTGCCCACAAGTTCGTCAACCCACGAAATCGGGTATGCGTCAAACGTAGACACGTTATTCAGTTTCCTGAAATCTTTACAGAACCTGATAGTGCTATCGAGCTATGGGACCAGCACTATAGGGCTCGATCAGGCGCTGTGGGACTCCTCAATCACGTCTAACCCCAATATGGTTTTTATTTTCTTCACCACCACCTCCCGTCTAGCCTCAGGTATTCGGTAGGGTTTTACATTTAATGTGGACCCTTGGTTCCGTAATTATGTAATTTTGTAGCACGATGGTCAGTCCGGGTAGGGGAGAGAAAAAAATCTCTATTTTTACAGATAATTTTCTTAACGTCATTTTGTTGTGTCAGTGACAAGGATGTCCAAAGTCATGGATAGCCGGTCCTCTTGAGGAGTGGGCACTGCCACTAAAGTCTCTCTGTCTTTCCATGGTTTTAAGAGATTCACATGGTAAATTTGCTCGGGTTTCCTTTTCCCTGGCTATGCAGTTCACTTCCTGCTCTTTCCCTAATCCAAAGGGACCTAGCCACTTTGCTAGTAATTTACTTTCAACCCTGGGGACTAGCACCAGCACTCTGTCTCCAGGGTTGAAAATCTGGGGTTTGACACCCCGATTTATAAACCCTTCTCTGGGCTTCCTGGGCTTGCTCCATATGTTCTCTCACCAGGGGCAGGACTGATGCAATTCGATCCTGCATCAAGGAAATATGCTTGATGACGCTCCTAAATGGGGTGGCCTCTCCTTCTCACATCTCTTTGGCAACATCTAGCAGCTCCCTGGGATGTCTACTATACAAGAGTTCAAAGGGGGAATACCCCATAGACCAGGGGTGCCCAACCTTTTGGAGGGCCACTTAATCAGCTCAGTAACCAGTCGCGGGCCACAATGAACGAAGCCGGCGGATGACAGGTCTGTGTCCTCTCCAAATATGCAGAGCAGACTCGGGCACAGCCCACTCTACTCTATGGGCCTTCCGAGCCTATCCACCCAAGCAGAAGGGGACGGATCCCCTACTGTTTTTTTGAGCGGATCGGATTGGAGGTGGGCGGGTGTAAATTGACACAAGTCTGTTTACATCTGTCACTCCATAGAGGTGAATATAGGGTCGGATTGGGTCAGACCGATCGCGTGAAAAGGGCCTAAGGCTGCTTTCACTCTGATGTGCTGTGGTTTACCCACACAGCGGGTGCAGCACAGTGTACCTGTGGCTTTTCTGCAGGTTAGCTGCACTTTGCCATAGACTTCTATTAGATCTTGCAGGTGTGGTGGTGCACCTTTGTGAACCAAACGCACCAAACCTGCAGGTAATATCAGAAGTCTATGGCTCAGTGCAGGTAACTCGCAGGTTCACTGTGCTGCACCTGCGCATCAGTTTGAAAGCAGCCCAGTAAATACTGCAGAACAAATATGTCCATATATACATTGTGATTTTAGTAATAAACTTGCCTTTAACCACTTCAGCCCCGGAAGGATTTGCTGCTTTAGGACCGGAGCCCTTTTTGCGATTCGGCACTGCGTCGCTTTAACTGACAATTGCGCGGTCGTGCGACGTTGTACCCAAACAAAATTTGCGTCCTTTTTTTCCCCACAAATAGAGCTTTCTTTTGCTAAAATACAAATCCAAAAAAAAATATAAAAAAACATTTTTTTCACCGTTTTTGGCCGATTTATATTCTTCCTCATATTTGCGATAAAAAAAATCGCAATCAGCGTTTATTGATTGGTTTGCGCAAAAGTGGTCGCATTTACAGATGATGAGAATTCATTTTTTTTTTTTTTTTTTTTTACTAGTAATGGCGGCGATCTGCGATTTTTAGCGGTACTGCAATATTTCAGCGGACATGTCGGACTATTTTGACACTTTTTTGGGACCATTGGCATTTATACAGCGATCAGTGCTATAAAAATGCACTGATTACTGTGTAAATGCCATTGGCAGTGAAGGGGTTAACCTGCAGGGGGCGCTCTAAGGGTTAAGTATGTTCCCTGGGCGTGTTCTAACTGTAGGGGGGCTTGCCTAGCTGGGGAAGGGAAGTGGTCACAGCCTTCGTATACAGGAAGGCTGTGATCACAGCCCTTCCCCCTTCACACAGAGCGGAGGTCCGTGTTTACTTACACGGACCTCCGTTCCTCCGCTCGGGGGGGCCATCGCGGGTAGCCGGCGGCAATCGAAGCCGCCGCACCTGCTCCCTGGCCCTCCCCTTACACAGTGAGCGCGCGCGCGCTCACTAGGCTCGTGAGCGCGGCCGCCGTCATATGACGGCGATTTGCGCTCACGAGCCACCTTGCCGCCGTCAATTGCCGATCGGCGGTCGGCAAGGAGTTAATAACGGTCTTCCATTCAGGTATCGCCAGCTGTTGCTGTCCCAGACAGAGTGTATTTGGTATCACTCCGTCTGACAGGAGTCGGCACTATATAGGAAGCATCGGCTTATGCGGCTCTGCTCCTCAGCTGCTTGTTTCCTCTATCGCCGGCTTCATTTACAACACTGATGCTCTGGGATGGCAAGTAGGCAACCTACGATCTTGGCTTGCCAACCCACCATCCCAGAGCAAGAGGTTGTGGGCCACATCAGAGGGCTCCGCGGGCCACTGGTTGGGCACCCCTGCCATATACGCTTGCGGAACCTCTCGTATGGCAAACATGAGTTATGGCAGCAACATATCCCAATCTCTCACATCTTTTTCCACTACCTTTTTCAACATGCTTTTGAGTGTTTTATTAAACCTCTCTACAAGTTCATCCATTTGGGGGTGGTAGACCGAGGTACGGAGATGGGAGATTTATACAACCTGCATAATGCCTTGGTTACACGGGACATAGACAGGGGGCCCTGGTCCGTTAAGACCTCTTTAGGGATCCCCACCCGACTAAACAACTGGACAAACTCCCTGGCGATAGTCTTAGCGGAGGTGTTCCGCAAGGGTATGGCTTCCGGATAGCGGGTCACGTAATCTAGTATTACCAGGATGTGCTGGTATCCCCGGGCAGACTTTACTACGGGTCCCACAAGATTCATGCCAATTCTTTTGAAAGGCACTTCAATTATGGGCAGTGGTACAAGTGGACTATGAAAATGGGGTGAGGGTGCAGAGAGTTGACACTCAGGGCAGGATTCACAATACTCTCTGACATCTGCATGCAACCCGGGCCAGAAGAATCTCTGCATTATTCTCTCCCTAGTCTTATCCATACCCAGATGTCCCCCCATTACATGTCTATGGGCTAAATCTAGCACCATCCTGCGAAAGGGTTGGGAAACCACTAGCTGTTTCACCTCGTCCTCCCCTCATTTCACTACCTGATACAATATATTATTTTTAAGAGCCATGTAGTGAAAAGACACCCCCAATTAGGGTCCACAGGTTCCCCATTCATCACCTTCACATTTTCTCTGGCTCTAAGGAGAGTGACATCCCGTAGTTGCTCAGTACAGAAGTCCTCTCTCCGGACCTCTAAGTCAGGTACTACATTCTGTTCACTCTCACATTCAAGGTCAGAGACATTTTCTGGGTCATTGGCCCCCAGCTGGAAGCTATCTTCCAGCTCCTCTGGCTCCCCAGCCAGTACAGGAAAAGGAAGAGGGTCTCCTCCCTCTGTGGTCCTGCCACCAGTCTCCCCTTCCATTTGGCAAAAAGGGTCTGGTGAGAGTTCCCGTGCTTTTGCAGCAGGGGTAGATATATCCTCCAGATTCTTTGTGTCTTCCCATAACCTCCAAAAATGGGGAAAATCCCTGCCCGCTAGGGCGTCATAAAGGAGTGAAGGTACCACCCCCACTGAATGAGTCACACTACCCCAAGGGGTGTCAATCTCACCACCGCCGTCTGGTAGTTACAAGTGTCCCCATGGATTCCGAATTGACCCCGACAGCACTAGGGTGTAGCTTGGCAGGATTTACACAATTGCTTTTTACCAACGTTCCCACACTACCAGAGTCAAGCAGTGCAGTGACTGGCTTTCTATCAACAAAAATCACACACATTTGCTTCTCCATGCAACTTGAACGTGATGCGGCATATGCAACCTTTGCAAAAAGAGAAAGGCGTCTATTTACATAAGTATAATCGCATTGCATGGGCTCATCATTCAGGGGACAATTGGCAGCAATATAGCCCAATGCATGGCATTGGTAGCACTGTATTACACAATCTGGGGACCTGGCAATGTCTCCGGTAGCCACTTCCTGATGAGGTGGACCATGTTGAACATCTGCGAGCGGGGTGGCTTGTCAGTGTGGTAGGTCCACTGATGCACCCGTTGGGCCCTGGTGGCTTGCCAGGTTTATTGGTAAAAGGTTCCAGGTTAAAAACAGAAAATAAGTCCTTGATGTCCGGTGCTAAACTAAACAGTACAGTTACCTCACTATACGGTGTGGGGCTGGCCCTGACACCCACAACACCTAAGCCAAAATGCAAACCTTGTCTTTTAAAGTCCAAACAGGCACAGAGCTCTCTGAGTTCCAGGTCAGAGCTAGAGTGTGTTCTCTTCCTGGTTATTTAAGCCACCTGCTGGTGGACTCCAGTGGACCACAAACTCCAGACTGGAACCAGCCCTGCCAGGGTGGCTGGAAAAATCCAGACCAGACTCTGTTTAATCCTGTCCAAGTGAATGCATACGAAGCGACAGGTAGCGTCAGTCTACCACTTCGCCTCGCATACCAATATACTATATTGTCAAAGTATTGGGACACCTGCCTTTAAACGCACATGAACTTTAATAGCATACCAGTCTTAGTCCGTAGGGTTCAATAATGAGTTGGCCCACCCTTTGCAGCTAAAACAGCTTCAACTCTTCTGGGAATGCTGTCCACAAGGTTTAGGAGTGTGTCTATGGGAATGTTTGACCATTCTTCTAGAAGCACATTTGTGCGGTTAGGCACTGATGTGCACGAGAAGGCCTGACTCGCAGTCTCCACTCTAATTCATCCCAAAGGTGTTCTATGGGGTTGAGGTCAGGACACTGTGCAAGCCAGTCAAGTTCCTCCACCCCAAACACACTCATCTATGTCTTTATGGACCTTGCTTTGTGCACTGGTGCACATGTTGGAATAGGAAGGGGCCATCCCCAAACTGTTCCCACAAAGTTGGGAGCATGAAATTGTCCAAAGTGTCTTGGCATGCTAATGCCTTAAGAGTTCCCTTCACTAGAATTAAGGGGCCAAGCCCAACCCTGAAGAACAACTCCATAACCCCCCTCCAAATGATTTGGGCCAGTGCACAAAGCAAGGTCCATAAGGACATAGATGAGCGAGTTTGACCTCAACCCGATAGAACACCTTTGGGATGAATTAGAGCGGAGACTGCTAGCCAGGCCTTCTCGTGCACAACAGTGCCTGACCTCACAAATGCGCTTCTGGAAGAATGGTCAAATGGTGGGCCAACTCTATATTGAACCCTGTGGACTAAGACTGGGATGCCATTAAAGTTCACGATGCGTGTAAAGACAGGTGTCCCAATAAGAGGCATGGAGGAGCTCAGCTGTGAGGAAAGATTTGAGGAACTGAATTTATTCATTCTTGAGAAGAGGAGATTAAGGGGGGATATGATCAACATGTACAAATACATAAGTGGTCCATATAGTGAACTTGGTGTTGAGTTATTCACTTTAAGGTCACCACAAAGGACAAGGGGGCACTTTTTACGTCTAGAAGAAAAAAGATTTCATCTCCAAATACGGAAAGGTTTCTTCACAGTAAGAGCTGTGAAAATGTGGAATAGACTCCCTTCAGAGGTGGTTTTGGCCAGCATGGTAGATTAAAAAGAAAAAGAAAAAGAAAAAAAATAAAAAGAAAAAATGTCGCGCTAAGTATCGGAATGTTGACAAACCAAATGCAGGTGGGTCTACTCTCCCTCCCAATAACAGGTAATTGGAAAATATACCTAACTGGTGATGATAATGAAAATCAAACCCACCACCTAGGTGATATACATTTGTATATAAAAAAACATCAAAAACTAGTGATATTAAATCAATAAGCAAACAAACTTATATGTGAAAAAACAATATTGAAAGTGCATCCAAAATGTCTCTGTTTGTTGAATCCTTCAAGTCAAGATCCACGTGGAGATATTTCAGAATAAATGATGTGCATAAATCATCAAAAAATTCCACTTTAATGTCCACCACCACCTTGAGTAAACACCGCGGGTGACAAAAGTAAGGTAATGCCCTTACCAGATGATGTGACCCCCTATCTCTAGTGAGGTCAAAAAGGCCTGCAGATATAACCCTCTGCGGGGTATGTGATGTTTGGCAGCCTTCACTCCGGTCACTAGGGACGCAATCCCGGGTTTCACCCTCTGGTCTCACGCTGTTCCCTCAGTGCATTGCCCGATGTTATATAATGAAGCAAAAAATCCACATAGTGTGATACCGTACTTATGGGTTTATTAAAAAAGGAATCAAAAGGTACTCACAAACGTAAAAGCAAACACAAGCGTAGAAAGTAGTTAAAATCAGCCGGCATAAAAAAGAGCTTGTTCCCGTCCGTATCAGAATCACAAGGGGCGTGGTGACGTCAGCGCGTGGCTCCGCCCTACATGTTTCGTCATATGTGACGTCTTCCTGGGGCAATTACCTGTTATTGGGAGGGAGAGTAGACCCACCTGCATATGGTTTGTCAACATTCCGATACTTAGCGCGACATTTTTTCTTTTTATTCTTTTTTGATGTAGTTATCATACATTTATTTGTCGCTGCTTTATGCACATTGTTAGTATTATTTATTTAGCGCGGTATTTTTCTTAATAACTAGCAGCATGGTAGATTGCTTTAAAAATTCTGTCTTTAATGTAAATAATATAACTGGGTACCGCCATTTTTAGGTAAAGTTTATCCAGGGAGAATCTGATTGCCTCTCAGGGGATCAGGAAGGAATTTTTTCTCCAGCTATAGGAAATTGGATCACGCTTTGCTGGGGTTTTTTGCCTTCCTCTGGATCACCTGTGGGTGAAGGATTGTATATGGGATTGTATGGTTATATATCATTTTTTTTTTTTGGTTGAACTAGATGGACTTGCGTCTTTTTTCAACCTAACTATGTAATACTTTTGACAATATAGTGTATATAGTGTATATATCGGGTAAAATAAGTATTGCACACGTCACCATGTTTTTTAGTTTAACCACTTCAGCCCCGGAAGGATTTCCAGCTTTAGGACCGGAGCCCTTTTTGCGATTCGGCGCTGCGTCGCTTTAACTGACAATTGCGCGGTCGTGCGACGTTGTAACCAAACAAAATTTGCGTCCTTTTTTTCCCACAAATAGAGCTTTCTTTTAGTGGTATTTGATCACCGCTGCGTCATTTCTGATCGCCGCTATAAACAAAAGAAGAGCGACAATTTTGCAAAAAAACACAAATTTCTTACTTTTTCCTAAAATACAAATCCAAAAAAAAAATATAAAAAAACATTTTTTTTCACCGTTTTTGGCCGATTTATATTCTTCCTCATATTTGCGATAAAAAAATCGCAATCGGCGTTTATTGATTGGTTTGCGCAAAAGTGGTCGCGTTTACGGATGATGAGAATTCATTTTTGGGGTTTTTATTTTTTTTTATTTTTTACTAATAATGGCGGCAATCTGCGATTTTTTGCAGCACTGCGATATTTCAGCGGACATGTCGGACCATTTTGACATTTTTTTGGGACCATTGGCATTTATACAGCGATCAGTGCTATAAAAATGCACTGATTACTGTGTAAATGCCA
>BLSH010385270.1:1157444-1172328 GCA_018402905.1 Glandirana rugosa | reverse complement strand
AAGAAAAGTAACAAACAGGCTGCCTGGATAGTTGTTGAGAGTTAGGAGAATAAACACAACAATGTATCTTCTTCTTTAAAAGCAATGATCTCCGGGCTATCAGGAAAGTTTAACCATTTAAAGACTAAACCCTCTCTCACATTAGTGGCTTACAATTAAATATCCAGTGTTTTCTGCTAGAAAACGACTTGGAACCCCCAAACATTATATATTATTTTTTAGCAGAGACCCTAGAGAATAAAATGGCGGTTGCTGCAATATTTTATGTCACATGGTATTTGCGCAGCGGTCTTTCAAGCGCAATTTTTTGGAAAAAAATACACTTTTAATGAATAAAAAAAAAACTAAACAGTAAAGTTAGCCCATTTTTTTTTTTTGTATAATATGAAAGATGATGTCACACCGCGAGAAACGTGAGCTTTACTCTAAGCAACAAAATTGTGATAAAGCCCTGTGTACCATCAACAATTACCACTCTATGTGCAGCTGGGCTCCAGTATTTCATGGTGACCAGAAACCCACCAGAGCAATGAAAGGTCACTGTGGGGGACACACATGTAGGCAGGAAGTGGCTGCAAAGAGGCAGCAGAAGATCAGCAGCGCTGGAATACTTTTCACCTTTTTTTTTGTATTTTATTTACAATGTCACTAAGGCTTTGTTTAGATGTGCAAATTGGGTGGTAATAATGTGCGGTAGAGACGTGTTTTTGCCACCCCTAAGCTCCATTAGGCAGGAGATGAGGGCGTTTTACATGCCGCAGTCACGATGCATTCGGCATAATAAGGAGTTTCCCCTATAACAGATTTTTTAGTGTCACTCTTTCTGGCCAGCCTATAACCCTGATGTAATGGTGGAGTTATTGACTGGCTGCTCTGCTGTGAGTAAGTTAGGGTTTAGGGGCGCAAATTACTTGTCTTACCCCTGGCGCTGACAACCCCACACTACGCTATAAAAAACTGGCTCCTAACTTTTTCAGCCGGCTCCTAGATTCAAGGCAAATTTGTCAAGCCCTGTGATAGGATAACATAGAGGAAAGTTCAGGGGCAGCTGAAAAAACGCCGAAATGCCTCAAAATGTTGGTTTACCAGCAGCAGTGTACATGAGGCCTAAGTGAAATTTATTTTAAACTTCATACAAAATACTTTGTTGGTAATGACAGCTTCAAGACGCCTCCTGTATGGAGAAACTAGTTGCATGCATTGCTCAGGTGTGATTTTGGCCCATTCTTCTACACAGTCTTTAAATCTTGAAGGGTCCCTGGGGCTCTTCTATGAACTCTGATCTTTAGTTCTTTCCATAGATTTTCTGTTGGATTCAAGTCAGGTGATTGGCTGGGCCATTCTAGCTTTATTTTCTCTTTCTTTGAAACCAATTGAGAGTTTCCTTGGCTTTGTTTAGGATCATTGACTTGCTGAAACGTCCACCCTCATTTCATCTTCATCATCCTGGTAGATGGCAGCAGATATTTATCAAAAATGTCTTGCTACATTTTTCCATTCATCTTTCCTTCAACGATATGAAGTTTGCCAGTACTGTGATGCTGAAAAACAGCCCTACCTCCAAACCTCACTGTTGGTATGGTGTTTATGGGGTGATGTGCAGTGTCATTTGACCTCTAAACATGGTGTGTATTATGGCATCCAAAGAGTTCAATTTTCATCTCATCTGACCAGACTATATTATCCCAGTATTTCACAAGTGTGTTTAAATGTTGTGCAGCAAACTTTATATGAGCTTCAACATGCTTTTTCTTCAGCAATGGAGTCTTGCGCGGTGAGCGTGCATACAGGTCATGGCGGTTGAGTGCATTACTTATTGCTTTCTTTGAAACAATTGTAACTGCTAATTCCAGGTCTTTCTGAAGCTCTCCACAAGTGGTCCTTCACTCTTGGACAACTTTTCTGATAACTCTTTTTTTCACGCCTCTGTCAGAAATCTTGTGAGGAGCACTTAGTCTTGGCCGGTTTATGGTGAAATTATGTTCTTGCCACTTCTGGATTATTGCCCCAACAGTGTTCACTGGAACATTCAGAAGTTTAGAAATCCTTCTGTAACCAATGCCACCAATATGTTTTGCAACAATAAGGTCACAAAGGTCTTGAGAGAGCTCTTTGCTTTTACCCATCATGAGATGTTTCTTGTGTGAAACCTTGGTGATGAGACACCTTTTTATAGGCCATCAGTTGGGACTGAACCAGCTGATAATAATTTGCACTGGCAGGGGCAGGATTGCTTTACTGATAGATTTCAGTGGGTGTCTAGGCTTTCCATGCCTTTTTACACTTCCCTTTCTTCATGTGTTCAATACTTTTTCCTTGTCATTCCATTTTATTACACATAACTTAATTTCTGAACTTATTTGTTTTTTTGTATGTATGGATTGCATGGGTTATTACCGACGTGGTGAAAATTTCATGTCAATAGCACCTTGAGAGCCAGTTCACGCAGGGGCGATTCGACTTTCGGGGCGACTCAGCGCGACCCCGGACAGCACAACTTCAGCGCGGCTTGCCAAACGACTTCTGTAATAAAAGTCAATGCAAGTCGCATAAAATCTCCCCCAAAGTAGTACAGGAACCTTTTTCTAATTCAGAGCGACTTGAGTCGCTCCTATTACAACGGTTCCATTGCAATGCATGGAGCGCGACTTGTTAGGCGACTCAAGTCGCCCCTGTGTGAACTGGCTCTTAGAAGTATATTTACCTAGAAAAACGGTGATGTGTTCAATAATTATTTTACCCAGTGTGTGTGTGTGTGTGTGTATATATATATGTATATATATTTGTGTGTATACATAAATTTATATATATATATATATTTGAGCTCTGGGTGCACAGCCTAATGCAATAGGCTGTGCACACCTATGCATCATCACTATAATGCACATAGCCTGTGCAGAGAGCAGAGCTGTGGGGCACAGCAGGTCCACTCACTACTTGAGGGGGCGGATAAAAGACCATTCACCTTCCACAAGGAGAGAGAGCAGCAATCATCAGTCTTTATTACAGGAAGCTTCTGCACAGAGGCAAGGTTTCATGCTGGATTACTGCACAGATCTGGAAGAAGTACATAAAGACACTGAGATTCAAGTAGGAATACACATACCTCTTGTATTTAGAGAATGTTTGCTTATATAGGGAATTCTAAGGACAGACCTTGAGATTGCATCTGGAATTAAGGCTGGTATTTGGCAAAAACCTAAAAGTACATTTGAGATACATAGAAGGGTATGTTCACACCTGCAAATGCAGCCAATGCCAATTACATGCAAGCATCTCTGCATGAAGATGGAGACAGCCCCATTTTAAGGAATGGGGGGCTGTTTGTTCCCACGGCAAATCACAGCCACTTGAATATAATTGTTCCTAGGTCCTTTCACACATCCTGTCTGGTCAGGTCCGCCTGTACGTTTTTCAGGCGGACCTGATCGGACGCTCCATTCACCTCTATGGGGCATTAGATGTCAGCGGTGACATGGCTGTGGACATCCACCGTTAGTCGTTCCAATCTGGTCCGCTAAATCGAGATGGATGGAAACCCTATTTTCCATCCATCTGGCTGATTGGATGGTATTGGATGAAAACCGACAGGCGGATCTGTTCTCATCCGATCTTTCATCGAGGACAGTGGGGCTCTGACAAGCCGTCTCTGCACAGTGAGCGGACCTGTCATCCGCCAGCACAGTAGGAATCAACGGATCGATCCCTGATGAGCTAGCGGAGTCTGTCAAAACGGACCGCCTATGTGTGAAAGGACCCTTACAGCGATCACATGTGAATGATCAGCCCTGAATGCAGACTGCCTGTATCCAGGGCCGATCGCTCACATGTGATTGCTGCATGGATAATTACATGTGAGTGTCCGCGATTAGCTGCCAAACCTGATTGTCTACTAAGGATGGGCTCAGGCTAGGGTTGCCACATCATACCTTTAATCCAGGACACATCTGAATTACACAGGCTCTGAGGCTAATTTAATGCAGATGAGGCACCAAGTGAGTTTAATTACCACCTTAATCAGCCACAGAACCTGTGCAATTGATATGTGTCCTGAATTAAAGGGATGGCGTGGCAACCCTAGCTCAGGCGTGTTCGCAATTGCACGTGCCCAAGCCCACCAGGAAGCTTACACTGCGCAGCGCTAATCACAGGCAGTGAGACATTTCCAGATTGCTGCAGCCGCGCATTGGGAAATGTCTCACTGCCTGTGATTAGCGCTGCGCAGTGTAAGCTTCCTGTCGGGCACGTGCAGTTGCGAACACGCCTGAGTCCATCCCCTGCTTTCAAAGGGGCTGCCTCCCGCAGCTAATCGCCAGGAATCCCTGCAGGGGTTCATGCATGTAATTGGCATCGGGTGCATCCGCTGGTGTGAACTCATCCTAAGGCCTGGTATACACGTGAGCTTATCGGATGATTGATCGTCTGTTGTGTTCATGCTCGCCGATCGGATAATATCGGATGGACTGTCATGATTTGGCTCTCGAAAGCTCTGTTACTAGCAGTCCGATTATCGTACGATCGCGTTTAAATCTGTATTTTTCTTACAATTTTCTGATCGTGCGTACGGGCCATTAGGGAGCTGTTTTACCTGCCAAAAGCTTTGTATTTTTGTCCATCTAATTCTGATATTTACTAAGCCTAGCCAAGTTGTTGACCTGAATTTCGTATGCTACAGGTCACCCCCAGCCTGTAGCTGCAGAGTTAACCAGTTCAGCCCTGGAAGGTTTTACCCCCTTCCTGACCAGGCCATTTTTTGCAATAGGGCACTGTGTTGTTTAGCTGACAATTGCGTGATCGTGCGACAGTGTACCCAAATAAAATTGATGTCCTTTTTTTTCCCACAAATAGAGCTTTCTTTTGGTGGTATTTTATCACCTCTACGGTTTTTATTTTTTGCGCTATAAACAAAAATAAAGCGACAATTTTGAATAAAAATGTTTTTACTTTTTGCTATAAAACCTACCCAATAAAAAAAATCGAATTTCTTCATCAGTGTAGGCCAATATGTATTCTGATACATATTTTTGGTAAAAAAATCCCAATAAGCGTATATTGATTGGCTTGCGCAAAAGTTATATCGTCTACAAACTATGGGATATTTTTATGGACTTTTTATCCTTTTTATTGTTTTATACTAGTAATAGCAGCGATCAGCGATTTTTAGCGGGATTGCGGCGGACAAATCTGACACTAAGGCTGGGTTCACACCTATGCGAATTGGATGCGGCTTAAACCGCATCCAATTCGCAGGACACTTGAAAACACATTGTTTTCAAGGTGTCCAGTTCACATATGTGCGGTGCATTCGCACTCCGCATTGCACAAAAACCGCACACGTTTTTTGTGCAATGCGGTGTGAATTCCCAGCCTGTTGAGTTCAATGGGAGCGCATCTAACCCGCAGATGTGCTCCGCATTGAACAGCGATTTTGCAGGGATCTTTCCCCTCCTCGCTGCACCCCCCCCCTCCCTCCCCGAGCAGCCGATGCGCTGCGAGAACGGACATGAGCCGCCGAAAGGCGGCTCCGCCCCTTCTCAGAAGCAGACGGGCTGGAATTCGCACCGCAATGGTGTGAAACCAGCCTTAGTGACACTTTTTGGGGACCAGTGACACCAATACAGTGATCAGTGCTAAAAAAAATGCACTGTCGTATAAATGACACTGGCAGGAAAGGGGGTTAACCCCAGGGGCGATCAATGGGTTAAGTGTGCTCCTAGCGAATGCTTTCTAAAGCCTCGTACACACAGTCTGATTTTCGGGTGACATAACATCCGTTTTTTGTTGAATGCTTGTTTCAAGTCGAAAGTGAAGAGCGTAATAACATTACGAAAATTTTCGTACAACCGAATTCAACGTCAGAAGTGACGTAATGTATTGAATATTTTTGCATCTCTTTTATTTTCTGAGCATGCGTAGTGTCGGTCGTACGATTTTTTTTTTTCATACAAAAATTGGATGTTGCATTGTCGTACGACAAAAATTTACTAGTCTGCCCATCCAACTTTTGTCTGACGAAAAATCTAAATCGACTGTCGAAAGAAGCATACTAACGGTAAGAATTTCGGACGACAGGCTGCCGAATGAAAATTCCCGCATCGTGTTTACTGGGCCTTAAGTGTGGGGGGAGTGGATGCACTGGATGAAAAGAGACCCAGATCTCTCTTTAACTCCCTGACAGGACAGTGGTCTGCCTTGTTTACATAGGTAGGCCGTCATTCTGCCTTTCTTCCGAACGATTGGCAGCCGTTGCGCGCATGTGCCCCAGATTGCGTGCACAAAATCACGTACAGGTACATGATTTTGCACAGCCAGGCCGCCCTGCCGCAGTATATATGTGGTGGGTGGTCTGGAAGAGGTGAAAAGAGCACCAGCAGTTGAATGTTGTATCCTCCTGTCAGCATGCTCTCTGTTTGCATATACGCATGCAGCATACCCCAGATCTCTCCTTAAAGAGCCCATGCTATCACAATGGATGTTCTTCATCTCTTCTGATAGCAATAAAAGTTTTTTTGAAAAAAAAAAATAGATACAGTATAAATTAAAAAAAAAAAAAAAAAAAATATATATATATATATATATATATATATATATATATATATATATATATATTTTTTTTTTTAAAGCGCCCCCCCATGCTCGAGCACAAAGATGAACACATATGTAGGTCACATAGGCATATGTGAACGGTGTTCACAACATACATGAGGTATCACAAATGTTATAACAAGAGCAATAATTCTAGCGCACCAAATCTCCCGTGTAACTGTAAACTGGTCATTTGTAAGGATAAAAAAATATATATAATGTTTGGTGGTTCTAGGTAATTTTCTAGCAAAAATGTAGATTTTTACACATATGTGAGAAGTGTAAGAATTGGCCCAGTGGCAAAGTGGTTAATTTTGCTTTAAATGGTCCTGCATTGTTTCTACTAAACCTTTAAGGCTGGGTTCACATTGGTGTGATGTCAGAAATTGCATGTGATTCGCACTGCACTGCTGTGCAAATCACATGCGAGGTCTGTGTGATGCCAAGATTGTATGTCAGAATTTGCATCGCTTTCGGACCAAACTCGTGCCTGCAAGTGAGGTGCGATGCCACACTGGATTTGCAGGGTTTCCCGCATCGCACCAGCGTGAACCGAACCTAAGGACTGCTTCACACCAGCTGCTGCATTGCATTGGTGTGCAGTGCGATCCGACTGAGATCAGAGCAGTGATGATGCGCTGAGCTCAGTGGATCGCTCTGTTTCCCCAACACAGTGGTGTGAACTGAGCCTATAGGAGGCACGGAATTTTGCCTTGTCCATGTGATGGGTCTGCGATGGAATAGTCGCTCAGTGCAGTCCCACCGCATCTGGTCTGAATCATTAGGGATGTTGTGTTTTCAGTTTACGCTGTGCCATGTGTGTGACATAATTGCTAATTCTTTGGTGCAGTAAGGCCAGGTTCACACTTTTACGACATGACAATGATCCGACTTTCATCCTACTTTGCTGTGCGACTACATCCATCCAACTTCAGTGAACGGGCATCCGAATTTGATCACGACAATACCAGGCACCTTTTGTCTGGTATGAATCTAAAGGGGAAACTCCACGCCAAATTTAAAAAGGAACGGCATGGGGTTCCCCCTCCAAGACCATTCCAGGCCTTTCGGTCTGATATAGATTTTAAAGGGAACCCCCACGCCAAAAAAAAAAATGGCGTGGGGACCCCCAAAAATCCATACCAGACCCTTATCTAAGCAGGCCTGGCAGGTCAGGAAAGGGGGTGGGGACGAGCGAGTGCCCCCCTGTACCATACCATGCCACATGCCCTCAACATGGGGGGTGGGTGCTTTGGGGGCGGGGGGGCCTCCCACCCCAAAGTACCTTGTCCCCATGTTGTCCCGACAAACCTGGCCGATGGTTGGGGGGGGCTTATCGGAATCTGGAAGCCCCCTTTAACAGATGCCACCCCCCCACGCTATGTGAATGAGTACCCCTACCCATTCACCTAAAAAAAAAAAAAAGTGTCAAAAATAAACACAGGTTTTTAAAGTATTTTATTAACCACTTGCCGGCTGTCAATCGGCAATTGACGGCGGCAAAGTGGCTCTGTAACGCGGATCGCAGTCATATGACGGCGGCCGCGTGATCGCGCCTAGTGAGCGCGCGCGCCGCCGGAGGCACGCCCGTGCGCTCACTGTGTTCGGGGAGGGCCAGGGAGCGGGTGCGGCGGCTTCGATTGCCGCCAGCTACCCGCGATGGCCCCCCTGGAGTGAAGGAACGGAGGTCCGTGTATGTAAACACGGACCTCAGCTCTGTGAAGGGGGAAGGGCTGTGATCACAGCCTTCCTGTATACGAAGGCTGTGACCACTTCCCTTCCCCAGATAGTGCAGTCCCCCTACAGTTAGAACACGCCCAGGGAACATACTTAACCCTTAGAGCGCCCCCTGCAGGTTAACCCCTTCACTGCTAATGGCATTTACACAGTAATCAGTGCATTTTTATAGCACTGATCGCTGTATAAATGCCAATGGTCCCAAAAAAGTGTCAAAATGGTCATACATGTCCGCTGAAATATCGCAGTACCGCTAAAAATCGCAGATCGCCGCCATTAATAGTAAAAAATAAAAAAAAAATAAAAACCCCAAAAATGAGATCTCATCATCCGTAAACGCGACCACTTTTGCGCAAACCAATCAATAAACGCCAATTGCAATTTTTTTTTTTATCGCAAATATGAGGAAGAATATAAATCGGCCAAAAACGGTGAAAAAAAATGTTTTTTTATATTTTTTTTTTGGATTTGTATTTTAGCAAAAAGTAAGAAATTTGTTTTTTTTTTGCAAAATTGTCGCTCTTCTTTTGTTTATAGCGGCGATCAGAAATGACGCAGAGGGGATCAAATACCACCAAAAGAAAGCTCTATTTGTGGGAAAAAAAGGACGCAAATTTAGTTTGGGTACAACGTCGCACGACCGCGCAATTGTCAGTGAAAGCGACGCAGCGCTGAATCGCAAAAAGGGCTCCGGTCCTAAAGCTGGAAATCCTTCCGGTCCTTAAGTGGTTAATGCAGCTCCAGCGTCTCTTCCAATTTCTTCTCCTTTCTCCAGCTCTTCTCCCTCTTCTGGTGATGTCTTCTCCCTCTCCCTGTTATCCTGCGCTCTCAGCTGATGTCTTCTAGCCCTCTCTGGTTCTTCTTCTCTGTCTGCTATCTTCTGCCTCTGCTGGGCCTCCTCTCTCCGCTGTCTTCTCCTTCTGTTCTTCCTCCGACGGTGACTCAACGCTCTCTCCCGCTCTAATGCTGGGGGCGCCGTGTGCCAATACTTACAGTATCTCACAAAAGTGAGTGGGGTGTACTAACTTTTGTTGCCAGCGGTTTAGACATTAATGGCTGTGTGTTGAGTTATTTTGAGGGGACAGCAAATTTACACTGTTATACAAGCTGTGCACTCACTACTTTACATTGTAGCAAAGTTTATTTTCTTCAGTGTTGTCACATGAAAAGATATAATAAAATATTTACAAAAATGTGAGGGGTGTACTCACTTTTGTCAGATACTGTATATTGGCATGGGGCGGGGCCACCCAATGATGTCACCTGGAGGCCTCATCCCCTTGTGACGTCACTGCCCATCATGCCCCTGGTTCAGGAAGGGGTGGTGCTTGCTCGTCCCTACCCCCTTTCCTGACCTGCTGGGCTGTGAGCTCGAATAAGGGTCTGGTATGGATTTTTTTTTTCGTTTTTTTTTTTTTTTTTGGCGTGGGGATTCCCCTTAAAATCCATACCAGACCGAAAGGCCTGGTATGCTCTTGGAGGGGGAAACCCTGTGCTATTTTTTTTTTTTATAAATTAGGTGTGGAGTTCCCTTTCAAGATCCTCAGAGCACAAGTCGGATCATTGTCTTAACTGACTTTGATCCGACTTCAATGATATTCAATAGGCTGAAAGTCGAACCAAGTAGTGCAGGAACCTTTTTCAAAGTCGGAGCAACTTGTGTCGGGCCAGTTAATACGGCTGTCATAGAAAAACATTGATTTGCTTACGTTCTGCGACTTGTGCTCACGATGTCGGTCCGTTTGTCGTACAAGTGTGAACCCGGTCTCACCTATAACAACCAATCGGCACAGTGAGTTCGGATTGGTTGCTATGGGTAACTGCACTGAAGCATTAGCACTCTTTATTGAATAAGGCTCTTCAGCTCCCAGGTTATCACGTACGTCTGCACTAATTGAGCAGCAGCCGGATGGATGAGCGTGCAAATCAAAGTTGTCACTGCAGAGTAAATATTATTGTGGAAATGCATGGAGAGTAGCTGCAGCGTGCCATATGCCTCTTCCAGCCTATGCAGTGCAGCTATTTAACATTCAGTGGATGTAGTTGAATTATGATAATGCAAGAACATAATGTACAACTTTTTTTAGTATCTATTATTGTAGACCATTAATTGGCTGTCAAGATAAGTAACATAAAGTAGTCTTTGCGGTGGAATCAGCAGTATAGCCGGCTGGATGTCTTTATTGGTAGATACTGTTGCTAGGCAGACTTGTGGTGTTTCATGGAAGAACTAGGCAGTAGATCCACCTTGTGGTCTTTTTGAGGTGAGCAATGCACGGCAACCAAAACACATAACACAGAGTCTACCCGAAGTGTGTTTACACTGCGTATCATGATTATTTCATAGATGATGTCAATTTTTTATTATCTGGCTGAATATTTTATAATTCACCAACAGCTTATCTGTTACTGAGTTTGTTTGAAATGTGTAGTGGAAAATCAAGGTGCAGGAAGGTTTAAAACCATAGGATGATCATTTCCGAAGCAGACATGTTGAACATCAGATACATTGCAGCAAAATCTGCTGCCGTGCGCCTGTACCCGGACCTTGCCAGATATGGATATACAAACTTCCAAAGTCACCCCTTGCTCAATCCTGGGTTTCAGGCCTCATGCACACTGGACATACAGCGGCTGTTTTCGGCGTCAGGCGCCGGTAAACTCCCCAGCATGTAATCCTATGTGTCCATGCACACATAGGCTGTGATCACTGTTTTTTGACAGGGGTGTTTTCTGGCTGGAACCCCCCCCCCCCCCCCCAGAACTAGTGGCTTTTAAGAGGAGGTTTTCAGCTGTAAAAACGCTCTAACTCTGATAAAAGCTTAAAAACGCTGAAAAATGCCAAAAGATGCTAAAAAACGCAGCTATTCAGCGTTTATCTGCATCTTTGAGCAATAAGCTTTTGTGGGAATATAGTTTTTGCTAACAAAAGTTACAGCTGAAAAAAACGCTGCTGAAAAACTCATTCTACATATGCTTTCTACAGCTAACACCACTGGCGTTTTTTATAATGTCAGCAAATTACAGCAACCAAGGTTCTTAACCACTCTCCTCCCGCCATATAGCAATATGATGGCTGCAAAGTGGTCAAGTTACTGGACGTCCAGCAGGATAAGCCGCTGTCGCCCGATCTAGTTAAAGAGCCTCTGACATAGGCTCTTTACCATGTGATCAGCTGTGTCCAATCGCAGCTGATCACAGTGTAAACAGGAAGAGCCGTGTTTTGGCTTTTCCTCTACTCGCACCTACATGCGCGAGTCGATGAGAGTTGACTGGCTGCTCTCCTGACAGGGGGGGGTCTGCGCTGACAATCAGCACATTGATCAGTGCAAACCCATCGAGAATGCCCACTGGAGACCACCAGGTGAGCCCATCAGGGACGTTAATCAGTGCCCATTAGAATGACACTCCGTGCCCATCAGTGATGCCTGTCAGTGCATCCTGATCTGTGCTGCCTATCACTGCCACCCATCAGTGACCATCAGTGCCACCTATCAGTGCTGCATATAAGTGCCTCATCATCACTGCCACCTCATCAGTGTCAATCAGTACTGCCTCCTGCCTCATCCGTGCCCGTCAGTCAAGGAGAAAACAGAAATAAAGAAAAACTTTTTTTTTTTTTTTTCTATTTGGAGTGCAAATGATAAAAACCCCAGTGGTGATCAAATACCACCAAAAGAAAGCTCTATTTGTGGAGAAAAAATTATAGCATTTTGGTTTGGGTACAGCGTTGCATGACCGCGCAATTGTCATTCAAAACGCGACAGTGCTGAAAGCTGAAAATTAGACTGGGCAGGAAGTGGGTGAAGGTGCCCTGTATTGAGGTGGTTAAAGTGGAAGTAAACCCATCAAATCAATGGTTTCAGAAAGCAGTTCTATTCAAGGCATGCATGTGTTCTAATCCAATCCATCAAACCATCAAATGGCTGGAGTAAACTGATCAGCATGATGGCAGTTGAAGATCAGACAGATGCTAAGATGGCAGTCGCTGATCACTTCCATTACTAGTATTAAAAAACAAATACAAAGTCCAGTATCTATACCAGTGGCTATAACTTAGGCTGGGTTCACAACATTGCGAATTGGATGCGGGTCCAATTCGCAATAGCAGGAGAATTTGACCATCTCTCTATGGAGCTGGTTCACACACCTCCGATGCGACACTGGTGCGAATTTGCACAGGGGTCCTGTGCGTCTTTTGGAATTCAGCCAAAAATTTGGGCATGGGGGTGGGGGGGTGTGTGTTAAGGACAGCGTGTTTCTGTGTGTGTTGGAACAACACATGATTTTGCATGTTTTTCCTGACATGCATAGATGTGAACCTAACCTAGGGTGCTGCCCTTTAGCAGGCACACGATGGCGCCATTAATTATTAATGGTAACACCATGCATCTGGAAACAGCAGCATCATGAAGAGTCAAGGACTCTATTTCTGTGTTTCTCACACTTAGGGCAGCCCACTGAAATAAATTGGCTGCTCTACATGTGGAAACGTGCCCAGGCTTGGTCGTACCTGAACCCAGCCTAACACATTTTGTACTAGATGCTCTTACTCATAAGGACCTTATCAGCATGGTAGCTACGTGGGGAGCAATCTTGCTATTCTTCGTTCCAGTCCCAATAAGGATATATTTGTATGTCTGCTATAGGATTATACGCATGTGTGGTTTGGCACATACATCATATAAAACAGGTGTTTTCAGCACACTGACAGCAGGCTGTCAATATCAATGACAGATACTTTCATTCTTGGAGGCCCTGGATCCTCTTTAAAGCCTAACAGATCGGACAAAATCTCTGCAATGCAGCATACACAGAAGAAAACGTAATATATAAATTATGAGGTTGTGTCAAGTAAAGAGATCCCAAATACTGTGTGTCAGGGTATAAAGTTGAGTTTCGCATTTACTATGATTTTATCCACTTGCCGACGGCCTAACTGTATGTACGTCATTACTTTACAGTTGAATAGCGTTGTTATGGCAGCAGAATCTTTCTTTTTTTCCCCCTCAGGTGGTTGGCTAAAAGTGATTCCAACAGCTGATTTCCCACAGGACCACTATTATAGGCGGTGGCAGAGTTGCACCCACCCCAGCACTTCCCGGTCGGTTCTTGAGCACCAGTCACAAGTTGTTTGCAGACTCTAACAGGTTTTCTTCTAAGATTGCCCTGTATTTGGCTCCATCCATCTTCCCATCAACTCTGATCAGCTTCCCTGTCCCTGCTGAAGAGAAGCATCCCCAACATGATACTACCACCACCATGTTTCACGGTGGGGATGGTGTGTTCAGGGTGATGTGCAGTGTTAGTTTTCTGCCACACATAGGCGTTTTGCTTTTAGGCCAAAAAGTTCAATTTGCTTGCTGTGTCCCCCACATGGCTTCTCACAGACTTCAACGGGACTTCTTATGGATTTCTTTCAACAATGGCTTTCTTCTTGCCCCTCTTCCATAAAGGCCAGATTTGTGGAGTGCATGACTAATAGTTGTCCTGTGGACAAATTCTCCCACCTGAGCTGTGGATCTCTGCAGCTGCTCCAGAGTTACCATGGACCTCTTGGCTGCTTCTCTGATTAATGCTCTCCTTGCCCGGCCTGTCAGTTTAGGTGGACAGCCATGTCTTGGTAGGTTTGCAGTTGTGCCATACTCTTTCCATTTTCAGAGATGGATTGAACAGAGCTCCGTAAGATGTTCAAAGCTTGGGATATTTTTTTATACCCTAATCCTGCTTTAAACTTCTCCACAACTTTATCCCTCGCCTGTCTGGTGTGTTCCTTGGCCTTCAGAATGCTGTTTGTTCACTAAGGTTCTATAACAAACCTCTGAGAGCTTCACTGAAAGCTGTATTTATACTGAGATTAAATTACACACAAGTGGACTCTATTTACTAATTAGGTGACTTCTGAAAGCAATTGGTTCCACTAGATTTTAGTTAGGGGTATCAGAGTAAAGGAGGCTGAATACAAATGCACGCCACACTTTTCAGATAATTATTTATAAAAAAAAATTAAAAATCATTTATCCTTTTCCTTCCACTTCACAATTACGTGCCACTTTGTGTTGGTCTATCGCATAAAAACCCAATGAAATACAATTACGTTTTTGGTTGTAACAAGAGAAAATGTGGAAAAATTTAAGGAGTATGAATACTTTTTCAAGGCACTGAATGAATGGACACAGGAGCGATCTGTAACGATCACTCACTGTTTCCATTTCAGAAAAAGAAGGAGCCGGTTAATGACATATTTACTTCCCCCTCTCTCCATCCGCAGAAGCCGGTGAAGCTGCAGGGAAACAAGGTGGGGGGCGGCATACGGTGGAATCAGATGTGGGCAACACAGGGTGGGGGATCAGTGTAGCAGGACCGGGAGGATGATTACAAAACTGTGCATTGTGTGTGTCTCTCCCTCCAGCAGCTGAAAGTCAGCGGCAAGTAGAGGGGGAGAAACCAGATGTCAGCTGCTGAAGGCAGAGACACAGTACATTGTTCTGTAATTGTCCTTCCATCTTGCCACACCAATGCCCTTGCTGCCCGGGCCCCCTACAGGAGGCCTGGTGGTACC
>BLSH010385270.1:1138704-1148815 GCA_018402905.1 Glandirana rugosa | reverse complement strand
TGTATGTATGTATGTGTGACAGATGGGTGGGCATGTATGTATGTGTGACAGATGGGTGGGCATGTATGACTGTGTATGGGTGATCAGGGGGTCCCTGCCTGTCACATAGCGGTGCTGTGGGCACTTCAGATCCTGCCCACAGCACCGCTGCATCTCCTCTCTCCCCCCTCTCCCCCCTCCCCTGTCACACTGCACCGATCGGTGCGGAGAGGGGGGAGACAAGCCGGCACTTCCGCCGGCTTGTTTACATGTGATGCTCCGTCATTTGACGGAGCGATCACATGGTAAACGGCCGCTCCAAGCGGCCATTTACCGGGATCCGTGATGCGCCGGGTCTCATAGACCCGGCGGTCACGGATGCTCCCAGGTGCGCGCCCCAGGGGGCGCGCGGGAGCGCGATTGTGGAAGGACGTTATATAACGTCCTCCCACAATAATGGGTGCCACTTGCCGACGTGTAACTACGTTACACGGTCGGCAAGTGGTTAAAATTGTGCACGCTCGTAGAATGGCGACAAACTGCGGTACTTACTTCCTCTACATTCCCTTGCAAAGTAGAAGTATAATGGGCTACTATGCATCGCAAGTAAAAATATATATTTTTTTAATTGTCTGTATTTTTTTGTTGCAAAAAATTAAAAAAATGCAACGGTGATCACATACCACCAAAAAGCTTTATTTGTGGGAAAAAAGGACATCAATGTTGTTTGGGTACAACGTCGCACGACCACACAATTGTCAGTTAAAGCAACGCAGTGCCCTATCGCAAAACACGGCCTGGTCAGGAAGGGGGTTAAACCTTCTGGGGCTGACGTGGTTAATCTTTACTTGGGAAGGGAGACGAGACTTTGTATACAGTTTGGGATGTAGGATTTTTTCCAAGCATAGGAACAGATTACTTGCACTTTGTCAGTAATTCGAATATTTCCTCGGATAGTCAGGACACGGTCACTGTAGCTTTAGTAGAATGTGTCAGTTTCTAACGTCTTTATTTACATGTTGGGGGCAGTGCTCCTAGACGGCCTACCACCCCATTGCAGACAATAATCCTCTTCCCGAGTCCTGCCTGACCATCGGTATGATACCTCAGAGGAGGGAACAGTCAGTTACTAATGATGAAGAGCGACTACAAGTACCGATAGTTTTCCTCGAGTACTCGCCGATACCAAATACGATACCTAATTTTTTTTCGTGTTCTGCGATTTAAGCCCATACATAATAAATGGGCTCAAATCGAACTGCAAAGAATCACATGTGATTTGAACAACAATATGGCGCAACGGGGCAGCATTCGCCACTTTTTGACCAGCCGCCATCATTTTACGGCGGCAGGTCCGCTCGTTCCCGCAAAACGCTGTCATGGCACATCGCTCGCGGGAACATGTGGTGTGGGCACGTGTGCTCACTGGCTAGCAGGAGGAGCCAATCAGCGGGTGGGGCAGACTCCATGTCTGCCGACCACCCGCGATCGCTCCCAAGACAGGCAGAACGGGGATCTGCGAGTGTAAAGAAAGCAGATCCCCGTTCTGACTGGGAAGTTGAGAGACATCAGGGAACAACAATCTCTGCTCCTCCAGTCAGCCCAGCCCCCATACAGTTAGAAACACCACATAGGGAACACATTTAACCCCTTGATCGCCCCTAGTGTTAACCCCTTTCCTGCCATTGACATTTATACAGTAATCAGTGGCTATTTAAAGCTCTGATCGCTGTATAAATGTCATTGGTCCCAAAAAAGGGTCAAAAGTGTCCGATCTGTCCGCCGCAATGCCGCTGTCCCACTAAAAATCGCAGATCACCGCCATTACTAGTAAAAAATAATAAAAATGCCATAAATCATCACGTTAAGCTTAGTGTATACTAGACAATAAGTTCATTATTATGACCTTGAACTGGAAAACCTGGCCTCGTTACCCAAAGGCCCCTTTTTGGAGTTTCTCTTTTTTTCTATGCAATGTTTATTGAGACCATACAAGCATACCAGTATCACTATGATATTAATGTTAAGGTTGTTGGGTACACAGCAAATAGTTTTATTTGACCTGCGAGTCCTAGACACTTCATGAACCATCTTCTTGTTATCTGGACTGTGGTGGTTGTGGTTGGTTACTAGAACCTGGTATAGCTGTACTGCGAAAAATAGCTTGCGCAAGTTGCGCAATTCCAACATAATATTGTAAAGTACTAATGTGTGCATATTAGTCCAAATTATTGCAAATATTGAGTGCAAATATCATAAAAATGAATAGATAATGTGGAAACACATAATAACATACATCACCCCAAACATTGATGAAAAAGGGGTTCACCCTTAGCATATGAAAATATGCGAATACACAGTCAAATAAAAAAACAAAGTGCAAATGCAAAGTTAAAATGCTATGGCAACTGCGTCCAATCAATATCTAAAGAAAAGTCCCAAGTCTATGATCCAAAAAGGGATTATGGCCAAAAAGACTGAAGAAGCAGGAAGGAATGCCCAAAATAGTGTAATACTGTTGCTTTTATTTAAAATCACAAAACTGCCAAATGGCTACTTACAATTGTAGAGTTTAATTCGCATGCAGCATAAAAACAGACGCCAGCTATTCTGCATATAAATGGACCGTGCTTCCGGGTCATGTGCAGCGCGATGTTGTCAGTGCGCAGCTCCACCCTACATGTTTCGTCACAAATGACGTCTTCCTGGGGCACACCTCATAGCTGTACTGTGACCCACTTGCATTGCTAGGTTACTCATTATTGTAACATTGTTGTTGATACGGCATTAATGTTCTTGAGAATGTTTTTGCCTGAAAATTTTCAATAAAAATTATTGGAAAAGAAAAATGCCATAATTCTATTCCCGTAGTTTGTAGATGCTAATGTTTTTTTACTCATTGGCCTAAACTGAGGAAGAATTTTATTTTTTTTTTATGGATATTTATAATCGCAAAAAGTAAAAAATATTGTTTCTTTTTTTCAAATGCGTCACTCTTTATAGTGCAAGAAATAAAAACCACAGAGGTGATCAAATACCACCAAAAGAAAGCTCTATTTGTGGGGAAAAAAGGGCGTTAATTTCGTTTGGGTAAAATGTCGCACGACTGCGCAATTGTCAGTTAAATTGATGCAGTGCCGAATCGCAAAACGTGCTCTGGTCAGGAAAGGGGCCAATGCTTTCTGGGGCTGAAGTGGTTAATAAATTCCCCTTCTATAAAAAAAAGTTTTGGACATTCTACATTCTTCATAGTGACTGCTATATCTAAATAGTATATATCATCAAACATGGCTGCCATCTTTGTAGTGGAGCCTTGGTATATTTGCCTACTCCTGTCTACTGTACAACTTGTGAAACCTGAAATGACTCCGGAAACAATGACAAGCTTGGTTGTCAGGCCCACAGAATGCAAATGGAAATTTAACCTGGCTAATGGCTTCAAATGTTTTGAGTTGTTGTCTGGTCTCCATGTGTGCTGCAGGTAATATTTGCCTGTACAGCGGCTGGTAGGAGCTCATTGCTTACCAATGACAAGAACAAATCCTAGTTTGAAATGATTGCATGTTTCATTAGCAGGTCATTAATTTTATTGTTCAAGTATAATTATTACAATGGAAGCAACCCTTGTACCTGTGTGTTAACTTCTGGTGATTATTCTGTGCTCCTTACTGCCCCCTGTTGCTTACAGACATGCATGAAGCCATCAAAGATTATCTGCTTATTGCAGTGATTCTCAAACTGTGTGCCGCGGCACACTAGATTTGCAGGTGTGGTTGTGAGCGTTTTGAAACCTTGAACTTATCAAAAATGAAATGGTAAATAATGTCACAAAAGTTTAAAAAGTAACATATATAAAAACGCAATCTCTGTCAGTCTTTCATTCATTGGTTCCTTTCGTAACGCGAGACTTGTGCGAGATCTCGGCAGAACTCAATCACTCTAATTATATTCTAATAATAGAGACCGTTATATCCCAAATTTGATGCTTATAAATAAAGTTTGTTCATTGTTTAGCAATGGAGAAATACTTAGTCAAGTCTGTAACTCTGAAAGAGAAATTGTTAACCTCTTCAGCCCCGGAAGGATTTCCCAGTTTAGGACCAGAGCACTTTTTATGATTCTGCACTCCGTCACTTTAACTGACAATTGCACGGTCGTGCGACGTTGTACTCAAACGAAATTGGCATCCTCCTTTTCCCACAAATATAGCTTTCTTTTGGTGGCATTTGATCACCTCTGCGTCACTTATGATCACCGCTATAAACAAAAAAAGAGCCACAATTTTGAAAAAAAAACCCAGTATTCCTTACTTTTTGCCAAAATACATGTCCAAAAAAAATATAAAAAAACAAATTTATTCATCAGTTTTGGCCGAAATATATTCTTCCTCATATTTGTGGTTAAACAAAATCGCAATTGGCGTTTGATTGGTTTACAAATCTTGAGAATTCATTTATGGCTTTTTTTACTATTTTTTTTTTTTTTTTTTTACTGGTAATGGCGGCGATCTGCGCTTTTTATCGGGACTGTGGTATTGTGTCGGACATTTTTGACACTTTTTTGGGACCATTGACATTTATACAGCGATCAGAAATTTAAATAACCACTGATTACTGTATAAATGTCACTGTCAGGGAAGGGGTTACAGGTGAATCCAGCCCATCCACCACAGACAACTCGAGCCTCTCATCTCATGCATTTGACCTAGAAAGGTCACTCAGCATTTTTTCACATCCTGAAGCACAGACCTCCAACGATCGAACAACATGTACTGAATGTTCCACAGGGCTTGTGTGAAAGAAATGAAAGGATCTAGTGCTCTCCGTATTGTCAATTTAGAAGCGTGTTGGCTACATTGCTCCGATCCCCCTGAAGAAGTCCCACCTACAGACGTAACACGTACATGGGGGAGGAGTCGCGTGGCATCACCTGCGGCCATCTTTGTGGTTTGGAATGCCGCTTTTTCTGATATGCCATTATGCTTGATTTTTAATCCTCGTTTATAATAAATTGACAATACGGAGAGGACTAGATACTTTTATTTCTTTCACACATGCCCTGTGGAACATTCAGTACATGTTGTTAGATTGTTTGATCGTTGGAGGTCTGTGCTTCAGCATGTGGAAAAACGCTGAGTGACCTTTCTAGGTCGAAAGCATGAGATGAGAGGCTTGAATTGTCTGTGATGGATGGGCTGGACTCACCTGTAACACTGTCTGACATCAAGCACCCATCTCACGGAGGTTGTCCCTTTCCATAGTGGACTGTGTTCATGAACATTTGTATATAACTCTTATGTTGCACTGCACAGCACATATTGTGTATTCTCCTTAAGGCTGGGTTCACACCATTGGGAATTGGAAGCGGTTTCCCTGCATCCAATTTGCATAGCAGGAGATTGTGACTGGCTCTCTATGGAGCCGGTTCACACATCTCCAGAGCTGCTCCGGTTCAAATTTGCACAGGAGTCCTGTGCCTCTTCTGGTACGTTTCGGGTCCAAATTCAGCCAGAAAATGTAAAAGAAAATGTAAAAGATACCTTACACACGCTTGTCTAGATGAGGGTGAGATCAGTGGGCCCTCTGGCGGGACCCTGGGAAAGCTGAGAATCCCAACTGCACTTTTGCTTGGTGCTACATTTGTCGCCTTGTGCGATTTGGGATGCTCAGCTTTTCCGTTGTCCTCCGATAAGGTTTCAGTGACTACACGTGCGTCTTCAGCAATTGTCCGGAAGGCAGGGTTTAATGTAAATAATTTTCACACTTTTTTGTTGTACATGGTTCAGCTTTTTCTTACTTTTTATTTGTTTTATTTAGGGTTGGGGGGCTTCAAGGTAAGTAGACTTTACATTTTCATGCAAGGGCCGCTTTAAGTGTTTTTTATTTGTAAAATTTTCTTTGGCTGATTAACACAAAGTAACAGTTGCCTTGGCATTCCTCCTCAACTATTTGCCGGTTGCTGACTCATCCACATGCTGAAATAGTACATTGCAGCTAGAGCCATTTGTCACATAAGCTTTTAGGAGGAAAGCCTTCACATTCTGTGATAACAAGTCAGGCAACACCGGTATCTACTTCTATTAAAGAGGACCTTGACCATGTTTTTGAACAGAAACAATAGTTCCAGTAAATTATGTTGAGGGCAGTAAAACCCTGCAGGTTAGCTGCAATTTTTACCACCCCCAAATCACTACCCCCTTTATCTGCAGAGGCATGGGCTGGGGGTGTATATATGTGCAGCAGGAATTATACCCCCTTTTTACTTTCAGTGGGTGTAGTGCCAACCAAGCTCGACCCATTCAAGTGAATGGGGTTGCTCTGCAAGCATGTACAATGAATGCGGTTGCAGTGCACTATTTTTCAAGGGATGAAAGCTGGTGGTGAGGAGGTGATACAATACCTCCTTACTGCCTATCAAATGCTGTCTGCAGAGCAATTCAAACTCAGATTGCTCTTCAGAGAGCAAAGCTAGAGTGAACGAGCCCTGAAGGAAAGAAGACAAAAAGCAAAATGAATGAGTGAGCTGCAATGCTATCAATTACAACTGTGCCCAATGGACGAAATGTTTACAGTTTACCCTAAAGTGTATGTAAAGGCACAATTTCTTTTCCCATTTTGGGTAGAGTGGGGAAGCGTTATACAGCGCCAGCAGTTTGCTCAGTGCTTTACAACATGAGGGCAGACAGTACAATTCAATACAGGAGGAATCAGAGGGCCCTGCTCGTTTATATATTATAATTATGGGGTTAAGAGCCGCTCAGTCACAACCCAACCCCACCTGTCACCTGCACTGCCCCCTCAGGGGTCTTGCGGTCAGTCATCCAGCCATGCACTTACCTCATCTAGGTTGCGGGCAGGCGTTTCCTCCTCCTCCTGCATCATGGCGGCTTTCACTGTGAATCTCCTTCCTCCTGCTCCTAGGTATCCAATAGGATCGCCTGTCCTTTCAGCTAATCGGGTGACATGTCTCAGGACCGGCTTCCTCAGTGGCCGGAAGGAGGATCTGTGTGAGAATTGTGAATATTCATTTGCTATTGTCACACAACTGGGTGGGCTTGGAGCGCAGTACTCTGCCCCCGAGCCCACCCCCATTTGAAGGCTCTAATCACGTGCTTCAAACCCCCCCCAATTGGAATCCATGTGTCCAGGGCCCCTCATGTAGATCAGGGGGTCGGGCACATGGATGGAGGGGTGGCACCAGTGCGCCCCTAATGGATTTGTTTAATAACAATGTAGTGATTTGATGGAGAACTATCATAAAAATGCTTTATTCAGTGTTTTGTCCCATGCTGTTTGGTGCTTCCTAACCTTAACTATGAGGTCGGGCCTGACACCCTTGCTCTCCTCCTGCAGCTATCTGACAACATAGCTAGGAAGGAGATGGCTGCTTTATGACCACTTGTCTCTGCTCTGAGCACTGACAAGCGGTGGCATTAGGAATGCAGAGGGAGAGGATGTATGTCAACCCGATTTATATATTTTTAAAAATTTTTTTTAACTTTATTGCACGTTACATCATGTTGCAGCTTGGTGTAACCTGCTGCAATAAACTGCATGCCTACATCATTTCATCACAATGCACCCAATGCAGTGCATTGGTATGAACAGGCCCTATACATAGCAGGGCTCATTGCCATACTACACCATACCGGGCTGGGGTTAGCAAACTCTAAAGCTGGCCTACACCTTTTTTTTTTTTTTTTTCAGTCAGCCAGTGGGTGGAACACAAGCTAAACGATTCCTCTATCCACACAAACAAGGTGGGTAAAAGAATCCCCCTGTGGGGACATTGTACAGTGGAACCTTGGATTAAGGGTATTATCCGTTCCAGCTTGTAATCCAAATCACTCGTATAGCAAAGCATGTTTCCCTGTAGAAAACAATGGAAACTTTTTCACTGCATGTCATGTGGCCAGAGGTCCGGGGCGCCTGGTGTATGCAACACCGTATGTGGCCAGAGGTGTGGTGGCGCTTGTGAGCTTTGGAGACCCTCGGAAACATTTGGAAATGCTCTGGAACTGTTTACACTTTCGGTATTTCCAAATGCTTCCGTGGGTCTCCCGAGCACCTCTGGCCACATGCGGTTTTGCATGCACAGAGGCTTAATTCTGCTCGTTTTGCGAGACAGCACTCGCAAACCGAGTCAGGATTTTTTCTTAAAAAATGCTCATCTTTCAAAATGCTTGTTAACTTCGTTACTCGTCAACCAAGGTTCCACTGTATTCTGACAGTGGGTTTTTCTATTGTCAGAATACACTGATCAGTGGCTGCAACCAGTTGGCATTTTGGCTAATTTCCCTGAAGACGTCATTCTTTGACGAAACGTGCATCGGGCAGGGCCTATGAATCAGTGTTGCCTTTACACTATCTGACTGCCGGAATACCAGTGTTTGCAGATCGCCTGCTCGGGAAACCGCATTGTGCATCTTTTTAATGCGATTGTACTGTGGAAAATATGTAAGTGCACTTCTATTATTAAAGATACAGATTTTTGTAAACCTATTGCGCAATGAGATATCGTTTTCTTGCTTTGCATTATATTGCTGGGAGAATCCGCAGCAAGGGGATGAGGAGTGACAGGAAGACATCCTGCTTATTTTAAATGCACTGTTGACCATTTTAATATGGTCCACACTATCTGGTAAGGAGCCATCCTTCTCTTATTTCATGGGTGATATCACTGGTGATCAGCATTGGATGTAACAACTATTTATTTCTTGGATTGCTTATATTTATTGGATAAGAGTGCCATTCACTTGCACTTGGATATGGGACTGTACACCTTAGACTTCTTTTTTGGATGTTGCACATGAATTACTTTTTTTTTAGATTTTTTTTTAATTCATGAATTGGGGTTTTTGTTTATTTATGAGATTTGAATATTGTTTTTTCAACACACTTATTGTATTATGTTGGTGTACTTCTTGTGAAATGTAAATTTGAATTTATTTCACAGTTTTGCATTTTATGAATTGGGATTTCTATTATTAATTTATATTAGCGTTCTATTCAAATGAAGCCTGGGTTCACACGATAGCGAGGTGGGTACCAGCGTGATTTCCATTGCAGGTTCCTGCATCGCATCTCAGGCATTTCACACTACTGCTCTCTGCGAACCTCTGCGGCTGTCAATATAAAGTTATTGACACCTCAGATCGGTTCACAGATCGCAGTGAGAACTGTGAATTCAGACAGGAATCGGATCGCATTGGTGTGAACACTCATGCGATCTGATTCCAGTGGGGGGTGGGGGGGGGGAAAGTCCCTGCACCTTTTTTATGCAAATCCAATGCGAGTTCAGCCATACAAACTCTATGGCTGAACTCGCGTTGCACTGACATCGCATTTGTTCGGCACAGCAATGCGGATGTGAATCACATGCGATGTCTGTGTTCGCATATATGTGTGAACCCAGGCTAAGTACGGTATATTTTCTATTATGTTGTATTAATTTAGCGCCACACTATTTGATTTATTTATGCGCTAATTTGGTATCACAGATTTTGGTGTAGGTTGCTTTTATGTGTTGTTATTATACAGGATTTATATGGCGCCAACAGTTTGCACTGCGCTTTACAACATTAGGGCAGACAGTACAATTACAATACACTTTAATACAGGAGGAATCAGAGGGCCCTGTTCGTTAGAGCTTACAATCTAGAAGGGAGGGTCAAGTGATACGAAAGGGCAATAACTGTGGGGGGTGAGCTGATGAAGAAAATCAAAGGGGGTTATTTACTAAAGGCAAATCCACTCTGCACTACAAATGCACTGCAAGTGCACCTGGAAGTGCTGTCATGTAGATCTGAGGGGAAGATATGAAATGAGGGGAAGCTGTGAAGATTTCTATTCAATCATGTGCAATCAAAAATGCTGTTTTCTCCTACGTTCACTGACAGACGCAGCTCTTCATGACTTTGTGGGGTTTTATGTTCGTCCTACCAGGAGTTAACTAGGCAGGGAAAAGAATTCAGCTGGCCCCTCCAGACGGGATTACAACATTTCGCGTCACGTTTGACAACCGCGGTATATTTAGGACATATTATTGTTGTGTATTTTCGTTGGATGTGGTTTTAGACACTATGGTTTAATCGCGTATTTATTTAGTTTATCACACCGCGATTTAATTATGT
>BLSH010385270.1:1127240-1138694 GCA_018402905.1 Glandirana rugosa | reverse complement strand
GGAGTTGACCTGGCTTCCCTATGGGAACTGCGGTCCTATTGTGACCATTTTTCTTTTTTATTTTCTTTTTTCTGCAATCAAGATGATCTGCTATCAAGAAGCCGGTCGGGGCATCGAGAGTCTTCGTGCTCTGTACTTTCCCCGACCTGGCCAACATGATGTGAAGCCGGCCCCAACACAGGAACCCGCCGCATCTTACCCGTTCCGTGCGGGTGGCCCGGGGCGTGTTCCCCCATATTGGTCCCCTTCCCGATTCGTTCGGCAGGGTGACCCTGGGCCTGCAGCGACCCCCCGCCAAGGGTGGAAAGTCTGCATCCGGGTGGCTACCGTGGCATCGGACTGGTAAGTGAGTGCCCTGCCTCCCTCCCCACATGGGGAGTGAGAGGGCTCGACGTCCGCGAATGCAATTTTTTCTCTGCTCCTGTAGCTGTCCAGGGTAGCCACCGGGTGGGAATCAGCCTCTCATCTTGCCCCCTGCCACCCCCCGCCCCCACCCCCCTACCCAGCGATGTACCTTCGTTCAGCCTTCTCGTCCAGCATCGCCATGCGGTCTTCGGCCGCCATTTTGCGGCGGACCGCCGCCATTTTGCCGTAGCCGCGGACATTTTCAGTCTATGGGGCTTTCCCTCTAGTGCTCGGAGCGGCCATAATCGGTACTGCATGTTGCCTGAGAGGTGTGCTCACCCTCTAGTGCTTCCTGGCGGCCATCTTCACTGCATGCTCTGCATTCTACACGTGGCTGCAGCTTCTTCTTCTCTCTGAAAACTGACAGAGGCAGTTCTTCTGAGCGATTTTGGCGCTATCAGGCAGCAAAAACAGCAAGTATAGCTGGGCTCCCTCTGGGTACTGGTGGTGGTGGGGTGCTGTGCTCTGGATCCTGTGGGTGTGTGGCTGTGTGCGGGGCGTCCCTTCCTTCAATCCATCCATCCATCCATCCATCCATCCATCCCTAAAGTAATGGCTGATCTCCCTGCTGAACCTACTGAGGTGGCTTCAGCAGCCACACAGTCTGACCGAGGGGCTTTTCTCTCCCAGCTGCGGGATGTCCTTGCTGAGTTTCTTCCACGTGGGGGTGCCGCTCCGCGGGGCCCCCAGGAAGCGGCCCCCTCCCCCCCCATCTTCAGGGGAAGATTCTGAGCCGGAGGTGGCTTCAGGGGTCTTAGGGACCCCGGGGGACTTGTCTGATGAGGAAACGGGTGGTGACATGGGGCTGAGGACCTAGAGCCTGTGACTGACCAGGACAATGTGCTGGTAGCCACCATTATCGCTGGCATTCGCACCACGCTGCAGTTAGATCAAACAGGCGAATCGCGGTCTGCCTATGTGTGCGGGTCTTCCAGGCCCCCCAAGGCCCCCAAGTCCTATCCTTACAATGAATTTTTTGACCATTTCCTATACCGTGAATGGCAACAACCACGCCATTCCCCCTCACTGACTGCACGTTTTTCTGAACGCTATCCCTTTGAGGAGAGCTTCCTAAAGAAATGGGAATCTCCTGCGGTGGATCCGCCTATTGCACGCCTTACTAAGGCGACGACCATTCCTATGGAAGGGACTCCTTCTTTTAAGGATCCTGCTGATAGAAGAACAGAGGCACTTCTGAAGTCCTTGTTTTTAAATGCGGGCTCCGCGGTGCGACCTGCCTTGGCTGGGGCCATGGCAGCACAGTACCTTTCGGAGTGCATGAAGGAACTTAAGTCGGATCTGACTGAAGGTCACCTCATGGAGGCACCGCAGAAGGCTGAGTTTTTATTCCAGGGGATTAATTACCTCTGTGATGCGGCGGTGGACGTTCTGCCCTTGTTGTCCAGAATTTCTATAACGGCCATTAGGCTTCGCAGAACTCTTTGGCTGCCGTCCTGGTCGGGTGACCACGCCTCCAAACTAGGTTTGGCTGATTATTCCCTTCCAGGATGGGCGCCTATTTGGCTCACGGCTTGACGAAATCATTAAGGATTTCACGGGAGGTAAGAGTACCTTCCTTCCAGAGCCTCGCAGGCGTGAATTTCGCCGTAGACATTAGCCTTCTACGTCTGGTCAGGGACCCCGTCCCGGTAAGGTTGCTGCAGGGGCTGGACGCCGACAGTGGCAGCGCAAACCAGGAAAGACGGAAGACAAGCCTTCCTCAGCCTGATGGGTCGCCCCTACCCGATTGTCGGGTGGGGGGACGTCTTCGGGGGTTCGCAAACCGGTGGATGGCTCGCATTTCCGACCGCTGGGTCTGCGAGGTGGTGTCCGCCGGGTATAGGATAGAGTTCATCTCTCTACCCCCAGACAGGTTCTTCCCATCAAACTTAAGCCTCCCGCTGGAGCGCAAACAGGCCCTTCTCAGGGCGGTGCAGGCTCTCTCAGATCAGGGAGTGATCGTTCCGGTCCCACGAGGGGAGAGGTTTCGAGGTTTTTACTCTAATCTCTTTGTGGTACCCAAAAGGGCGACGGGTTCCGGCCCATCCTGGATCTGAAGGCCCTAAACAAATTTGTCAGGGCACGGAAATTCCGGATGGAGTCCGTTCGGTCGGTTGTGACCGCCCTGCACCAAGGGGAATTCCTAGCATCGTTGGACATAAAGGATGCGTACCTTCATGTACCCATCCGTCCGCGACATCAGCGATTCCTGCGGTTCGCTGTTGGGGATCGCCATTTTCAATTTGTAGCTCTTCCCTTCGGTCTGACCTCCGCACCCCGGGTGTTCACGAAGTTACTAGCCCCGGTGTTGGCGTTGCTGCGGCAGAGGGGCATTGCCATAGTGGCTTATCTGGACGATCTGCTCCTGTGAGCGGACTCTGCCTCTGCCCAAGAGGAGAATGTGAGCATCGCAATGGTCTCATTGCGGGACTTCGGATGGTTACTCAACCTGCAGAAGTCTTCGGTGTCTCCCTCTTGCCGTCTGGAGTACTTGGGTCTCATTCTGGACACAAACCAAGCGAAGGTATTTCTACCTCCAACAAAGCTACAGAGCTTACAGTCGGCTGTGCGCACCCTACTATCACGCCGCCGGTCTTCTTTGCGGTTCTGCATGAGGGTGCTGGGGCTCATGGTCTCGTCATTCGAGGCGATACCTTTTGCCCAGAGTCACACGGTGTCACAGGTGTGCAAGGCGGCCACTTGGGCCTCGGTTCACACTTTCACTAAGTTTTACAAAGTTGATGTGTTTGCATCTTCGGATGCTGTTTTTGGCCGCAAAGTTCGGCAGGCGGCAGTGTAGGCGCGTCTGGCGCCTCCTCAGAGGTTCAGTTGGGTACAGTTGTTTTGCGTTTACCCACCCCTCTTTTTTGACACAGCTTGGGGACGTCCCCACAAAGTCATGAAGAGCTGCGTCTGTCAGTGAACGTAGGAGAAAAAGGGATTTTATTAAAACTTACCGTAAAATCCTTTTCTCCGAGTTCACTGACAGACGCAGCACCCACCCCTCTGGGCTCTCTTTTGGTACGGCTTGTGTACAAACTGGAGAGCTCCTCTGTGAGGGGGGGTTTTAATGTAGGAAAAGAGGACGGCCCCCAGGGGAGGGGCCAGCTGAATTCTTTTCCCTGCCTAGTTAACTCCTGGTAGGACGAACATAAAACCCCACAAAGTCATGAAGAGCTGCGTCTGTCAGTGAACTCGGAGAAAAGGATTTTACGGTAAGTTTTAATAAAATCCCTTTTTTTTTTCCCTTGCATGTTCCACTCAGATCTACAGTGACTGCACTTCCAAGTGCACTTGCATTGCATTTGTAGTGCAGAGTGGATTTGCCTTTAGTAAATAAACCCCAAAGTGTAGTTGTTAGGTGGTGGCAGGATAGGCTTCTCTGAAGAGAAGTTTATAGGGATCACCTAAAAGTGGATAGATTTGGAGACAGGGTGACAAGTTGGGGTAGGGAATTCCAGAGGATGGGAGAGACTCGGGAGAAGTCTTAGAGGCAAATATGAGAGGAGGTGATGAGGGAGCTGGAGAGAAGGAGGTCTTGGGAGGAGCGAAGAGGAAAATTAGGTTGGTATTTTTAGACTAGGCCAGTGATGTAGCTAGGAGCAGAGTTGTGGATGGCTTTGTAACTTATTGTTAGTATTTTGAATTTAATTTGTTGGGTGAGTGGCAGCCAATGGAGGGATTGGCAGAGGGGGTTGGCAGACGTTGAACGGTTTGTAAGGTGGATGAGTCTGGCAGCAGCATTCATGATGGATTGGAGGGGGGATAGTCTATTTAAAGGTAGGCCAATGAGGAGGGAGTTGCAATAGTCGATGCGATAGATGACCAAGGAGTGAATCAGGAGCTTTGTTGTTAAATCTTCTCCAGTGCAGAATTATTTTTGTTCTTCTATTTTGCAGCCGCTGATGGATAAAGGATTTTCAGCCTGTCCCTTCGACAAAAGTGGATAAAACGATTGACTTCTGTTGAGCAGAAGTTTGCTGCTTCTTGCTGAAGCGGCTAAATTTTAATCAGCCTTTGGCCAGCTTTAGGCCCCATTCACACCTGAGCGTTTTCAGCCCTTAAAACGCTCGCAAAACGCTCATCTCTGTATCTCCAAAACGCCCAACAAGGAAAATCCCATTCATTTTAATGGCCCCTGTTCACATCTGAGCGTTCCGTTGCCTAAAGAAAAACGCTTGTCGCTCAGAAAAGTACATGAGCTTCTTTTTAGGCAGATTACAGGCAGTTTACATCGGTGACCTTTTGACCTGTACAAAACCGCAGTAAAATCGCGGTAAAAATTGCACGATTTTTCTGCCTGAAACAAAACGCTCAGGTGTGAATGCAGCTTAAGTATTCTGCTTCTTCCTTACAGACATATGCTTGGTTTAAACTCACTACTCAGCTAACAGGGTCACCTTAAATCCTGGAAAGGTAGGCCATTTAATCATGCGTTTTTCACTTTGCCTAGCAGAGTAATAATTTTAGATTTTTGATGATAGGTGATAATAAATCTATCAGTGGATGGAAGAGGAACAGGATGAGTGATTGCAGCTTGTCTGTCAGTCATTGTGTTGTATGCCATATCTGCGATTTCTGGGCACCTTTCTATGGGGCCAGTGAGTCCCTTGTGTACAGTATATCTGTTTGATTTACAGCTTGGGCCTAGGCTAAAAATGGATTCTTACTTGGTTTTGTATTCTCCCCGGCAGCATACAGTACACAGTGTACAGTCCATAGCTGCAGCTCTCTGTGCTAAATGCTCAGCAGATAAATAATTTAGAATAGGTCTCTGCTCACAGACTGTAGGACACAATCAAGTTTTATGAGGACATTGTGCCCAGGGTGCTCTTCATCATCGTTTTCGGCAGACTGCAAGGATGTGTTTACAGAGCTGTTTTAGTAGCATTTCAGATTACAGGATGAGGATGGGGCAGTCAATATAACTAGTATATACCCAAATGTATCTGGGTGTGGGCTTGCTAACTTGTGTTGTGGTTTCCTAGGATATCACAATGCAGGCACTAGAGCTGCACAATTAATCGTTAAAGAATAAAGATCGCGATTCAACCCCCCTCACGATCTTAAAACAGCATTTCCTTGATTCAGCCCAGAGAGTTCTCTGCTCACTGCTTAAAGCTGTCAAAAAACCCAAAAAACAGGCAGCCTGCCAAGTTTATCAGAACATCGCTTAGGCAGAGATAAAGAGAAACATTGTAACATTTAGTTTTTAGGCTGCATTCACACAGGGGCGATCCGACTTCAGGCGCGACTTTACCAGGCAACTTTGAGGCAACTTCAAGCTTGACTATGCCAGGTGACTTTGCCTGTGGCCAATCAGAGAAGGAAGGGAGGGGGTTGCCCTGGATACATTTTTTTCTTTTAACTGTAAAGTCGCTTCCATTTAGATGGGGGGTCCGACTTGCAGGTGACTTCTATTGAATTCTATGGGCACAAGTCGGATAGAAGTCGCCTAGAAGTAGTACAGGAACCTTTTCTGAAGTCGCTCCGACTTCTGCATTCATTTCAATGGGATTTCAAATGTCAAGCGACTTGAGGCGACTCAAGTCGGAGCGCAAGTCGCCCTTGTGTGAATGGGCACTTAGATTAGGGGTCTCCGAACTTTCTTAACAAAGGGCCGTTTTGCTATCCTCCAGACTTTACTGGGGCTGGACTGTAGCCATTGAGAGTATAAATTATCCTAGGGTTAGTGGGATTAAACAGTGCATCTTTGGTATTAGGGGGAGGTTTAGTGCCCTGTCGCTGGTGTCAGTGGGAGAGATGGTGCCCCATCATTGGTGTCAGTGGGAGGAATAGTGTCCCATCATTGGTGTCAGTGGGAGGAAGAGTACTCCATTGTTGGTGTCAGTGGGAGGAAGAGTACCCCATTGTTGGTGTCAGTGGGAGAATTGGTGCTTCTTCGTTGTTGTTATTGGGAATAATAGTGCCCCATTGTTGGTGTCAGTTTGAAGAATAATCCCCCATTGTTGGCATCAGTGGGGGTAATAGTGCCCTATTGTTGATGTAAGTAACAGGAGTATTGCCCCATTTTTGATGTCAGCGGAAGGAAAAGTGCCCCAAGGACGGGATAAAAACAAGCAAAGGACCACAGTTTGGAGACCCCTGTTTTAGATCAAAGGGATGAACTTCGGTCTATAAATGAGGGCAGTTTAACCGCTTAACCACTTCAGCCCCGGAAGGATTTCCAGCTTTAGGAGCCCTTTTTGCGATTCGGCGCTGCGTCGCTTTAACTGACAATTGCGCGGTCGTGCGACGTTGTACCCAAATGAAATGTGCGTCCTTTTTTTCCCACAAATATAGCTTTCTTTTGGTGGTATTTGATCACCTCTGCGTCATTTCTGATCGCCGCTATAAACAAAAGAAGAGCGACAATTTTGCAAAAAAACCCAAATTTCTTACTTTTTGCTAAAATACAAATCCAAAAAAAAAATATAAAAAAACATTTTTTCACCGTTTTTGGCCGATTTATATTCTTCCTCATATTTGCGATAAAAAAAATCGCAATCGGCGTTTGATTGGTTTGCGCAAAAGTGGTCGCGTTTACGGATGATGAGAATTCATTTTTGGGGTTTTTATTTATTTTTTATTTTTTACTAGTAATGGCGGCGATCTGCGATTTTTAGCGGTACTGCGATATTGGGGCAGACATGTCGGAACGTTTTGACACTTTTTTGGGACCATTGGCATTTATACAGTGATCAGTGCTATAAAAATGCACTGATTACTGTGTAAATGCCATTGGCAGTGAAGGGGTTAACCTGCAGGGGGCGCGCTAAGGGTTAACTATGTTCCCTGGGCGTGTTCTAACTGTATGGGGCTTGCCTAGCTGGGGAAGGGAAGTGGTCACAGCCTTCACGTACAGGAAGGCTGTGATCACAGCCCTTCCCCCTCACACAGAGCGGAGGTCCGTGTTTACATGCACGGACCTCCGCTCCTTCACTCTGGGGGGGGGCATCGCGGGTGGCCGGCGGCAATTGAAGCCGCCGCACCCGCTTCCTGGCCCCCCCAACACAGTGAGTGCGCGCGCGTATGACGGCGTTTCGCGTTACAGAGCCACTCTGTCGCCGTCAATTGCCAATCAGCCGTCGGCAAGCGGTTAAAGACTAAACCTTTTTCTGACACTTATTGCTTACAAGTTTAAAATCAGTATTTTTTTGCTAGAAAATTATAGAACCCTACTACTTATTTTTCTGATAATAATTTCTCTGACATTATTTCGTAATAGGAAATACCTTGAGGGCCCTTCTAACTGTAGTATTTCATTAATGTTTTGGGGACTCAGTCCTTTTCTTTAGGACCCTCGGTATAGCATGCAACATGGTGATTAATGTATAATAATCTTTTATAGGGGAGGACTCTCCCTCTGACTTTGGTGTTAGCCAGAGATATTTATAGTTTTTGGTTGCTAACTCATATGGTTTTGGGCTGGTTGACTTGAGTTAGGTTTTTTTATATTAGTTTCAAATTATAGAACCTCCAAGCAATATATATATATATATATATATATATATATATATATATATATATGTATATCAGAGACCCTAGAGAATAAAATGGCGGTTATTGCAATATTTTATGTCACGCGGTATTTGCGCAGCGGTCTTTCAAACACAACCGTAAAGTTAGCCCAAATTTTTGCATAGTGTGAAAGATGATGTTACGCCGTGAGAATTGTGATCTTTATTCTAAGCAAAAAAAAAAAAATTGTGGTTCTCATTTTAGCCAGAGTCATGCAGCTCTAGCAGGCACTATATTAACCACTTCAGACCCGGAAGGATTTCCCCCTTTAGGACCAGAGCACTTTTTGCGATTTGGCACTGCATCGCTCTAACTGACAATTGCGCGGTCGTGCGACTTTGTACCCAAACCGCTTTAGAACCACTTTAAAGCCATCTCTGTCAGATTTTTATTGCCATTTTTATCACTGTGGAGAAGATTTTCATTCACTTACTCTCAGGGCAGTAAGTGAGAAAATACCATTGAAGCGGTATTAAGCTCCAAATCAAACATTAACAAATTGAAGCTAAACTCCACAATTACACAAGTAGTTGCACCTAGGGTCGCCACCTCATCCCTTTAAAACCAAACACATATTAATTACACAGTTTCTGTGGCTGATTAAGATGGTAATTAAACTCATTCGGTGCCTCATCTGCATTAAATCAGCCACAGAACCTGTGTAATTCATGTGTGTTCGGGTTTAAAGGGATGAGGTGGCAACTCTAGCTGCACCAACAGTTTTAAGAATTCAACAAGGTAGCATGTAAATATTAAAGGGCACCATGTCCTGATATAGTGTACAGAAAAAAAAATATATATATATACAAGTATTTATTGTTTGAGGAAAAGGACTTTCTCGGTACCTCCTATAGACTTTGACACTACAGTTTTAAAATCGAACGTTTTTTTATTACAGAGACAATTTGTTAAAAACGTCTTTGATGAGCAACGACCCCCATATGATGGCAATGCTGTACCAATGTGTAAGTGCCCATTTACATAGGGGCGACTTGCAATCCGACTTGAGTTGCCTCAAGTCGCCCCAAGTCGCTTGACATCTGAAATCCCATTGAAATGAATGGGAGCCGTCTTAATATACGCGACTGAAGTCGCTCCGACTTCAAGGCGACTTCTGAAAAGGTTCCTGTACTACTTCTAGGCGACTTCTATCCGACTTGTGCCCATAGGATTCAATAGAAGTCGTCTCCAAGTCGGATCCCCCATCTACATGGAAGCGACTTTACATTTGAAAGAATAGAATTTATTTTTAGGCAGCCCCCTCCCTCCCTTCTCTGATTGGTTAAGGCAAAGTCGCCTGGCAAAATTCGTGTTGTAAAGTCGCCTGAGGTCGCGCTGGAAGTCGCACTGAAGTTGCACTGAAGTCGCCTAGCAAAGTCGCGCCAAAGTCGGGTCGCCCCTATGTGAATGCAGGCTAAGGTGCAATAATCAAGATAAACAATATACCAAAGTTTGCTAAATAAGCATAAATTCCAGCATTGACGCAGACAGGCGCATGGGAAACAGATTTGTTCCTTTTTGTAATAAAGGTTTTACATGAATAAATAAAAGCTTATCATTGTAAATACCTCTTTCAGGGGCTTGTCTCAACCCTGTTACTGCTACTTTTGCAGCACAGCGTGTTCTGTTTAAAATTCAGACTTACTGGCCATATCCTTAGATGAAAAAAAAAGAAGCTCAAGCCTAAAAAAAAAAGAAAACTAATGTGGCTATCATATATACGAATCGGAAACCTGCAATATAATAAATATTTGCATTTGGGCTTAAAGGGGTTGTAAAGTCTTGAGGTTTTTCACCTTAATGCATTCTATGCATTAAGGTGAAAAACCTCCTGTAATGCTGCAGCCCCCCAGATCCCCCCCTTTTACTTACCTGAACCCGATGCTCCAGCCGCTGGCTCGGGTCCTCATTGGATAGATTGATAGCAGCAGGAGCCATTGGCTCCCGCTGCTGTCAATCCAATCCAGTGATGAGGGGGCGGGGCCGAGTCTTGCTGTCTGTGTCAATGGACGCAGCAGCAGGACTCGGGAGTGCGCCCGCAAGGGTGCCCCCATGGAAAGCGCTTCTCCAAGGGGACACCTGGTGAAGAGGAGGAGCCAGGAGCGCCCCAGAAGAGGAGGATTGGGGCCACTCTGTGCAAAACCCTTGCACAGAGCAGGTAAGTATAACATGTTTGTTATTAAAAAAAAAATGAACCTTTAGTATCCCTTTCAAGAAGTATAGCCAAAGCTCGTTTGGCTGGGCCTCTCCTATGGATCACAGGAGTGCAATTCGTTTTGCACTCCTATGACCCATTTTCAGCAGAGAGTGGACTGAAGTCTGTTCTCTAGTGACGTCACAGAAGTCCATCCAGGGGACTGTCATTGCGACAATGGAAGTCGGGATCCGCAAGGTGCCTGGACTGACACCCGTCTCGGCCTCTCAGCGAGCTGCTGAGAGACTGAGCCGGCCGCTCCATAGCACAGCGCTCCAGTGAGCTAACTGGATTAACTGGATTAACTGGATTAACTGTCAGCAGCTCTCTGCTCAGGGAACTGTCAGAACCGAGCGATTAGCGATGTTCATTAAATTAGGAAAACCCCCTAAACCCATACTTCTTTTAACCTCTTCAGGATTTCCCACATTATGACCAGAGCACTTTTGCGATTTGGCACTGCGTCGCTTTAACTGACAATTGCACGGTTGTGCAATGTTTTATCCAAACAACCCTTTTTTTCCCCACAAGCAGTGCTTTCTTTTGGTGGTATTTGATCACCTCTGCATCACTTCTGATCACCAAAAAAATAGCGACAATTTTTCTTCTTTATGCTATAATGTCCAAAAAAAAATATAAAAAAACGAATGTATTCATCAGTTTTGGCCGATCTATATACTTTTACATATTTGTGGTAAAAAAAAAAAAATCGCAATCGGCGTTTCTTGATTGGTTTGCGCAAAAGTTGCCGCATTTACAAACCATGAGAATTAATTTACGGCGTTTTTACTTTTTTTTTTTTTTAATAGTAATGGCGGCGATCTGCGATTTTTATCAGGACTGCGATATTGCGACAAACATGTCGGACATTTTTTACACTTTTTTGGGACCAATGACATCTATAGAGCGATCAGAGCTAAAAAAAAAAAAAACACTGATTACTGTGTAAATGTCACTGGCAGGGAGGGGGTTAACCTGCAGGGGGCAATGAAGGGGTTAACTGTGTTCCCTAGGTTTGTTCTAACTGTGTGGGGGTTGGGCTGCCAGGGGCATAAGAGATCTAACTGATCCCAAGTACAGGGATCATTAGATCTGTCATGTTCCCCCTCACAGAGCCGTGAACTGCCGTGTTTACATCAGCGGTTCCCCGTTCTGGCTCCCTCACAGGCAACCGCGGTTCGCTGGCAGACATCGAGTACGCCCGACCTGCGCCCCGCTAACGGAGCCGTATATGTACTATACATGGTCGGCAAATGGTTAAAGTAGAACTTTTTTTTATTTTGGGAGGGTTATAACCCCTGTCAGTTTTTTTTTTTTTTTTTTTTTTTTTTTTA
>BLSH010385270.1:1098374-1114571 GCA_018402905.1 Glandirana rugosa | reverse complement strand
TAGTTACTGAATGTGAGGGGGCTTCACGTTACAAGGAATTGATGGTGATTGATTATGAGGGCTGTACATTGGGTTGGAGGGCTGCTGTGGATTGAAAATGAGGGGTTCACATTAGAGGAGTTGGTCATAGCTGTACATGAGAGGGTTTCATATTATGGCAGTTGAAGGGGCCTATGGTGGTTGAGTATGAAGGTGATTCACATAAGAGTGTTTAATGAAGGCTAAATATGAGAGAACTCCATATTATAGGGTTGATGGTGACATATTATGAAGGGCTAGTCATGACTGAATAGTTATTAGGGGAGTTGATGGTAACTGAATATGTGGATATTAAACATGGAGAGGGGTGTTGGTGGTTGAATATGAGTGAATGCCACATTTAGATGGGCTGCTGATGGTTAAATAGGAGGGACTAGACATTGCAAAGGGGGGAGGGGGGATGGGGTTGTTGTAGGGACTACATGAAAAAAGCTGATAGTGGCTGAATTTTTAGGGGGGCTGTGTATGGAGGCGTACTGGTTGTGGATAATTATTAAAGGGTTGGCTTGCATTTGAGGAAGCTTGGAATGAGCTGTTCTGTCATATATTGTTGCAATATGATATAATTTGATTGTTGGTGTTAATATAAATTATGTTTTGCAACGTTATATGCTTTTATGGGATATAATTTGCTGTTTCAATGAAACATACACTTCTGTTGCTGTTACAGTGTGATATGTACTTGCAACACTTTACATAATTTGCTGCAATGACCTAGTATCGTATAATGTGCTGTTGTAGTGTGATGTGGAATTCTTATGTGGCGTAACATGTTAGGCTAAATTCACAAACGCAAATTCATTTAATGACATCCTTTATTTAACCTTTGGATAATTTTTCCTTTAAATTTTCAATTCAACCCTTTCCAGGTTCCCCATTGTATATGGCTTGCATTGGTATGTGGGGCTTCCTGAAGAAGGTTGGGATAAAGCCACTGAAGTTTGTTTTCAAGATTTTAATACGGCTGATAGGCTTACACAATTTAAGTTTATTCATCATCTTCATTATACCCTCCTATGGGGTTAAGTCTGCTGCCACTTGTCCCCATTGAGGACTCGGGGGCACGTACTTTTTCCACATGCTTTGGGTTTGTCTAAGGTTTTATACTCATTTGGGGTGATTTGTTTTCCTTTTTTGAAATTACTCTTCATTTTCCAGTGCATCGGACCCTGGAAGTTAAGACTTTTATGCATTTTAAATTACTTTATACCTTGTACTCATGCTCGTATCCTGATACGTCTGTTATTATTTTATGCATGTAAACTAATCCTATTAAATTGCTGCTTTACCATCCATACAACAGTTTTATCTGCTAGTGAATGCTGACTTACCCATGTTTACATTGATCTACAAAGGACGGGCCTGCCCTAAGACGTTTTCCGAAGTCTGGAAGCCCTAGCTTGATATCTGAGTCCTTTTGGGGGGGGAAACCCCTTTATCTCAACTGTCTTAACCTTGTAGACATGTGCAGAGCAAACAAATTTGTTTAGTTTTGTTTCATTTCAATTAGTTATTAACGTAAATTCTTTAAGTTAGATTTGTTTCACGTGTTTAATTTGTTTTCAGAATTTGTTTTGTTTGTTTTCAAATCGATTTAAAGAGTTTTCAAATCAATTTCAAATAGTTTTCGAATTCGAAAAGTTTTCAAATTCAAATCTTTTTCGAATTTGAATTGTTTTTGAATTTGAACAGTTTTGGAATCCAAATAGTTTTCCAATATCCAAGGAGAATGGGGTGGAGTGGAAAGTGGAGGAATAGAATGGAAAAAGATAGAATACAATAGAGGGAAATATAACAAAAAATGAAAGAATATAATGTGGTGGAGTGGAACAGAGTTGTTTTACTCTGTTGTATTCTATTTTTTTGTTTTCTGTTATATTCTTTTCTAGTCTATTGATTTTTTTTGTTTTATTCCTTTGTTTTCTATTCTATTTTGTTCTTTTTGGAAATTGGAAAACTTTTCAAATTTGAAAACTATTTGAATTCTAAAAGTATTAGAAAACAATTAAAAAATTATTCAAATTCGAATTTCGTCTGAAATGATTTTTGATATTTCAGATTTGTTTGAATTTGGTACTATTGTAATTTGGAGATTCGAATACATCAGAATTTCCGAAAAACAAAAAATTGGCCGAATTTTAATTCGGAACGAAATGAACCGCACATATCTAATATCATGTATGTATCTTTCATGGTGGTCTTTGATCCACTGGGAGTCCATTTACTTTGGCACTTTTGTGTTTGGTATCCATGGATGTTTATCTGTATCTTTTTCTTGTTCTTGCATAGTTCCTTTTTGTTTGTAAATGCAAAATCTTTAAATAAAAATCTCCTTAAAAGCATTTTCTCTTCCGTTCACTGACAGACGCAGAAATTCTTATGACACATGGGGTTATGCTCATCTTACTAGCAGTAGCCTAGGCAAAACAAACAAAAGTGTAAGTTGGCCCCTCCCAGGGGGCCGTCCTCACCTTAGCATATAATCCCCCTGCTCTGTACAGCACACCAGTTTTTATTTGCCTAGTGCAAGGAGTAGACCTGGTTCCCTATGGGATCTGCGGTCTCCTGAAGATTCATCTAAGGAAGACTGCTATCAAGAAGCTGGCTGGTGGTATAGAGGATATCTCGAATCCTAATCTTTCCCCAGTCCGGCCGACACTATGCGAACCCCCTTAGGGGGGCTCACCGCATAGCGCCCATTCCGTGCGGGCGGCCAGTGGCTAAAACCTACTAGAGCCCAGTGACTGGTTCGCCTGTCCAGTGGCCTGGCCAGCAGCATGCCTCCTTGCGGGGGGGTAGGTCTGCTCCGGGTGGCTACCCACTGCGCCCGTCGGATTGGTGAGTGAACCCCTCTTCCGCCCTAGAGGCATGGAGAGTGGGCACCTGGGCAGCTCTGTGGCGGCCAGCCGGTGGGGATCTGTTAGAGGCCTTCCCCCCACCCCCCCTCCCCCCTCAATCCTCGGCAGGCACCTTTGCACTAACCGTTCGAATCTGCACCGACCGTCAGGAGCAATGTGTTAGGTGGGTCGTGGCCATTGGATTTTGGAGCACCGCTCGTTCATGGTCGACCGCATGTGTGTAATGGCAGCGTCCATTGTTTGAGAACCATGTGGTTTCCAGCCTGCTCTCTGGCGGCCTCCAGTGGTCGATTGGGAGAACTGCAGTCCTTGTGCAGGAAGTCCTTAAAAACGGGTGTGGGCTTCCGGTTTTTGCTTAGACAGCATGGCTGACACACTGTAACAAGCTCCTGACGTGCAGCAGTTCATGGGCATTGCTCTTCGGTTGGAGTGCTGAGGCATCAAACAGCAAGTATAGCTGGCGCTACCTGGGTGCCGGTAGTGGTGGGTGTAATCCGCCCGGGTCTCCCTGGCTGATTTGTGGGGTAGAGGTGGTGTTTACACAGCGGGGGTGCCGGGCTGAGATGTCAGAGGCCGGCAATTCTATGGCAGGTATACCTGCAGATCTACAGTCCACCCCAGGATCATTAGTGTCCTTGGAACAGCTGAGGGCGGTGTTTGGGGAGTTCTTTCCCCGGGCAGGGGTGCCCGTTCCGAGGGGCCCCCAGAAGCGCCCACCCCCTCCTCTTTCCTCAGGGGAGGATTCAGATCTAGAAAGCGCCTCAGTGGTCACACCTGTGGATCTTTCAGAGGGTGAGCCGCCCTAAGAGGGCGAAGAGGATCAGGAGGCTCCTAGTTCGCGGGATAAAGCGATAGTGGAAGCACTGATCACTGATATTCGCGACTCTATGCGACTGGACCAAACAGGGGAGTCGCATGAGTCCGCATATGTTTGTGGACCGCTTAGACCCCCTAGGTCCCCTAGGGCTTACCCTTATGATCAGGTGTTTGAACAGGCAGTGTTCAAGGAATGGCGGAAGCCACCAAGTTCCTTGACTTTGCCTAAAAGCTTTGCTGTTCGCTACCCCTTTGAGGAAAGCTTTACCAAGAGATGGGCTTCCCCGGTGGTAGACCCTGCCGTGGGTGCACTAGTTTGTCTAGTGAATGTGCACAGGCTGAGGTACAGCGGATGCAACATTTGGAAGAAGGTCTCCGCTACATATGCCATGCGACTTTGGACCTTCTTCCCATATTGTCAGAAAAAAAAAATTTTTTTTGTTTTTTTCAATTGTTATCAGGCGAATGCTGTGGCTCCGCTCTTGGTCGGGCGACCAGGCTTCAAAGAAAGCTCTGGCAGACCTGCCCTTTCAGGGAGAGCGTCTGTTTGGCCCACAATTGGATAAAAATATCAAGGATTTACGGGAGGGAAGAGTGCTTTCCCTCCAGAGCCGAAGCGGCAAGATCACTGTCGTAGGCAAGGTACTGTCTCTTCTGGTCAGAAGAAGGCTTTTCGGGCGCCCAGCCCAGCGGGCAAGGCCGGGAAGGCGTTTACGGGCCGCTACAAGGGGCCCTGGCAGCGTAAGCCCGAAAAAGCGGAGGACAAGTCTGCCTCCGCATGATGGGTGGCCCCCACCCGCCTCAAGGGTGGGGGGCCGGTGTCTGGGGGTTGCAAGCAGCTCTCTGCCCCCAGAAAAGTCCTTCCCCTCAAACTGGAGGCTTCCGCAGAAGCGTCAGGAGGCGCCTCTAGGCGCGAGTCAGGCGCTCAGCAGACAGAAGTCATCTTGAACGCTGGCTTGCCGGCTGGAGTACCTGGGTCTGATGCCGGACACGGTACAGGCTGGGGTGTTCCTAACACCGAGCAAGCTTCTAATGCTTTAGGCAGGGCGAACCCTGTGATTGCGCCAGTGGTTCTCCTTACGGTTCTGTATACGGGTGTTGGGGCTCAGGAGGTCGACTTGCGAAGCGATACCTTACGCCGAGAACATTCGGCTCCTGCGGAAGGCAATTTAGTCGCCGTGGGACAAATCTCCTCTATCCCTGGACAGGCCGATCAGGTCGGAGTGTCAGTCCCGGGGACCCTTGGTTTGGGGGATTCAGGTTCCGGCCCTAAAAGGGGGGAGAAGTTTTCTTCCCCTCAATTGGTCGATGTAGGTACCGGAACTGAGTGCGATCAGGCTTTGCCTGTCCCGTGGGACAGTCGGGCTGCGCCGCCCGGTTCTGGTTCAGTCGGTCAATGCTACGGAGGTGGCGTACGTAAACCATCAGGGCAGAACAAAAAGCGCAGCAACAGCCGCGGAGGCGGCTCTGATCCGTCGGGGGGCAGTGTTTCACAGGCCTCGAGGGAAGTATTGGCTGCTGTGCATTTTTCCTCCTCTAAAGGCTCTACCACGGGTCTTACGCGCGGTAGAGGCAGAGGAAAACCCGACAAAGCGGGTAGCTCCGGCTTGGCCCCGGCGTCCTTTGTATACCGACGTAGTACGGATGGTAGCAGAGGTTCCGTGGCGGCTTCCGCTTCACGGGGACCTGCTGTTTCAGGGGCCCATCTTGCACCCTGCTTTACCCTCGCTGGCTTTGACGGCTTGGCTATTGAGTCCCAGGTATTGAGGGATAGGGGTGTCTCTGACTCCGTAATCCCTACTATGATAAAAGCATGTAAGAGTTCCTCACGGAAGATTTATCATAGGACCTGGAAGGCCTACATTACCTGGTGCAAGGCATGGGGTTGGAACCCCCGCTCTTATATAGTATCCAGAGTACTGTCATTTTTACAGCAAGGTCTGGACAAGAACCTGGCGTTAAGTACGCTTAAGGGGCAGATTTCGGCCCTGGCGGTTCTTTTTCAATGGCCCTTGGCGTCTCATTCATTGATCAGTACATTTGTACAGGGGGTACGTCATGTGGCTCCTCAGATACGGTCACCTTTGGCACCGTGGGATTTGAATCTGGTGTTTTCTGTGTTGCAGAAAGTGCCATATGAAAGGATTAGGGACATTCCCTTACAGTTGTCGCAGAAGGTGGCCTTTCTGGTGGCTATCACATCCGCCAGGCAGGTGTTGGAGTTAGCAGCATTATCCTGCAAGTCACCTTACTTTGTCCTCCATAAGGACAAGGCAGTTTTGCGACCTTCCCCTTCGTTTCTTCCGAAGGCGGTTTCTTCCTTTCATTTAAATGAGGATATTGTTCTCCCCTCATTGTGCCCGCACCCATGACATCCCAAAGAAGTTGAGCTGCATTCTTTGGATGTGGTGAGGGCCTTGCGGGTGCATTTAAGTTCTACAGCTTCCTTTCGGAAGTCTAATTCTTTATTTCTGCTGACGGAAGGGTCGCGCAAACGTATGGCGGCCTCGTCAGCTACCGTGTCTCATTGGATACGGAAGACCGTGACTCATGCATATGAGATTCGGGGTAAGGTTCCCCCGTTTCCAGTCACGGCTCATTCCACCAGGGCAGTTAGTACGTCCTGGGCGTTTTGACACCAAGCCTCGGCTACTTGGGCCTCAGTGCACACGTTTACTAAGTTTTACAAAATTGATGTTGCAGCATCCTCGGATGCTGCTTTTGGCCGCAAGGTATTGCAAGCGGCAGTATAGGCGCAGTTAGCGCCGCCTGAGAGGGCGTTTTTCTGTTGGGTACAGTTGTTATGGTTTGCCCACCCCTCTTGATTGGCACTGCTTTGGGACGTCCCCATGTGTCATAAGAATTGCTGCGTCTGTCAGTGAACAGAAGAGAAAAAGGGATTTTTTGTATAACTTACCGTAAAATCCTTTTCTCTGAGTTCACTGACAGACACAGCACCCACCCCTCTGCGTTGGTTTTGTACGGCTTGTTACGAACTGATGTGCTGTACAGAGCAGGGGGATTATATGCTAAGGTGAGGACGGCCCCCTGGGAGGGGCCAACCTATGCTTTTGTTTGTTTTGCCTAGGCTACTCCTAGTAGGATGAGCATAACCCCATGTGTCATAAGAAGGCTGCGTCTGTCAGTGAACTCAGAGAAAAGGATTTTACGGTAAGTTATACAAAAAATCCCTTTTTTTCAATTCAAAAATATAAATTTTGTTTAGCTGTGGATTTTTTTTTCTTTCTTTTGACATTAACATTTACTGTTAAATATATTTTCAAATAAATGATCTTGTCTTGCAAAACAGGGCTTGATATACTAAGGTATACTGTATGACAGGCCTCGACAATCTCCGGGCGCCAGGTCGCCATGGCGACCAGAAATCGCGTCCTGGCGAGTGACAGCCGTTCCTTCTCTCCCTATGTTAAAACAGCAGTCAGATTCAGCGAGAGCAGCTGTTAAACTTGGCTGGCTGCCCAGACTATTTGTTGATAGTTAGAAGAATAAAGGAACAACAATGTAGCCTTCTTTCCAAACAATGATCTCCAGGCTGTATGAGGAAAGTTTAACCATATAAGACTAAACCTTTTCTCACATTAGTGGCTTAAAATTAAATATCCAGTATTTTCTGCTAGAAAATGACTTGGAACCCCCAAACATATAATATTTTTTAGCAGTGACCCTAGAGAATAAAATGGTGGTTGTTGCAATATTTTATGTCACATGGTATTTGCACAGCGGTCTTTCAAGTGCATTTTTTTGGAAAAAATACACTTTAATGAATAAAAAAAAAAAAAAAAAACTAAACCGTAAAGTTAGCCCATTTTTTTTTTTTTGTGACCTTTATTCTAAACAACAAAATTGTGATAAAGCCCTGAGTACCATCAACAATTACCACTCTATGTGCAGCTGGGCTCCAGTATTTCATGGTGACCGGAAACCCACCAGAGCAATGAAAAGTCACTGTGGGGGACACACATGTAGGCAGAAAGTGGCTGCAAAGAGGCAGCAGAAGAACAGCAGTGCTGGAATACTTTTCACCTTTTTTTTTTGTATTTTATTTAAAATGTCACTAAGGCTTTGTTTAGATGTGCAGTTGGGTGGTAAAAATGTGCAGTAGAGACATGTTTTTGCCACCCACCATTGGCCTCCCTTAAGCTCCATTAAGCAGCAGATGAGGGCGTTTTACATTCGGCATAAGGAGTTTCCCCCATAACAGATTTTTAGTGTCACTCTTTCTGGCCAGCCTATAACCTTGATGTAACGGTGTTACGTTGGAGTTATTGACTGACTGCACTGCTGTGAGTAAGTTAGGGTTAGGGGGGGCGCAAATTACTTGTCTTTCCCCGGGCACTGAGAATACCCAACACTACGCTATGAAAAACTGGCTCCTAACTTTTTTAGCTGGCTTCTAGATTCAAGGCAAATTTGTCAAGCCCTGCTGTATGACTTTATTTGCCATTATAACCGTTTATTTTGAACATGTGACTGTTATTTGCAGCTCTCATTGACCCCTGTAGCTAAAATCTTTGGTGATGAATATCGATTGTTCTGGTTTAGTGGAAGGCCCAAACATGTCTTCATTGAGATGCTATGTTGACACGTCTGCCGCTGATTCAACCTGAGTCCTGCCTCGTTGTTGATAGGCGGTTTCTAGGGCTTGCAGAACCCACCACTGACCCAACACTGACATTTTCCAAGTGACTTATCTCTTAGGTTAATTAATCCTGCATAGATTGAATGTCCTTAAAATGTTAAAGGGGCTTGAAAGGAGGGGTTAATAATTGTTACCATAATGTATTGGTTTAAGAGCCTGAACATAGTAATGTATAATTTTGCTGCTCTTCTTTGGAATTGTTCAGATTAATCTTTCTAAGTGGTTTTCATTAATTCTTAAACCTTCAAGGCTAAATGCTGCAGTAAAATCTGGGAGCCGGGCCAGAGAGCCTATTAAATCTGTATGTGTTAGTCATATAATTAAAGATCAGTTTTGCTTTTTAGATTTTTTACTTTATTGTTTGTGTTTATTTTTTACTCTCATTATCCTGTACCTTTTACAGGAAAAAATGAACACTGGCAGAAAGCTGCCCACACAAATAAAACTCTTTATTTTTTAATAAATGTCAGCAACACTAGACAACCATTGGCTGCAGAACCAGATCGATTCTTACTATTATTCTGCTATTGCCTGCTGTTGATAGAATTGGACAATTTTATAAATGAGGCCTGATTTACCATAATAATTTCATTTTAGCAGAATAAATAGCATTTTCTTATGATTAGCTTGTTTGAAGAAATTCCATAAAATGTTGTTTTTCTTCGGTACAGTCTTTCTTTACAAAAAATAAATATTTCATATAGGATGCAGCCATGACAGTGCATCCGGAAAGTATTCACAGCACTTCAATGTTTCCACATTTTGTTCTGTTACAGCCTTATTCCAAAATGGATTTAAATTCATTACTTTCCTCAAATTCTACAAACAATACCCCATAATGACAATGTGAAAGAAGTTTGTTGGAAATCTTTGTAAATGTATTAAAAAAGAAACAAAAAAAAATCACATGTGCATAAGTATTCACAGCCTTTACTCAATACGTTGTTGAAGCACCTTTGGAACCAATTGCAGCTTCAAGTCTTTTTGGGTATGATGCTACAAGCTTGGCACACCTATTTTTGGGCAGCTTCTCCCATTCTTCTTTGTATGACCTCTAGATGCTCCACCAGGTTAGATGGAGAGAGTTGATGCACAGCCATTTTCAGATCTCTCCAGAGATGTTCATTCGGGTTCAGGTCTGGGCTCTGGCTGGGCCACTCAAGGACATTCACAGAGTTGTCCCGTAGGCACTCCTTTGTTATCTTGGCTGTGTGCTTAGGGTCGTTGTCCTGTTGGAAGATGAACCTTCGTCCCACTCTAAGATACAGAGCGCTCTGAAACAGGTTTTCATCAAGGATGTCTCTGTACATTGCTGCATTCATCTTTCCCTCGATCCTGAGTAGTCTCTCAGTTTATGCCATTGAAAAACATCCCCACAGCATTATGCTGCCACCACCATGCTTCACTGTTGGTATGGGCCAGTTGATGAGGGGTGTCTGGCTTCCTCCAGACGTGACACTTGCCATTCAGGCCAAAGATTTCAATCTTTGTTTCATCAGACGAGAGATTTTTTTTCTCATGGTCTTAGATAAGTCCGTTAGGTGCCTTTTGGCAAACTCCAGGCGGGCTGTCGTGTGCCTTTTACTGAGGAGTGGCTTCCATCTGGCCACTCTACCATACAGGCCTGATTGGTGGAGTGCTGCAGAGATGGTTGTTCTTCTGGAAGGTTCTCCTCTCTCCACAGAGAAATGCTGGAGCTCTGTCAGTGACCATCGGGTTCTTGGTCACCTCCTTGACTAAGGCCCTTTTCCCCCCATCGCTCAGTTTGGCTGGGTGGCCCGCTCTAGGAAGAGCCCTGGTGGTTCCAAATTTCTTCCATTTACAGATGATGAAGGCCACTGTGCTCATTGGGACCTTCAATGCTGCATAAATTTCTGTACCCTTCCCCAGATCTGTGCCTCGATACAATGCTGTCTCAGAGGTCTACAGACAATTCCTTCATGGCTTAGTTTGTGCTCTGACATGCATTGTTAAGTGTGGGACCTTATATAGACGTGTTCCTTTCCAAATCATGTCCAATCAACTGAATTTACCACAGATGGACTGCAATCAAGTTGTAGAAACATCTCAAGGATGATCAGTGGAAATAGGATGCACCTGAGCTCAATTTTGAGTGTAATGGCAAAGGCTGTGAATACTTGTGATGTTTCCACTTTTTATTTTTAATACATTTACAAATATTTCCAACAAACTTCTTTCATGTTGTCATTATGGGGTATTGTTTGTAGAATTTTGAGGAAAATAATGAATTTAATCCATTTTGGAATAAGGCTGTAACATAACAAAATGTGGAAAAAGTGAAGCGCTGCGAATACTTTCTGGATGCACTGTCTTATGGGAAAGAGAAAACACAGAAGCAAGCTGTTTATTTTCATACAGCTATCTCTGATTGATTGAATCTTCATTACTAGAGTATCCGAAGGGAGGGGAGAGAGGGGGATGGTCACTGCTCTCACTTTGTGAGGTTGGGTAACTAAAGGGAATGTTCCTAAGCTTCGTACATAAGGTAATGCTCTGTTCAATTCAATCCACAAATCATGTGCTAACCAAAATCCTGTATTTTATCTATTACATTTTGCTTGCACATCTTTGAGTATTTCAATTGAACATTGGTTTATCTTTTTTACATGAACTTTAAAGGGTAACTCCACTTTGGTGGGAAAAATTTGTAAATATATAAAATAATATAGCGTATACAATTGCATCACAAGTCATATTGTAACTAAATGTTATTAAAAATTGTCTTTCCTTTTCAATCTGCAGCTCTGCAATTTTCTGTAAAATGCAATGCAGTATGGCAACCTGGTGGCTTTTTGTACACGAATGTAGAATGCCTCCCAGGTATGAATTTCCCTGCTTGTGTGATTGGCTTACTGATTTTCCCAGAAGTCTCAACTAACATACAAATTCAATTTTGAGCATCCTCTGCAACAAAAACTTGCATTTTTGGTGAGATACTCCCAAAGGGAAATCACAACTAAAGGGATGCATCCCCTAATTTTTCATTAGAACCCTGCAGGTGCAGCAGCTGATTGATAATTCTAAAACTACTCCCATACACTCCTCCCCGCTTCAAAACTATTAATTAAAAAGTCAAATATATAATACAATTTCAATATAAAAAAGTAAGTATTTTTTAAAAACTGTCCATTTCAGTTTTGGTTTTTGGCCAAGTGCATCCTGAATTTTCAGTTTTGGTCCAGAATTTTCATTTCGGTGCACCACTAAGATCAGGGACTTATAGATCCCTGACCCCTCCTCTGCCGTCCAAGGCAGTCAATCAAACCGAAATCAGTTTGATCTTCTGCCTTTTTCGCTGGCAACTACTATTAACAAAGAATTGAAACTGTAAGTGAGAAAACCCTTGTTGCTTCCGGCTTCATTTGTCACGATGGTGGGGGGGGGGGCTTGGGGGGTGGCAAAGGAATGGATGTGTTCTTCCTTGTCCTCTGTTCTCAGTTGACCTGCAGTGGGAGAGCCTGGGAATGACGCAGCAGTGGGGGGCCACCTCCGAGCTCTGTAAAAGTGATTAGGTGGCTGTAAAGCTGAAGTATTAGGCAACATACACAGACGTTTTTACAGCCGCGTATTTGAGCTTTTTTTACAGCTTAAAAATGCCTCTCCATGTTATTCAATGGACTCATACACATACACACACAGATGTTTTTGAGCTATAAGTGGAATAGGCGTTTTTAATCTCCAAAAAACCCCAGGACCAGCGCGTTCTGAGGCTCCAGCGCTAGAGCTGTAAAAAGCTGCCAGATGCAGGTAAAATCTGTTAAACACGGTTTAACATTGTATACAGAGCGTTAAGCCTTGTCAGGCATTTCTCTGCCTCTATTCAAAATCAATGGTTCCCTAAGGGAGCCCATTGATTTGTGAATAGAAGTCGCACCAGAAGTCGGATCATGATGATCCAACTTGCGCTGCGACTTGTGTGCTGAGGATCTTGAAGGGGAACATGATGGGGCGGTGACATCACAAGGGGGCGGGGCCTCCAGATGATATCAGCAGGTGGCCCCTCCCCATGCCAATATAAGTCCTTGCACACCGCAGACCCAGGATTAGTGCGGGAGATCACATTGCGTCAACATGAGAAGAAGAACAGAGGGAGAAGACAGCGAAGAAGACCTGACAAAAGAGCGAGAAGACAGCGGAGAGAGAAGACCCAGCAGAAGAGGGAGAAGAAAAGACAGCGGTAGAGGGAGAAGATATATCGCCGGAGGAGGGAGAAGAGCCGGAGAGGGGAGAAAAAAAATCGGAAGAGCCGTCAGAGCTGCCTTAATAACATATTTAAAAAACCTGCGTAGTGTGTTTATTTTTGACACTTTTTTTTTTTTTTTGTGAGTGGGTAGGGGTACAATGTACCCCATACTCATTCACATAGGGTGGCGTCCGGGATATGGGGGCCCCCTTGTTAAAGGGGCTTCCAGATTCCGATACACCCCTACTCGCAGGCACCGACAACCATCGGCCAGGGTTGTCGGGAAGAGGGCTCCCATGTTGAGGGCATGTTGTCTGGTATGGTCAAGGAAGGGGGAGGGGGCGCTCGCTCGCCCCTCCCCCTTTCCTGACCTGCCGGGCTGTGTGCTCGGATAAGGTTCTCGTATGGATTTTGGGGGGGACCCAACACCATTTTTTTAGGCTTGGGGGTTACCTTTAAAATCCATACCAAACCAAAGGTTCTGGTATCTTTTGGGGGGGGACCCCACACAATTTTTTTTTCATTTTGGTGGGGAGTTCCCCTTCAAGATCTTTAGCACACAAGTCACACCGCAAGTTGGATCATCATGATCCAACTTCTGGTGCAACTTCTATTCAATTGAATGGGCTTCCATAGGGAGCCAATGATTTTGAATAGAGGCAGAGAAACGCGGCTGAAAGCTAGCGCGGCTAAACGCGTATTGACGTCCATGCAAAATGCTGATAAAATCGCGCTTTTAAGGCCTTTTTTTCCTGTTATCGGTACTAGCTTTACAGCTTGTTTTTTATAACGCTGTGTGTATGAGGCCTCATTATTATGATGATTATTATTATTATTATTACTGATTCCACCCGAAGCTGCATATACATTATACAAACTAAAGCTGGAAGCATATAGAAAATCACTACTCATTTGATTTAAAGGTATAGCCTATTCAAAATTTAAAATAAAACCTTGAGGTGAATATAGGCAGCATATGCTCTCTGCTATATAGTTCATTTTTAAATACAGGCATTCCTGTAGTGTCCAGTTCACTCTGTTACCATGAACTGTTATCTTCTGATCCTGGAACACATCAGCTGGTGATGCTGGAACACACTTGCTTCTTCTTACACACAGAGGTTAGGTAAGTATAAATGTAACCTTTTTCTTTACAGGTACATTTTGGCCACAACGTCTCCTAATGATCTGTACAAGGGAAGGGGACTTTATAGCTTAACAGCCATCATACGGCTAAGTGTCCAGAATCAATCTAGACCAATATAAGTTTAAGTTAATGGAGCTAATAATGTCCTTTTTCTCTGTAGGCAAAAAAAGCACTGCAATATAAATCTTTTTAATTATTAATCTGTTTCTGCTTGCAAAATATTTGTTTTTATAGCAAAATGTATGGCTTTTAGCATAACAATTATAATGCCTGTTTAAAAACGGCAAAATTAAATGTTGATCTGTGACAAATGAATTTCAGCTGCTTTTTTATCCTACTTTGTAGGATGCTGGACAATGGTAGGTCATGTTTTTGGTAGAGTCTAGAGCAGCCTTTCTACACCTTTTCAAAACTGAGGAACCCTTGAAATAATTCTCCGGTCTCGGGGAACCCCCTGCTAAAAAATAAAAATCCACAACTCATGATACATTAATGTGATGGTAAATGGGAAGAATGCTCCTTACACTTGTGGTCATTGGGAAGAATTACCCCTTACAGATAGCTAAAAAGATCAATGATGTCTTTGGGAATTTATCTGAGAGGTAGAAATTGAGCATTGCTTAAGGAACCCCTAGCAACCTCTGGAGGAACCCTAGGGTTCCACGGAACCCTGGTCTAGAAATATACACACGGAAAATATTTTTTATCTGTTAGCCTGATTATGATCCCTATGGCCATATTTGATGCTGAACAGACTTGTGTTTCTGTGTCATGTGCAGCCTCCAAATCCACCTATTTGCAGTTACAGAATGCTTTTAAATTTGACAAGTTTGACTAAGTCTGTCTTTGGTTTTGTTTTATTAGAACAGCATAGCGCTCATATAGTTCCCTCCTTACAGGACTACTGTGTCCCAGACCATTTGTGATCTCCAGTGGGCCGCTTAACCCCAATCCGTTTTGTATCCTCAACCTATACAAAAGCGAGAACTTTGTTTTCTAAAATAAACCAAATGAACAGTGACTCTTGTCTCATTATCTTTCATTGATATGCATTACATCCTGCAATGACACATCGGGGTGAGTAAGCATCTTACCTCTATCCCATTTCACTCCGCACAAGTTTTGTTAGATACTCAACTTTTCCAAGATGTTGTCTGAGCTCATGGTAAATCTTTGGAATTTCCGCATGGTACTTATTGGTCAAGGTTAGCCAATGTCCCTGTCATGACTTTCTTCTGTAGATCAATTTGTTCAGATTGTCTTGGTATGTTCATTGGTGATCCAGGTCTGCAATACTTTTTAAAATGTATTGGCCTTTCTACTAGTTGCATACTTGGCCTGGAAAAGGTGTTCACACCTTCTAATAATTCCCACACACCCTCTTCTAGTTTCTTCTCTTCTATTCCCACATTCTCTTCATGAAATTTTGTCATTCCTTCTGTCCAGCCCAACTGCATCTGAAGCTAAAGTATACAGTTAAAATGCTATTAGATATACTCACATTTTACCTCCAAGTCAGGTCCTAAGGATTTGCAAAATATGATGAAACTCCTTCTGTATATACATAACTAGGGCAAAAACAACTAATCGATTAATCGACAACTAATCGATTATTAAAATAGTTGTCAACTATTTTCATAATTGATTAATCGGCCAGCCGATTAGTTGGCTTGCATACAGAATGCATTATTTCTTTACATATCAGGAAATACAGTGCAGCACACATCCAGCTCAGTACACATGTCAGTAAGTGCCTGAGAACTTGTGAATGTGTGAGGAGCAATGCCTCATGGGACATATAGTCTTGGGCAGGAAGTGAGAGGTTCCAAAGGAAGAAGTTTTTTTTTTTTTTTTTTTACCTTGCTATAGGGGCTCTCTATACTACACTTTGCAGCTTGATATTGGGGCACTCTGAAGGCAGGAGGAGCCAGAAGCGTTGATTGGGGACCCCAGAATAGGAGAATCAGGGCTGCTCTGTGCAAAATCATTGCACCGAGCAGGTAAGTATAACATGTTTGTTATTTTAAAAAAATTACTTTAACCAGTTCCCTACCGACGTATAGTAAAATGACGTCGGCAGGGACTGGCCGTCGATCCGGGAGGACGTCATATGACGTCCTCCGCTTCTCGCCGCTACTGCGGGCGGCGACACGCCCGGGGACCCCCGGGCGTCATCGCCGCTCTTCGCCTCCTGCAGTATACTGCAGGAGGGCCTAGCTGCCGGTCAGGGACGGCTGCAGTAAAATGATATGCAGCCATCCCTTGACCAATTTCATTAAAAAAATTTTATTGTTTGTACAATATGAATGGACGAGCCACGTTACTAAAACGTGTCTCGTCGGGACTAAGAGGATAAGACCCCAGGGGTTAGTTGCGAAGACCGAGGAGGACGGAAGTCTCACGGGGTTATAGTTCGACGTTTCACATCATATCTCTCGGGGATATCGTTCCATTTTTTTTTTTTTTTTTTTGA
>BLSH010385270.1:1057358-1069633 GCA_018402905.1 Glandirana rugosa | reverse complement strand
TCTCTCATGCCCATGTTAGCCCAACCCCCCCACAGTAAGAACACACCCAGGGAACACAGTTAACCCCTAGCCCCCCCCCCAGGTTAACCCCTTCACTGCCAATGACATTTATACAGTAATCAGTGGACATTTAAATTTCTGATCGCTGAATAAATGTCATTGGTCCCAAAAAAGTGTCAAAAATGCCCGACATGTCCGCCCCAATATCTCAGTACCGCTAAAAATCGCAGATCGCCGCCATTACTAGTAAAAAATAAAAAAAAATAAAAACCCCATAAATGAATTCTCACCATCCATAAACGCGGCCACTTTTGCACAAACCAATCAATAAACGCCAATTGCGATTTTTTTTTATCACAAATATGAGGAATTATATAAATCGGCCAAAAACTGTGAAAAAAATGTTTTTTTATATTTTTTTTTATTTGAATTGTAGCAAAAAGTAAGAAATTTGGGTTTTTTTGCAAAATGGTCACTCTTCTTTTGTTTATAGCGGCGATAAGAAATGACGCAGAGGCGATCAAATACCACCAAAAGAAAGCTCTATTTGTGGGAAAAAAAGGACGCAAATTTTGTTTGAGTGCAATGTCGCACGACCGCGCAATTGTCAGTTAAAGCGACGCAGCGCCGAATCGCAAAAAGTGCTCTGGTCCTAAAGCTGCAAAACCTTCCGGTTGGTAAGTGGTTAAGATAGCTGAATAGAAATGTAACTCCACACCCTGGCCCACCGCACAGCACAGAATTTATCTTTGCTGCTTTGAACAAAAATAAATTGTCTGCATTATGCAGAAAATGTTGTTCGATGCCACAGATATAAGCATATTAATAAGCCACCAATCTGCAAAAATGAACCCAATTCCTTCAATTGACATCTTTGTTCCCTTCCTGCTATTCCACATTTTTTCTGCAGTATTCTGAATTTATCAGGCTGAGTTATCTTGTCCTGAAATGGCTTCTTTGTCCATGTTTATTTCTTTGACCTCCTGGTGTCTTGCCAGTTCATTATAATTCATATTCCCAATATACAATTCTCCCAGAGTCGTCTTTGGATAAAATAACATTGAGTAGACAAGCAGCAGCTCTATTAGGTATGCCCTGCAGCGGTACTGCAATCAGTATAGAAGGCTGCTATGAGCAGTTTATTATAATAAACCACTGCAGACATTTTCTTAAAAATAGCAACACTAGTTTTCATGCTTTTGCCCATAATTGTGTGAGAACGGCTGTTGCTTTTAATTTCATTTTTGCATTTTGAAAGCATCAGTCTCATTAGCATGAATAGTAGCTTTGAATGTTTTATCTGGGCTGCAGGATCTATGAGAGATTAACAATTAATATTACAATAACGAAGCTTCATGCTCTGCTAAACAAGGTTATAATGCTGCTCCCTTCAGCTGGGAAAGACTTGAGTCATTTAAGCATAATGTACTTGTAGAGAATGAGATCAGCGTTACTTGGTGTACAGATGGACAATCCACTCAGCTTGTCATGATTTTATTAAAACACTAGTAGAATAGTCCACAATTTATCAGTGTCCATCTGTAAAAAAGGATATGGGTGTTTTAATGTAGCGTACGTTGGCTGATCTCCTTTGTAAATCACACATGAAGCACTACAGTTCAGTGTTGAGTGGGTTTCAAGGGAACCATATCTTTTAGGCTGACAATTGCTGATAAACCAGTAAGCTGTCATTGAAGAATTCTTATGGATTGTTTAAAATGAAAGCTAACAGTGATTTTTTTTCCCCCTAATCTGTCAGTATCAAATATTTCACATGCCACTCAGAGGCTTAACTAGAACCTCCAGGGCCACGGTGCAAGAAACCATGAAGGGCCCCCTTTCCATTGGTCCCAGGGCCCTTTTTTCTGGTCGTGGGGCCCTTTTATTACGGTCCTGCACCAGGACCTTTTTTTCACGTTCTATGGTGGCAGAGCGGCAGGGCTCAGTCGCAAGTGCGAATTTTGCAACCCTGGTAGTTCCACCACTCATACTCTGGTCTCCTTCTACAATCCCAAGACATGCTGGTCTTAAAAATATATTTTAAGTGCAGTTGTCCTTAAGGGCGAATTCACACTGCGTTGCTGCGCTAGGGGACAATGTGATGTGTGATTCAGTGCATCACAGTGAAATGTACAAAATGTGCACTTCATTCATTGCAGTGTCAGGCAGTGCGATGCATTGTACTGCCCAACATTTGCAGTGCGATTCAGCCTGGTGCGCTGCAATAAAATGCAGCACGTCTGCATTTTATAGCAGCATACTGCAGCACAGCGCTAGGCTGCATTGCAGTGTGAATGGGACACGTGTGTCCCTGCAGTGATAGGCGTTTTACCATGAGGTAAAACATCCGTCACCGCATAGACCAGGGGTCCTCAAACTATGTCCCTCCAGTTGTTCAGGAACTACAATTCCCACCATGCCTAGTCATGTCAGTGAATGTCAGAGTTTTGCAACGCCTCATGGGATGTGTAGTTCCGCAACAGCTGGAGGGCCGTAGTTTGAGGATGCCTGGCATAGACAATGAATTGGCCCTCACATCATATATGATGTACACTCACTACCAATCCATGACAGTGTCAGTAAGAATGCAGGACATGAGATACACCCACACCGAGCCCGCTCACCTGGCTGTGCGCAGTACTGGACTAGCTCCTGCCGGTGAGTGGAGTGTGAAGGCACTGTACCCAGCATCCTCCTTTCACTACCTCCAAACTGTATTCGCTTCAAACTCTCCTCTCATTCCCTATACTGCAACTCATGTCCCTGCTTGCTTTCGCAACTCATTTTCCACTTCCTTCCGGCTGCCAACCATGCCCTTCATTTCTGCCACATAGCCAACCACGTCCTTCATTTCTGCCATACACTCCTGTCACTTCTGATGTTCTGCCTGTAATTCCCGGAACATAGTTTTCCCACTTCTGCCCTGGCTGTGAATCTTATTTCTGCCTTCCTGACTTCTTGGGCCACCCCAAAGTGGCGAAACGATAGGACAAGTGCGACCTTTGTGACCCTGGTAGTTCCGCCACTGATGCCACTCCAGGCACAGTCACATCTCAGGTGCTGACCTGTCTTGTCTTCACCGAAGTAATTAACAGGAGTGCCGCAGCTGGAGATGCTGTGCCTAGCGCCAAACATGTCAGTATAGGACCTGTTCCTGCTGGCTATATTAATAAAGTAACAATGTTCTTTTGCATCTCAGTGTGCACCATTCCTGTTGCTGGTACAGCATTGTTATCTATCATCAGTAATGTAATCTTACAACTGTCCCAGATATGTGTTTGGTTGTCTAGACTTTTCAGAACACCATTATTACAATACTTCACCTAACTTTTCATGTCTGGAAACTTTCACAGGTGCTCTTTACATCTTTGTGACTGATGGATCTTGGGTGGTTTCCTGTGCATAAGAATCCCACCTGAATGCTAATTGGCTCAAGAACTCTTAGCGGTAGATCAGATTTTCTACCATGTATTTGTTCAAAGCAATAATAATGATCATTAAGCTACGAGAATAGGCTTCCCCCTTAGATGGTGACGTATGGTCAGGTGCTACTGGTTTGTTCAGCTAGGCTTAGCAAAGAGAGACACAACTGGCAATCAAAGAGCTGGGCCGCAATATCAAAAGAGTAGAAGGATGCCAAACAAGCCTAGCTAAAGTAACTCAGCTACAGTTCAAATGAGTTGGGAAGATCCACAATGGATTCTTAAAAGGCATAAATTTAACACAGATGACGTCACGCATCTGTAAAGTTGAAGGAGATCTATGGTCACAGTATACACTTTCATCTTATAACATCAGCATTGTCACAATACAAACAGTAGTAATTTTGACCATCCAATATAAGCTTACTTGAAAAACCTCCATTGATGTTGAGAGTGCTTCCTGTCTGCTGGCCATCTCTTTCCACAATTTCCTGCATGTTTTGCTCCTCTTCTCTGCTGTTTACTTTCAGTTTCTAAGGACTGCATATCCCATGGTAACTTGCTGCCTGCAAGCAGCAATTCTTTTACTGACTCCGTCTCCTGAGACTCCTCCTCTCAGCACCTCTGTAGTTGACAAGGCAGGCTCTGTGAAATGTGTGACACAACAGTACCTACTCACAGGGCATAGTGAATATATGTTACAGAATTTAAAGAAGTAAATGTGTGGGGATCTTCACAAAGTAAGTTTACAAACTTAAAAATCATTCAGACTAATAGCTGTATGTTACAAATAATTGAAATACAATGTGGAAATGAATATATGATTTTTAATTTTGACCATAGATACACTTAAAGTGGTTGCCAACCCTTGACAACCACTTTAACCTACAGGTAAGCCTATAATAAGGCTTACCTGTAGGTTCCCTGCATATCTCCCAAACCTGCACGGTTTAGGAGATATACAGTGTACTGTGATGCGTGCACGTCATTGGGCACATTCGCAGTGAAGAAACTGCCTCCGTGCCGTTCCTTCACTGAGATCATGCCGCGATTGGCAGCTCCCGCGCGCAGAGCTGGAGATTGCAGCCCCGGAAGGAAGAGGGGCAGAAGATGGACGTGGCCTGGAGAGGGGACATCACAGGCTTCCAATGCAGGTAAGTGCTACATAATCGGCTAAAAGGCGATGCATAGTAGCCCATTATGCTTTTACATTGCAGGGTAATAAAGAGGAAGTAAAACCCATCAGGGTTTACTTCCTCTTTAAGGTGCAGAATTACCATAGTGGCACCAGCATGCCCGCTGGCCTTCTGACTGTTCTCTTAAATTCTTCTGAATCTACTAGAAAACTGATTAGGTCTTTCTTAGAGACAGTGTTCCAGGCTGAAATTGTGCTTCTTACCAGTGTAGAAGATTGTTCAACTTCACCAGAGTAAGATATGTACAGCTCTACCCCAGTGCAGCCTATTTGCCATGTTGAAAGATCACTACCACTAGTAGTTCAGCAATGCTCTTACACTTGTTCCTGTGTATGGTTGCTGAACCAGCTAGAAATGCTGTATATATTTGCCTTTGTTTAGCTTGTTTTTCACTCCCCTTGGACTTCTTTTAGTGTTTAGTATTATTTACCTATATCTCATTGGTCGATCAGGTTACTGATCAATTATGTGTTTATACAAGCATTAGTTCACTTGGCCACCAGGTGGTACTCCGAAACTAGAAATGTCTATCATGAATTTATCTGTGAAATCTAAATCTAGCCCTTATATAATAAATTTATATTTTCTTATACAGATTGAACTATGTTTTTTTACCTAGAAGGCATAAAATGTTCTAGTGTTTGGAAGCCTTTTCATTTGTAGAATTTACTCTTTTGGGTGTAGCAGCATTTACATGGAAAACCTTAACTACAAATAAGTGGCATATTGATAATATGCATAAAGAAATAAAAATAATTTGCATATTTTAACCACTTGCCGACCGCCCATTGTGGAAACACGGCCACAAGGTGGGCTCATTATTCTGGGAGGGCGTACTATAACGCACCTGTGAGTATCCGTGACTGCTAAGTCCGGGAGACCCGGCGCATCACGGATTGTGGTAAACGACCGCTTGCAGCGCCCCTTTGCCATGTGATCACTCCGTCAAATGATGGAAACAAGCCAGCGGATATCCGGCTTGTCTCTCCCCTCTCCGAACTGATCGGTGCGGTGTGAGAGGAGAGGGGGAAAGATAAGATGGAGCAGCGCTGTGGGCAGGATCTGAAAAGCACACAGCACTGCTCTGTGACAGTCTCACCTATCCATCCTCATCCGTGCTCACCCATCCATCCTCATCCATGCTCACCCATCCATCCTCATCCGTGCTCATCCATCCATCCTCATCCGTGCTCATCCATCCATCCTCATCCGTGCTCATCCATCCATCCTCATCCGTGCTCACTCAACCATCCGTGCTCACTCAACCATCCGTGCTCAGCCATGCATCCGTGCTCAGCCATGCATCTGCCCTCAGCCATGCATCCGTGCTCAGCCATCCATGCGTGCTCAGCCATCCATCTGTGCCCAGCCATCCATGCTCACCCATCCATCCGTGCTCAGCCATGCATCTGTGCCCAACCATCCATCCGTGCTCACCCATCCATTCATGCTCACCCATCCATCCATGCTCAGCCATGCATGTGTGCTCACCCATCCATCTGTGTTCAGCCATGCATCCGTGTTCAGCCATGCATCCATGCTCAGCCATGCATCCATGCTCACCTATCCGTCCGTGCTCACCCATCCGTCCATGCTCAGTCATCCCCATCTGTGCTCAGTAATCCCCATCTGTGCTCAGTCATCCCCATCTGTGCTCAGTCATCCCCATCTGTGCTCAGTCATCCCCATCTGTGCTCAGTCATTCCCATCTGTGTTCGGCCATCCCCATCCGTGCTCGGCCATCCCTATCCATGCTCGGCCATCCCCATCCGTGCCCGACCATCCCCATCCGTGCTCAATCATCCTCATCTGTGCTCAGTCATTTCCATCCACAGCTCACCCACCCCCATTTGTGCTCATTTATGCCTCATTCATGCTCATCCATACCACATCAGTTCTCATCCGTGACACATTCATGCCACTACAGTGCCCATCAGTGCCACTACACTACCCATCCGTGACACGGTGCCTGTCTGTGCCACTACAGTGCCTCACAATAGTGTAATAGGTAGTTAAAATTGTTTCAAAATTTATGCTCCTGGAACACCTGATGGTGCTCCCTGAATGTTGGGCCTCTGTATGTGGGTGTAAAAGTCTCACACATGTGGTATCGCCATACTCATGAGGAGTAGCAGAATGTATTTTGGGGTGTAATTTTGCTAGGCACATGCTGTGTGTTAGAAATATCTTAATGGACAACTTTGTGTAAAAAAAAAAAGATGCGGTTTCATTTTCTTTCCACATTTTCGAAACACTTGTGGAAAAAATGACATGTTCAATAGACTTGTTATGCCTCATAGGATATACGTCGGGGTGTTTACTTTCCAAAATTGGGTAATTTTGTGGGCGTTTCCATTGTCCTGGTGCTCCAGGACCTTCAAAAGTGCAAGAGATAGTCAAGAAATGAGATGTGTAATAGTGGTGCACTGAATGGAAATTTTGGGGCTGAAACCAAAACCGAAAATGACAGTTTTTAAAAAATATTTATATTTTTATATATAATTGTATTCTATTCCACTTTTATTTAATGTCATCAATTTAAATGAATATGAATTTATTGTTGGCCATTATTGGCACCTTTTTAGTGCAAGAAAAGCTAAAAAATGCAGTCTACAGCCTCTGACCATCTCTTGTATCATGTCTGCAATCTCTTAAACTTAAACACACTGCTAATAGTATTAGCAAAATTTTAATTTGGTGCACCTCATGATACAAGAGATGGTCAGAGACTGCAGACATACTACAGGAGATGGTCAGAGACTGCAGACATAGTACTGGGGATGATCAGAGACTGCAGACATAGTACAGGGGATGATCAGAGACTGCAGACATAGTACAGGGGATGATCAGAGACTGCAGACATAGTACAGGGGATGATCAGAGACTGCAGACATAGTACGGGAGACGGTCAGAGACTGCAGACATGGTACAGGAGATGGCCAGAGGCTGCAGACATGATACAAGAGATGGTCAGAGACTGCAGACATAGTACAGGAGATGGTCAGAGACTGCAGACATGGTACAGGAGATGGTCAGAGACTGCAGGCATGATGCAAGAGATGGTCAGAGACTGCAGACATAGTACAGGAAATGGTCAGAGCCTGCAGACATAGTACCGGAGATGGTCAGAGACTGCAGACATAGTACAGGAGATGGTCAGAGACTGCAGACATATTACAGGAAATGGTCAGAGACTGTAGACCTGATACAAGAGATCAATGTAGCCCACCAGTGCCCATGGGATGCAGCCTACAAGTGCCCATGGGATGCAGCCCACCATTGCCCATGGGTTGCAGCCCACCATTGCCCATGGGTTGCAGCCCACCATTGCCCATGGGTTGCAGCCCACCATTGCCCATGGGTTGCAGCCCACCATTGCCCATGGGTGCAGCCCACCAGTGCCCATGGGTTTCAGCCCACCAGTGCCCATGGATGCAGCCCATCAGTGCCCATGGATGCAGCCAAGAAGTGCCTGCTAGCGCAATCTGCTGTGTCACGGTTCTGGAGCTGGATTGAATCGACGGGCAGCACTCTAACAATATCCCGCCTCCTATACTGCCTCCTATTACACATGCACAATGATTCCTGGCATTGGATAAGTGTGCTGTCCATCACAAGAGGCAGCATAGGAGGAGGGACATTGTTACAGAGCTGCCTGGTGATTCAATCCAGTTCTGTGACACAGAGTGAGATCGCTCTGGTAGGCACTGGGGAGGCTGCATGACACTCTCAGGGAGAGGACCCTGTCCCCTTTTCAGCTAAATTATCTGCATTTATTATTTTTTTTGGCCATCTGCCGAAAACACCATTTTTGCCAGAAGTGTTTCGGCAGCCGAGATTTCGGTGCACCACTAATGTGTCATTTATGTCCCTAGAACACCTGATGGTGCTCGCTGCATGTTGGGCCTCTCTGTGGTCAGGCTGTGTAAAAGTCTCACACATGTGGTATCGCCATACTCGGGAGGAGTAGTAGAATGTGTTTTGTGGTGTAATTTGTGGTATGCATATGCTGGGTGTGAGAAATAACCTGTTAATATGACAATTTTGTGAAAAAAAAAGAAAAAAAAACTCACCATGCCTCTTACTGAATACTTTGGAATGTCTACTTTCTAAAAAGGGGTCATTTGGGGGGTATTTGTACTTTCCTGGCTTATTAGGGTCTCATGAATTGAGATAGGCCGTCAGTACATTAAGTGTGATCAATTTTTAGTGATTGGCACCATAGCTTGTAGACTCTATAACTTTTACAAAGACCAAATAACATACACTGATTTGGGTTATTTTTACCCAAGATATGCAGCAGTATATATGTTGGCCAAAGTTTATGAAGAAAAATGACTAATTTGCAAAATCTTATAACAGAAATGAAGAAAAATGCATATTTTTGCAAAATTTTCGGTCTTTTTTCATTTATAGCACAAAAAATAAAAAACCCAGTGGTGATTAAATACCACAAAAAAAGCTCTATTTGTGTGAAAAAAGGACAAACATTTCATATGGGTACAGTGTAGTATGACTGCGTAATTGTCATTCAAACTGTGAGAGCACTGAAAGCTGAAAATTGGTCTGGTTAGGAAAGGGGTTTAAGTGCCCAGTGGTGCTCAAGTGGTTAAACTACTATTTGAGTAAGGCTACATTATAACACACACATATATTTCTAACAATAGTAATATCCGATCAACATATACATTGCAACATTTTTTACTATTTAAAGTTATTATATATCCATGATAACTACAGTTACTTTACCTGGCAAAAAAGTTTATCATACATTAGTTTGTAAATAGTCCACTGTAGGAGATATGATATGCATGGATATGTATATATTACCACTGTGACATAAGATCTTAACCTTATGACTTGCAACATAGGGGGAGATTTACTAAAACTGGTGCACACAGAATCTGGTGCAGAGGTGTGTAGTAACCAATCAGCTTCCAGGTTTTATTGTCAAAGCTTTATTAAACAAATTGAAGTTAGAAGCTTATTGGTTAAAATGCCCGGCTGCACCAGAATAATTTGAGCTAAGGAATAGTAGTCTTTTGCAAGCAGTTCATTTTTGTTAGTGGAGGTTTTGTCCTTGGTGTATTTTTTCAGCCTTAGGACAATGGTGAGCTGTTGGACACACAGCCTTGTTAATTGTTTTGTCCACAAGTGACACAATGTAAATAGCATTTGTTAGTTTGTAAACATGCATATAGTGAATACAATCAGCACAATTAATACACTCAAAATAAAGTGAAATACAGTGGTACCTCGGTTCATGAACAGAAGAGTTCACAAACATTTGCCTCAGTTCATGAACTCCGCTTCGGTTCACAAACGCGATTTGCGGCCATTTTCCCTGCTCTGTTGAGATTGCGGGTCACAGAGAGACACTGAAAGTGTGCAGTACTGTGAAGACACTTACAGTACAGTATTGAGAAGCTTTTTGGTGTGCTTTTTAGCACTTACATACTGTACTGTACATCCAGTATGGCTCCAAAGAAAATGCAGAGCAAGCATGGTGGCAAGAAGAAAGTGCGGAGCAGTAATGCAGGTGACAAGAATGTGCAAAGTGCAAATGAAGGTGACAATGTGCAAAGCGCAAATACAGGTGACAGGAATGTGCAAAGCGCAAATGCAGGTGACAAGAATGTGCAAAGCGCAAATGCAGGTGACAAGAATGTGCAAAGCGCAAATGCAGGTGACAAGAATGTGCAAAGCGCAAATACAGGTGACAAGAATGTGCAAAGCGCAAATGCAGGTGACAAGAATGTGCAAGGTTAGTGTTCTCTCTCTTCATAGTATACTTTACTGTACTTTTTTTCATAGCTTTGCGGTTCAAAAATAATAAAAAAAGGTCAGAACGGATTAACCGGATTTACATTGAACCCTATGGGAAAATTTGCCTCGGTTCACGACCAATTCGGTTCGCAACCAGAGTCAGTTCACAAATTACGTTTTTGAACCGAGGTATCACTGTATTGTATTTTCGAATGACAACTGCACTGATTAAACGAAAATCGTATGATCTGGTATTGCATGAGAACAATTTTCGTGTTTGTCCCATATCCCGTAATATCGGATGAACTGTCGACTCTCGAAAGCTGTGTAGTAACGATCAGATTATCGTACGATCGCTTTGACAGCGGTATTTTTAGTACGATTTTCTGATTGTGTCTATGGGCCATTAGACAGTTGCCCAATGCTGCTCAACAACTGCTGTCAAGTTGTCACGCCATATGGAGAGTACAAAATTGGTTGTAATACAGATATTTGAAGTCACTGTTTTCTCTAGGTCCATCCAAGTTTGTTTATGTGTTAAGCTTTGGTGAAGGAGAGTGGTGTTATTATGTAGAGGGGAGGGTTGCTCTGGGAGTTTGTAAATGCTCCATCTTCCAGCTCCCTTATTGACGGGAGCAAAGACAGTGTCACTCTTATCAGAAGAAGCAGGGGATCCAATAGCTGCTAAAGGGAGGATTTCTGTTCTCTTCTCCCTCCAATAGCAGTCTACTGTGCAGAAGAAAGGAGAGTGTCTGCTGAGAACACACCGCCTTATAAGCTGTTCAGCCTCCTGCACTCCTATACAGCCTTGCAGCATTGTAAAACCTCTCTTTTCCTTTCCCCAGCCTGCCTCAACCATCAATTTTAGCACATTCCACAACCATTACATACGTTTCGGCTCAGTGCTGTGCATGCTGCTGCTAGTCCTGCCCCTAACTCCACCTGGGCTAGGGGGGCCCAGTTTGGCATCCCCACCCTGGGTATTAAATAACTTTGTTCTGGCTTTGGCTGTTTTTATATAACTTTTTTTTTTAAACTACCAATTAAAACTATCTAGGATTCTTCCATCCGATTTTAAGCCTAGTACACATGGGCCGATTGTGCGGTGACATTAGCCCGCTCAATAGAAATCGGCCAACATTCAGCCCGTGTGTACTGCAGCCGGTCCAACAGAAGCTGGCCGTTCGAAGGGTCATAACTAAAGACGGTCTGCCGACTGGTTCCTGATCAGCACTCTCAGCCAATGGCTGAGAGAGCTGACCGGAGTGTTCTGGTTGGGGGGGGGGGGGCATCCCCCTGTCAGAACACAATAGCTCAGCAGGGAAGATCGCTGTACTAACATCAGATTGTTAGTACAGCAGCTCCGACCTGAGCTGTCAGTTGTTTTTTCTCATTCAACCCAAAACTAGTATTGCGTACTAGGCTTTAGTCTAGCGCTCCTTGTTATATTTGTATGGTTTGAGCTACTGTTAGGTTCTTATCATGGGAGCTGTCTGACCAGACCTATTCAGCTTGTTTAAAGTTTTCCTTAAAGCGGAGTTCCACCCTTTCTTTATGTTTATTAAAAGTCAGCAGCTGCAAAAAGTGTAGCTCCTGACTTTTAATAAACAGACACCCACCTGTCTCCCGGTCCAGCCAGGGCCAGATTAAGAGCACCATAGGCCTGGTGCTGAGGATTTTGATGGGCCTCCTTATGGAAATAAATAAAATGAAAACACAATTTTTTGTTAAAACAAATTAAATATTTTAAACAAGCACCAATTTTCCTCTATGGCTCTCCATAAAGCAGCTAAAAGCCACAGGAGGGAGAGGAGGAGAAGCAGCTGCTTCATGAAGAGTCATAGAGGGAGATTGGGGTTTGTAGTTGGGGGGGGGGGGGGGGGGGGGGGGG
>BLSH010385270.1:1030262-1046591 GCA_018402905.1 Glandirana rugosa | reverse complement strand
ATGCATATTATACCCTATGCGCACACGCATGTCATTGACGCATAGTGTCCTCTGAGAGCGCACACATATGTAATTGATTCATAGTATCCCCTGTATGCACACACATATGTAACTGATGCATAGTGTCCATTGCGAACAGACACATGTAACTAATGCATAGTGTCCCCTGTTACCAAAAGTTAATAGGCCGTGCACTCTGCAAGTGCAGTTGCTCCAGAGCTTAGTAAATTATTTAAAGCTTCACTTTGCAAAGAATATCCAATCATGAGCAAGGAAAATTTAAAAAAATGCATTTTTGCTTTCTCATGATTGGATGATGGAAATCAGCAGAGCTTCTGCTCATTTACTAATCTCTGGAGCAACTGCTCTTGCAGAGTGCACAGCCTATTTGCCTTTAGTAAATCAACCCCACAGTGTCCCTTGCACACAAATACGTTTAACTGATGTATAGTGTTTTCTGTATGCACACACAAGCTTCAAATGCATGGTGTACCCTGTGTGCCCACTCATGTAACTAATGCAAAGTGTTCTCTGCATGCACAAACTCATGTAACTGATGCATTGGAGTTGATTTACTAAAGGCAATTAGCAGGTACTCCAGAGCTTAGTAAATGAGGTAAAGCTTTACTTTGCAAAGAATACCCAATCACGTGCTGGGAGAATAAAAAAATTACCAGCATTTTTGCTTGCACATGATTGGATGATGGAAGTCAACAGATCTTCTGCTCATTTACTGCGCTCTGGAGCAACTGCTCTTGCAGGGTACAACTGCACTCTGCAAAGTGCACAGCTTATTTGCCTTTAGTAAATCAACACCATAGTGTCTCCTGTGCACACACATTTATAGCAATGCACCTCACTGATCCATATTTACATACAAGACTCCAGGCTACTGATACAATAGTCCTGCTAGCCCACATAGATGCACACTAGGGATGCTGGCACACACAGACTCATACTGCGGCTCCAAGTCCTAGCACACACAAATACTATCTCACATTAAGACACACACAAACAAACACAGAGGCACTTGCTTTGTTGATCAGCGGGCATTTTTGTTCCGGATGCCACTTAGTGGTGACTGATGAAATTACAGTCAATAAGACCACATTTGGAGACTTCAGTTACCAGATCACCAGCATTTCTTAGTCACCATGATGACCTGGTGACCAAGATTTGTCCCGCCCTGTTAGAAGTATAAAGTTTTGATAAAACAGATGATGTTGATAGGACAAACTGGTATTTGTACAGTGTATTATATTTTGTGCAATGTTATTATTTGGACTATAGTAACTGCTCCAATATAGAGGTCATTTTTGGAGCCCTTGAAATGAAGTAGCTTTTGTCCTTTCTACCATATCAACAAGCTAATGGGTTCTTTTCCAGATCTCAGAGCAATTTGATTAACTGTGTATAGACCTGTCACAAACAATAACTGCCTGATTTCCAGAGACAACAGTCTGTTATTAACAACATTCTCCTTTATACAGCCGTAAACAGCAAGAAGACAGAGAAAAAATTAGGTTGAGAATATATATGGATGACTGTTTCCCTGTGCTATATTTTTATTCTGAAGCTGCTTTTGGATCATTGTTCACCAGATCCATCTATTAAAAGATCTTCACTGATAAAATACATCAGGAAAATGAGTTTGCAGTCATTTCCTTCACCACTCTGCTTTCAACAACCTTTTTATAGCTAAGAGACTTTATTTCGATTTCTAGGAAGGGATATTGAATATAATTTGTGTTTCTTTGCTTCACAGCACTTCTCCGTTTTAAGTGCATGACAAATTTTATCATGATTGTTTTAGAAGTATTGGTTTAAAAATGTTACATCTATATTGCTTTGATTTTATCAATGTTAAATTAATTTCCCAGAGTATTTTTATATTCCTAAAATGCCAAGCTCCATAATGCAGTATCAACCATATTTATGTTACTGGACGCCTGGTTTGTGTTGTGCTTGCGGTGTCCATTTGGTTTTATTTTTTCACTATCCATGTGCAAGGCTGATGGCAGAAAGAAGAGAATTCACCTTTCCAGTTAATTCAACAAGTATAGTTGTACAGCGTGGCCAAAAGTTTTGAGAATGGCACATATATTAATTTTTACAAAGTCTGCTGCCTCAGTTTTTATGATGGCAATTTGCATATACTGCAGAATGTTATGAAACGTGATCAGATGAATTGCAGTTAATTGCAAAATAAAAGTCCCTCTTTGCTATGAAAATGAACTTAATCCCATAAAAAAACATTTCCACTGCATTTGTGAAGAAGGCTTCAGGGCGCCAAAGAAAGTCCAGCAAGCGCCAGGACCGTTTCCTACAGTTGATTCAGCTGCGGAATCGGGGCACCACCAGTGCAGAGCTTGCTCAGGAATGGCAGCAGGCAGGTGTGAGTACATCGGCACGCACAGTGAGGTGAAGAACTTTTGAAGGATGGCTTGGTGTCAAGAAGGGCAGCAAAGAAGCCACTTTCCTCCAGGAAAAACATCAGGGACAGACTGATATTTTGCAAAAGGTACAGGGATTGGACTGCTGAGGAAAAAGTAATTTTCTCTAATGAATCCCCTTTCCGATTGTTTGGAACATCCAGAAAAAAATGTGCATGGAGAAGAAAAGGTGAGCGCTACCATCCTGTGTCATGCCAACAGTATAGCATCCTGAGACCATTCATGTGTGGGGTTGCTTCTCAGCCAAGGGAATGGGCTCACTCACAATTTTGCCTAAGAAAACAGCCACGAATAAAGAATAGAACAAAAACATCCTCGGAGAGAGCAACTTCTCCCAACCATCCATGAACAGTTTGGTGGCGAACAATGCCTTTTCCAGCATGATGGAGCACCTTACCATAAGGCAAAAGTGGTTACTAAGTGGCTTTGGGAACAAAACATCAAAATTTTGGGTGCATGGCCAGGAAACTCCCCAGACTTTAATCCTATTGAGATTCCTGCACATTCTAACAAACTCCAAGCATTGATTATGCAAGAATGGGCTGCCATCAGTCAAGATGTGGCCCAGAAGTTAATTGACAGCATTCCAGGGAGAATTGCAGAGGTCTTGAAAAAGAAGGGTCAACACTGCAAATATTGTCTCTTTGCATAAACCTAATATAAATGTCAATAAAAGCCTTTGACACTTATGAAATGCTTGTAATTATACTTCAGTATACCATAGTAAAATCTGACAAAAAAGATATAAAACCACCGAAGCAGCAGACTTTGTGAAAATGATTATTTGTATCACTCTCAAAACCTTTGGCCACGTCTGTACTGAAGCTCATATCAGGGGTCAGCAGCCTTTTCCACCTTACATTAAAGACATACTAAATCTCTTTTTATTGCAATGTTATACTTACCTGTTCTGTGCAAGGACATTGCACAGAGCGGTCCCTTACCTCCTCTACTGCGGTTCCCCGCCAATGCTTTCTGCTCCTCCTGTTCTCTTATGGCTCCGCAAGCTAGTCGTGCTGATGGGGCACCTATGCAGGTGAGCTCCCGAGCCTGGCTCGGCTACGCCTCCCCACACTCCCTCCTCGCAGGATTTTACTGGCAGCAGTAGGAGCCAATGTCCTGTGAGAAGAGGAATAGAGGAGAGTGGAACTGCAGATGGGCACAGCTCTGAATCACTGACATGCTCAGGTAAGTGTTTAAGGAGGGTTGGGAAGGAGCGGCTAGTGGATGCTTTTTTACCTTAATGCATAGAATACATTTAGGTAAAAACCCTTTTGAATTTAGAACCAATTTAAGTGACAATTTGGCAAGCATTTTACCGAGAACACATGGATCGAAATTCGGCTGGTTCAGCAGGGACAGTATGAATTTCAATCTATGTGTAGCCCTTCCTGTTCAGAACATAATTCCTCAATCAATTGGGATTCCTGCATCCACCTCACTTGTGTAATGTAGGAATCTGTTAGTACTGTACCCAACTTTTTTGTTTTCAATTTTATTTTTGCACACAGTTGTACTACTAATGGCAAGTTAAGCTCATTCATTATTATGTTAACTGGTGCACACATAAAACATAGCCCCAATCCATGTACATAGCATAGCCCCAATACATGCACATCCATCTCAGATCAGCCCCAATCGCTGCACCTTCAGACTCGGATCAGCCCCAAAAATGCACCCTTTCACTTCAGATCAGCCTTTAATTTCTGCACCTTCAAAGAAGCCACAACTTCTGCATCTTCACACATCAGGTCAGTCCCAATTCCCACACCTTCACATTTCAGATCAGCCCTATTTCCTGCACCTTTACACCTCAGATCAGTCCCAATTCCTGAACCTTCACATCTCAGATCAGTCCTAATTCCTGCACCTTCACATATCAGATCAGCCCCAATTCCTGCACCTTCACATCTCAGATCAGCCTCAATTCCTGCACCTTCACACCTCAGATCAGCCCCAATTCCTGCACCTTCACATCTCAGATCAGCCCCAATTCCTGCACTTTCACATCTCAGATCCGCCTCAATTCCTGCACCTTCACATCTCAGATCAGCCTCAATTCCTGCACCTTCACATCTCCGATCAGCCCCAATTCCTGCACCTTCACATCTCAGATCAGCCCCAATTCCTGCACTTTCACATCTCAGATCAGCCCCAATTCCTGCACCTTCACATCTCAGATCAGCCCCAATTCCTGCACCTTCACATCTCAGATCAGCCTCAATTCCTGCACCTTCACACCTCAGATCAGCCCCAATTCCTACACCTTCACATCTCAGATCAGCCCCAATTCCTGCACCTTCACATCTCAGATCAGCCCCAATTCCTACACCTTCACATCTCAGATCAGCCCCAATTCCTACACCTTCACATCTCAGATCAGCCCCAATTCCTGCACCTTCACATCTCAGATCAGCCCCAATTCCTGCACCTTCACATCTCAGATCAGCCCCAATTCCTGCACCTTCACATCTCAGATCAGCCCTAATTCCTGCAGCTTAAAGTCCCGTATACGGGATCGCAATATCAAACAAAAAATACCACTTTCAAAATTATCATACGATAATCTGATGGTTAGTACACATCTTTCGTCTAAAATTATCTGAAGGGACAAACACAAACATTTTGCTTGTACGATACCAGATCGTACAATTTTAGTTTTAATCAGTACAGTTTTTATCTGAAAATACAATACAAATACAATACATTACATCACTTCTGGATTTTTATTTTGTCATATGAGAATTTTCGTACTTTAGTAACATATTTGTTTTCAATATGGAGACTAGCATGCAAAAAAAAATATCCGATCATTCGTTCTCTAATGTGTGTGCCGGAGGCCCCGCTCTCTTGTGACGTCACCGCCCCATAATGCCACTGGTGATAACGTCACAAGGGGGCGGGGCCTCCGGATGTCACTAGGTGGCCATGTCCCATGGCTATATAAGTAATGGCATATATGGCCCTAATATAGGCCCTAATGACCCTAGCATTACAGCGTGAGCGCGCGCCAGGAGAAGATCGGAGGAAGAACAGAGGGAGAAGACAGCGGAGAGAGGAGAACCGGCAGAGGTAGAAGACATCAGTGGAAGGAGAAGACACGAACCAGAGGAAGTCATCAGCGGAGGGAGAAGAACCAGATGATGAAGATATCGCCAAGGGGAGAAGAAATCAGAAGAAGAAGAGACGCCAGAGCTGCTAATAGATTGCTCTGTCAACAACATGTGTACTGTTTTTATTTTTGACACTTTAAATGAATGGATAGGGGTACAATGTACCCCATATTCATTCAAATAGGGTGGGGGCCTAGATCTGGGGCCCCGTTTGTTAAAGGGGGCTTCTAGATTCTGATAAGCCACCCGCCCGCCCGCAGACCCCAACAACCACCACCAAGGGTTGTCGGGAAGAGGCACATCAACATGGGGACAAGGTGTTTTGGGGTAAGGGGTTCCCCTTAAAATTCATACCAGACTGAAGGGCCTGGTTTGGTCTTGGAGGGCTAACTCTATGCCGTTTTTCTAACTTTGGCATGCGGTTCCCCCTCAAGATGTGTCAAGATCCAGACACAAAGGGCCTTGTATTGTCGGGATCAAAGTCGGATGGAAGTCAGCAGGGGCATGTCAGCACTACCTACTGAAACTCTCAGGGCTCCTGCAGGACACCGGCACCATCTTTTTGGGCCCACCCGGGCCCCAGCACTGCCTCGGAGGTTGGGGGGGAGGGTGAGCACTGCACAGAGCGGGAATGTCCTGCTAACACTGCGACCGCTGTCATCCAATGTCCTGGCTCCTTTGACAGATGTCACACCAGTCCAATGCCGGGGGGGATGTGTGACGTGTGTCAGGCGGGACATCAGAGGACAGCGGCGCCAGGTGTAACAGCAGGAGAGCTGTGTGATCCGGCGGCTCTCCTCTCTAACCCCCAATCACTGATCAGGCTGCATTATGGGCACTGGTGGTGAGGCTGTATTATGGGCACTGGTGGGGAGGCTGCATTACGGGCACTGGTGGGGAGGCTGCATTATGGGAACTGGTGGTAAGGCTGCATTATGGACACTGGTGGTAAGGCTGCATTATGTGCAGCGGTGGTAAGGCTGCATTATGGGCACTGGTGATAAGGCTGCATTATGGGCACTGGTGGTAAGGCTGCATTATGGGCACTGGTGGTAAGCCTGCATTATAGGCACCGGTGGTAAGGCTGCATTATGGGCACTAGTGGTAAGACTACATTATGGGCACTGTTGGTAAAGCTGCATTCATGGGCACAGGTGGTGAGGCTACATTGATGGTCACTGTTGAGGCTGCATTAATGGGCACTGGTGAGGCTGCATTGATGTGCACTGATGAGGCTGCATTGATGGGCATTGATGAGGGCTCTTTCCAACATAGACTCTCAAATGGACACAGAGAGGACCTGCACACACGCCCAAGACATGTGTGGCGCCGCGTGCCACTGCGCACTGGGCCTGCTGCAAATCTCCTAGTTCTACTGTCCCGGATAGAGCAAAGGCCGCCGCCTGCTTCCAAGTCCCTCCCCACAGAGGACACTGGAGCCAGCCAGCCAGCCACAGAGGACGCTGGAGCCAGCCAGCCACGGAGGACACAGGAGCCAGCCAGCCACGGAGGACGCGGGAGCCAGCTACAGTACCCATAGTTAAGGTAAGAGGAGCGCTGGCAATTTTATTTCTACCTTGTGAGAGGTTGGGCAGGGGTGAAAGTCATGGCACAAGTCTCTAATGGGACTTATAGAGACCTCCCTCCAGGTCCCATTAGACTCTTTTGTAGTCTCTAATGGGTCCTGGAGGGGGGGGGTCTCTCTCCAACAGAGAATCTCTAATGGACACACAGGGGTCCTTGCTTTATTTGGTCCGGGGGCCCTGAGTGTTGTCAGTCCGCCCCTGGAAGTCGGACTTCAAGTTGCAGGGCAAAGTTGAATCCACAGTCGTACGACTGTTGTGTTGTACCATGTGTGAACCCAGCCTTAGGCTCGGACCGATATTAGGAGCACAAGTCGCATTATGTCACAAAAATGATTCCTATGAGAGCCATCTTAACTGGTCCGACTTGTGTTTTTCAAAGTCGGACCAACTTTGAAAAAGGTTCCTGTACTACTTTTGTTTGACTTTGATCCTACTTTAGCCCATTGAAAGGCATTGAAGTCGGATCAAAGTTGGGATCATTGTCTTCACTCATCCGACTTTGGCATGCGACTTGTGCTCTGGGGATCTTGAAGAGGAACTCCACGTCAAATTTAAAAATCCAGCATGGGGTTCCCCCCCCAAGGGCATGCCAGGCCCTTTGGTCTGGTATGGATTTCAATGGGAGCCTGCACCGAATGAAAAAAAAGAATGCTGTGGGGTTCCCCCCAAAATCCATACCAAACCCTTATCCGAGCACGCAGCCCGGCAGGCCAGGAAAGGGAATGGGGTCTAACGAGCGCCCCACCCCCTCCTGGACCATACCAGGCCGCATGCCCTCAACATGAGGAGTATGGATGCTTTGGGGCAGGGGGAGCTCTGTGCCCCCCCCCCCAAAGCACCTTGTCCCCATGTTGATGAGGACAAGGGCATCTTCCCGATAACCCTTGCCAGTGGTTGTCGGGGTCTGCAGGCGGGGTCTTATTGGAATCTGGAAACCCCCTTTAACAAGGGGGCCCCCACCCTATGTGAATAAGTATGGGGTACATTGTACCCCTACCCATTCACCTGAAAGGAAAATGTAAAAAAAAAAACACACTACACAGGTTTTTAAATTATTTTATTAAATCTGCTCCGGCGTCTTTAGCTCTTTTGTGGGTCTTCTCCCTCTCCGCGGTGTCTTCTGCTCTTTGGCCGCTCTTCTCCGTTGTCCTCTTCCCTCTGCTCTCCCTCTCTTCTTCTACCCATGTTGACATGACACAATCTCCTTCAGGAATGCTAGCTTTGCTGGGTGCTGTGACTTATATTGGCATGGGGCGGGACCAGCCGCTGACATCCGGAGGCCCCGCCCCTTATGTCACAGCCCTACCCCAGGATGGGATGTCATAAGGGGTGGGGCTTCTGGATTATGTCAGCTGGTGGCCCCGCCCCATGCCAATATAAGTCACAGCACACAGCGGAGCAGGCATTCGTGAAGGAGATCGCGTGTCAACATGGGAAGAAGAAGAGAGAAAGAACAGAGGAAAGAGGACAGCGGAGAAGACAGGCAAAAGAGCAGAAGATGCCGCGGAGAGGGAAAAGACCCGCAAAAGAACTGAAGACGCCGGAGACAATTTAATAAAATAATTTGAAAACCTGTGTAGTGGTTTTTTTTTTTTTTGACATTTTCCTTTCAGGTGAATGGGTAGGGGTACAATGTACCCCATACTTATTCACATAAGGTGGGGGGCTGGAATCTGGGGGCCCCCTTGTTAAACAGGGTTACCAGATTCCAATAAGTCCCCGCCCATAGACCCTGACAACCACTGGCAAGGGTTGTTTGGAAGAGGCCCTTGTCCAGGCATGCGGCCTGGTATGGTCCAGGAGGTGGGGGCGCTCGCTCATCCCCACTCCCTTTCCTGGCCTGCTGGGCTGCGTGCTCGGATAAGGGTTTGGTATGGATTTAGGGGGAACCCCACGCTATTTTTTTTTTTTTTAACTTGGCACGGGGTTCCTCTTAAAATCCATACCAGACCAAAGGGCCGTTTTTTTTTTTTAAATTTGGCGTGGAGTTCCCCTTCAAAATCCCCAGAGCACAAGGTGCCTTGCATTATCAGGATCAAAGCCGGATCCCTGTTCACAGAAAATCGGTCTGACTTTGACCCTATGTTAGATAGTGTGAACCCAACCTTATTGTCTAAGCTTAATTGAACAAGCTGAAGTTAGAAGCTGATTGGCTACCATGCACAGCTGTACCAGATATTGCACTCTCCAGGTTGTAAATCGGCCCCAAGCCGTTGGTCCTCTGAGCAGAGAACAGTTGGAGACCAACTTCTTGAGCAGTAGAGGCAAAGAACAAGGCTCTTAGGCCACTTTCTTTCACTTCACATACTACTTCCCCACCCTTCTCTTCCCTATCCAACTTTTTTTTATCCTCTTTTTCTTTTCTCTCCCCTCCCTGCTTATTCCCCTGCTAAATAAGTTGGGGCAGGATGTCTAAATGCACCGGAATGACATACTGGGCATATTTGTTTTCTACACGTCTAATTGTCTAGTACTGTTTATTTTGTATCAATGTCATATAAATGTCATTACAAGTTTACTAGGGCATATACTATTACGCCATATATTTTTTCCATATCTCACTTTGACGTTTCTTAAAATGATTAAAATAAAGTTTGGAAAAGCATAAAGCTTTTTTAAATTAAACTCCAGTGTTGCTAATCAGCGTAGCTAAAGCATTGAAAACAGTGAGGCCTGCCCTACAGGAACTAAAAATGCAATCGGTTTTGCCAAGCTATGATTTATTATTCATATTAATACTAATTTTAGTAGCAAAAGAAGAACTGTAAAGAAACAGTTTTGTTAATCCTATTTCCTGTATATCCATACAGCTGATCATTCTGGCCATCTTTCTGCCTAGAGAAATACGCTGCCTGTTTTTATTGTCATTACCTAATGTTGCGTCGCCAGTAATCATTCACACACTGCTTTCAAATTAATAAGCAACTTAAAAATCAATTAACCTTGAGAAAGTCTTCTTGCGGTTTCTGTACAGATGGAGAATGTTGTTACTGACAGCTCTGTGCATCTGATCTGCCTGCCAGGTTTATGATCCACCCTGTGTACCCTCTCTCATCTTGTGTTTTACCAATGATAGAAGTCACATTTCTATAAGCTAGAAATGCATTATTAGAGATGGACCTCGGCTTCGCTAAACAGAAGCTGGCAGTTGCAGCCTACTTTCATTATGTCTGCTCATTTTGTCTTTTTCTTTCCCAAGGCAGAGGCAGGTGTTCTAAACCACACATCCTTGAACTGGGATTTTAACCACTTCAGCCCCGGAAGGATTTGCCCCCTTCCTGACCAGGCCTTCCTGACCAGGCCATTTTTTTGCGATACGGCACTGCGTTGTTTTAACTGACAATTGCACGGTCATGCGACGCTGTACCCAAACAAAATTGATGCCCTTTTTTCCCCCAAAAGTAGAGCTTTCTTTTTGTGGTATTTGATCACCTCTGCAGTTTTTATTTTTTTACGCTATAAACAAAAAAAGAGCGACAATTTTGAAAAAAAGCATTTTTTTAAAAAACTTTTTGCTATAATACATATCTGAAAAAAATATATAAGAAAACAAATGTATTCATCAGTTTAGGCCGATATATATTCTTCTACATATTTTTGGTAAAAAAAAATTGCAATAGGAGTATATTGATTGGTTTGCGCAAAAGTTATAGAGTCTACAAAATAGGGGATTGATTTATGGCATTTTTATTATTATTCATTTTTACTAGTAATGGCGCTGATCAGCGATTTTAAGTGGGACTGCGACATTGCTGCGGACAAATCTGTCCCCAAATGACACTTTTTGGGGACCAGTGACATTATTACATTGATCAGTGCTATAAAAATGCACTGATCAATGTATCAATGACACCGACAGGGAAGTGGTTAACACTAGGGGGCGATCAAGGGGTTAAGTGTGTTCTAACTGTAGAGGGGATGGGCTGGCAGGGACATGACCGAGATCACTGGGAACAGAAGATCTCTGCCATGTTATCTGTCAGAACGGGGATCTGCCTCGTTTACATAGGCAGATCCCCGTTCTGCCTCTGTACAAGGCGATTCCGGGTCGCCAGCAGACATTGAATTCGCCGGACCCATGGGCACCACACTACCGCAGCGGGTGCGCACGCCCACAATATCTCATGCATGGACCTCTGTACAGCTACGGTGAATCACACAGGGGAGCTGACCTGTCACCATATAACGACGGCGGCTGGTCAGCAAGTGGTTAAAGGAGAACTACACTGCATCTGAGCACCACAAACCAAGCTATTCAATTCATTTTTAATATTCAAAGCAAACTCACCCATCAATCCATGTCTTCATGCTTTATTTTGCTGAGAAATCACGTTGAAAAACATACCCTAGTATTTCTGGCAGTGGCCATCTTGAGTTAGGGCAGATAATTCATGTAGCATTTACTTCCTGGAATCCATCTGCCTTTAGCTTAGGCATGCAGGTAGGAGGATGTGCTTAGCTGAGAAAACTCCTCCTCCAGATGAAGACTTATAGGATGTATGGCATCATTTCAGCCGAGGCCAGAAACCAGGAAGCACCTAAAGAAATTTAAAAAAAAAAAGTTTAAAACAAGTAAATATAATAGGCCCGTATGAGATATTCAAGTGTCAGAACACATTTTGCCTAAATAGCACCTGCGATCCTGAAACTTTCAATTCACCAGACCGTTTTGCGCTTGGTAAATATTGCATAAAAAAACATTAAAATCCATTCACATAAATAAATAAATAATTAAAGTGTAAGTTCACCTTTACAGAAAATCTGTCAGGTGAACTTACACTGGATCCCTTCCCTATCTCCCCTGGTCCCGCTGTACCGGAGTCGGGGTCCAGTGTAAGTTCACCTTACAGATTTTCTGTAAAGGTGAGCTTACCATTTATAGTGTTGCTAAACTCACAACAGTAAAAATCTGTCTGTATATGCAGTAAAGTATGTTTGTTATACTCTCTGTGGAACCTAAGGGGGTTAATCCTCTGCATTGTGTAAAAAGACTGTTTGATCCTGTCTTCTCTGATCCTCCTCTGCTTCCACAATCCCCAAACCATCTCCATATAGAATAGAATCTTGGGGGCAAGCTGCACATGCTCAGTTTGGTGTGTATTGCTAGAGAGTTTCAGGGGTCCTACAGCCTCATAGGGCAACCGGGAGAATGAAAACTCCTCCTACAAAAAACAAGCGTTAACCAAACACTGATAGCCTTCACAAGACTGCTCTAAATGCTGATGAGAAAAGGTATTTAGCAGTTTATATTTACTAAAATAATTGCATTTCCATGTTCTATGTACTGTGGGAGACCATATATAGTGAATGCAGGGACCTGGGTCTAATAACACTTTAAATGCATGCGGAAATTAAGTAGTGGTCCAGGCATGCAGTATTTGTGAAATGTGTACTGGTTGTTAAAGAGTGAATGGCTGCCCACTCCTTAACAACCAGTAAACAACATGGTTATTAAGGAGCATGTAGCCGCCGCGTCCTTAACATCTGATGAGTCATTAGCGGGCTTGCCCGCTGACAGCTGAAAGTAAAAAAAAAATTGACAATTGGCAAATCCATACCAGGTCCTTCATGTCTGGTATGGATTTTGAAGGGAACCCCCACATCAAATTATTTCTTTTAAATGGCGTGGGGTCTCCCCCAAAATCCATACCAGACCTTTTTCCGAGCATGCAGCCCAGCAGGTCCAAAACCCTCCCAAGGCACATTCTACAAACTGCAATTTCTGAAACCATAGGCATGCCCACCAACTTTAACATGGTAATAAAATTATATGATTAAATCACTGACTCTCGTGCCAAAGATGTTAAATCCTACTAGCAGCTGCTGTCTTAGCCTTAGAGGGGTAAATAGTATGTATTTATGCACTAGGGGTTAATATCCTGTGCCAACAGCCCTTGCTATGCACATACCCATATAATATATTTATAGGAAGTACCCACGCTTAATACCTTAGCAAGCGCTGTTGGCACAGGATATTAACCCCTGGTGAATAATTACATACTTAACATGGTAATGCATCCCTACATCTGTTGAAATTTCACTGAGGCACCAGGTACTGCCAAGTGTGATGCAGGCAGAGAGTATGCCTATCCTCACACACAGAAGAAGAGAGAGCTGTGACTGCTGTTAGAGAGAGCTGTGAGAGCTGTTAAGGCAGAACAAAACTCTCTTAGTAAACAAATAGGAAGGTATAGTGGGCTACATTCACAAAGCGGTCTGTTTCCCCTTAAAAAATGTGGTGCCTGAGTGAACTTTCAACAAATGTAGGGATGCATTACCACGTTGAAGTTGATGGGCATGCCTATGGTTTTGCAGTATGTATATGTGCCTTGGCAGAGCTTTGCATGGCAATACATGGGCTGACTGTAGGTACAGTGAGTACAGGTAAATTATGAATTAAGTTATTTTCAGTTATCAAGCTTTTGATATTCTAATTTACATTTTTCCCTAAGTTCACTTTAATTGGGACTAATCATGCGATGAAAAAAGCCATAAACAGAGGTTACATTCAATACAGAAGTCTAAGACCAACCATAGATGTTTTAAAATCTTAGCTGGTTCAGCAGGAACCAGCCGAGAATCTAACCATGTATGGGCAGGCTGAATGTACCCAAGTTGATCGATCGATGAACTTGGGTACAACCAGCCTGCCACATTTTACATGTGATTATTGATAGTGTCTGGTACAGCCCCTAGCAGTAATCACTGTGTTCTGGCAGACGGCTTCCCCCACCCCTTGTTGGGAGAACACGATGGCTTGGCGGGAGGGATTCCCCTGTCAACACTGTGTTGATGGAGGAATCAAACACATTTCTTCCTGCAACCCGTGGCTGAGGTGAGAGGCCATTCATATTGGTGGTGGACCACAATATCACTTGGAGCATGGAATGCTGAATGAAACTCACCCTCTCTCACAGCGGCTGTGATCTTCATTTCCTACTATTCCTATGGACTGTGTTTAATGAATATTGTTTGTTGTTATTTGTTGATTATTACGTTGTATAATGTTTATGAATTTGCCTTTTTAAGTGCTTTAGAGACCAGCGCTGAATTACCATTGGATATTAGTTTGTGGGTAGTGAACCATAGTGGGGGAGGAGCTACCAGTGGCGGCTGGTGAAATTTTTGGATGGGGGGGCGCTAGACCCCATCCTTCCTTTTTGACCCCTCTCACTTGCCCCACCCCTTGTAGTTTCCACCCCTTGTGTCAGGGGTATACAGCCCAGCATCACCAGATAGCAGTATACAGAGTCACCCTATAGCAGTATACAGAGTCACCCTATAGCAGTATGCACAGTCACCCTATAGCAGTATACAGGGTCCCAGATAGCAGTATACAGGGTCCCAGATAGCAGTATACAGGGGTCCCAGATAGCAGTATACAGGGGTCCCAGATAGGGTATACAGAGCCCCAGGTACCAGTATACAGGGCTCCCAGATAGGGTATACAGAGCCCCAGGTAGCAGTATACAGGGGCCCCAGATAGCAGTATACAGGGGTCCCAGATAGCAGTATGCAGGGGTCCCAGATAGGGTATACAGAGCCCCAGGTAGCAGTATACAGGGTGCCAGGTAGCAGTATACAGGGTGCCAGGTAGGGTATACAGGGGTCCCAGATAGCAGTATACAGGGGTCCCAGATAGCTGTATACAGAGCCCCAGGTAGCAGTATACCTGGTGCCAGGTAGGGTATACAGGGTGCCAGGTAGGGTATACAGGGTGCCAGGTAGCAGTATATAGGGTGCCAGGTAGGGTATACAGGGTGCCAGGTAGCAGTATACAGGGTGCCAGGTAGGGTATACAGGGTGCCTGGTAGGGTATACAGGGTGCCAGATAGCAGTATACAGGGCCCCAGGTAGGGTATACAGTCACCAGCCTCAACAGCCACCCCCCCCTCCGATGTCGCACTTACCCCATCTAATTGGCAGGCTCAGGCTGGCACTGGCAGTGTTGCAGAGATTGGCATACGGAAAAGCGTGCTGGGAGATGCAGAGGCAGCGCTAGCGGAGAGCATGCTGGCAGTCTGCATGGAAGTCCCGGGGAGTGCTGTGCCTGTGTGAGTTATCACACAGGCAGTACGTCCACCTTAGTCCCGCCCCCGCTAACAGCAGTCAATGACAGAGAGTCATTGGCTCTGATGGCTCAGGAGGCAGCCAATCAACCTATGTGTGTGCGCTTGTTCAGCGCACACAAATAGACTTTAATGGCTGACCAATCGGCTCACTACTTGCTGTCAGCTGACAGCAAGGAGCCGAGGAAAAAAAGAAAAGTCAATGTACCGGTGCCACCTGCAGGGGGGCCGGGCTGACTTTATTGTCAATGTACCGGCGCCCCTCCTGCACCAGCCACCGCTGGGAGCTACAAATACTTATTAGTGTAGAGATGAGGAAGGATCTGGTGGATTTATATGTAGTTATGAATCCAGTGGACAATGTTTTCAGTGCTTATCAGTATGTTTTTCGGATAGTACATCATGTGGAGAGTCCCATTCTGGAATATCTTTTTCATAATGTGTCCCCTTGGGTGATTATGCAGGAATATTCGTGCACAATAGCAAGTAGAAGTGACCCTGCATGACTACACTGGCGCTGGCAGATACTTCTGAGCGATATCCGGGTGATTTTTAGTTGCCCAGCTTACAGAACTCAAAATACAGAGTGGTTTGACCCTTAAGCTGGCTTGTTCAGCAGGGGCCAGACAAATGTTGTTCTATGTATGGGGCAGGCTGCTTGTACACAAGTTGCTCTATCGATCAACTTGTGTACAACCAGCCTGTTGGAAAGTTTTCTCTTGAACAGTGCTGGCGATGCTGATCAGTGTACAGAATACAATAGCGAGCGGGAGGGATTACAACATGTTGTTTTCAAAAGATCAGACGAGTCGGTTAAAGACAACATGCTGACAACTTGCAGCCGACAACATTAGCACGTATGATTATCAGTCTAATAGCGTGTTCGTCGACAACATTCCGACAACAACATGCTGGCAACGTAGCACACATGTCCGGAATTCCGACCGCACATAAAAAAGAAGCAAGTTGGTTGTTTAAGTGTGTAAACACCTACACCCTTAGGGAGGGCGAGCGATAACATAAGACATGTGACTAGTCGTAGCGGTCGTGACAAGTTCTCTTTTGAAAGGTTGTCCGACCAACATGTGTTCAACTAGCTATCTCGTTG